>CAWUFW010014816.1:0-395049 GCA_963921515.1 Calotriton arnoldi | reverse complement strand
TGGAATAACATGTAGGGGTCGATTCCGATTCGGGCCGGAAAAAGCACCGACCGACTCGGATCCGGAAATAATACCGACCGACACGTACCTGTGGCGCCCGACACGACAAGTACGATGCAAGGCGTGCAAAATCCGACCGACACGTACCGAACCCAAGTCGACCGACCGAGCCGCATGGAAAACAGCAATCCGGTCGGAAAAACACGCGAATCAAACCGACCGACACGCACCCGGAACAAATCCGACCGAAACGTACACGCGAACTCCAAACCGCAAAGTACGATGCAAGGCGCGAAAACCACGAGCGAGTCGGACGGAGGCCAAGCCGTACGACCGACACGCATACAAAACCGAGCCGAAGCAACACAAAACACCGCGACCGACGCGTACGCAGCATAGAAAACTGCACATACACACCGTGAACGAAACGGAGAAGACCGTACGAGACAAATGCAGGGTCCGACTCGGACACAAGAACGTTTCCAACATACACAGACAGTACAAAGGAAAAATCACCCAAAAAAAGGCCAAACAAGCAATTACCAAGCCAATAAATACTGGGGGTGGGGACAGAGAACAAAGACACACCCACAACTCCACCCATATAAAGGACACAAATCACAACCATGAGCCTTTGCAAATGCCATTCCACTGCCAGCACCCAAGAGAAAGCAACCACACACCCACAGCTCATCCCTCACACAAGCCACACACCATCAGCACACCAACAAATACCTACCTCACATACACCCAGCAAAACACACACTGACACACCCTCACCTGCACACCAACACACACATCACTCACCATCACCACCCATCACCATGCCCCCCAAGAAGAATCCCAAGTTCCTAGATTGTGAATTGGAAGTCATGGTAGACGAGATCCTCAGGGTAGAGCCACAGCTGTTTGGCACACTGGTCCAACAGACCCCCATCTCCCAGAAAACCAAGATGTGGGAGAGGATCATCAACAGGGTGAACGCACAATCACCATGTCGGCGCACAAAGAGCGACATCCAGAACAGGTGGTATGACGTGCGCAGGAGGGTACGGGACCTGCTCAAAAAGACTACATCAACAGCCAACACACCGGCAGTGGCCCTCCTGCCAAGCCAATATACCTCAGGCCCTGGGAGGAGAAGGTGCGGGCCATCCTTCCGCCAGTGAGCGTATATGGACTAGAGGACATCCCAGAGCCTGGTGAGTACACACCAAATGTACACAATATACTGCCACAAAACACACACACATCACTGTCAAGGGGAGAGTCAAACCATGCACTCATAGCAATTACACAGCAACCAGAACAGAATCATCCCAAAATGTGTATGTCAGTCAGATAAACACAACACATGCCATCAAAAAAGTCACATCCAACTGTGCCATCACATGTACAAACACAACTACAACTACAGCTAGGCAGTGGCACAAATAGAACTAACAAACACATCCAGACATGTAGCCACCACAACAACACCAACACACAGTGAAGACCACTCAAAGGAAGGAATTCTGTGTATGCTGGCCAAGTCAGTGTAGCCAATAGCATCATGGGAGTCGCAGTCACACATATTGCCCCCCCACAACTGTCCCATCAACACCACCATGAACCATGCGCACATCACAGGGAGTGGAGAAGGACTCACAAGATGGCTGACACTGGCAACTGCTGTGGGGAGCACAAGGCCCTGCTGTGGGGAGCACAAGGCCCTGCACTGGCAACTGTGCACCAACAAACAGTAGGACACCACTGACTGACATCCTGAGAGACAACTTCCACTCCCTGCAATGCAAGCACGTTCCATGGTGGGATATCTGGCTGGCTGGGTGGGAAGGAGGACTTGCAGCACTAACCATAGTCACAAGCACCTCCCCTCACACACCCCCCAACACAAACTCCACAGAACCCACCTGGTAGAATGCAATGCCCCCCATCCTAACACAAGATCCCACAAGGAACCACCACCCTGGGTTATGTTGTGTGAAGCACAGGGCCACTCTTGGGACTTTTAGCCAAACAACTGCCAGGACAACACTCCCAGCCATCCTGTCAGTACAGCCAGCCCACCCCACAGGGAAGCAGAGTCAAAAGGAAGGAAGCATGGGCATGCTGGGAAGGGGGGTGGAGGCAATAGCATGATGGGAGTCATAGTCACTGATATTGGTCACCCCCACAACTGTCCCATCAACACCACCCTGAACCATGCTCACATCACAGGGAGTGGAGAAGGACTCACAAGATGGCTGACACTGGCTACTGCTGTGGGGAACACAAGGCCCTGCTGGCAACTGTGCACCAACAAACAGCAGGACACCACTGACTGACATCCTGAGAGACAACTTCCACTCCCTGCAATGCAAGCACGTTCCATGGTGGGATATCTGGCTGGCTGGGTGGGAAGGAGGACTTGCAGCACTGACCATAGTCACAAGCACCTCCCCTCACACACCCCCACCCAACACAAACTCCACAGAACCCACCTGGTAGAATGCAATGCCCCCCATCCTAACACAAGATCCCACAAAGAACCACCACCCTGGGTTATGTTGTGTGAAGCACAGGGCCACTCTTGGGACTGTTAGCCAAACAACTGCCAGGACAACACTCCCAGCCATCCTGTCAGCACAGCCAGCCCACCCCACAGGGAAGCAGAGCCAAAAGGAAGGAAGCATGGGCATGCTGGGAAGGGGGGTGGAGGCAATAGCATGATGGGAGTCGTAGTCACTGATCTTGGTCACCCCCACAACTGTCCCATCAACACCACCCTGAACCATGCTCACATCACAGGGAGTGGAGAAGGACTCACAAGATGGCTGACACTGGCAACTGCTGTGGGGAGCACAAGGCCCTGCTGGCAACTGTGCACCAACAAACAGCAGGACACCACTGACTGACATCCTGAGAGACAACTTCCACTCCCTGCAATGCAAGCACGTTCCATGGTGGGATAACTGGCTGGCTGGGTGGGTGGGAAGGAGGACTTGCAGCACTAACCATAGTCACAAGCACCTCCCCTCACACACCCCCCAACACAAACTCCACAGAACCCACCTGGTAGAATGCAATGCCCCCATCCTAACACAAGATCCCACAAAGAACCACCACCCTGGGTTATGTTGTGTGAAGCACAGGGCCACTCTTGGGACTTTTAGCCAAACAACTGCCAGGACAACACTCCCAGCCATCCTGTCAGCACAGCCAGCCCACCCCACAGGGAAGCAGAATCAAAAGGAAGGAAGCATGGGCATGCTGGGAAGGGGGTGGAGGCAATAGCATGATGGGAGTCGTAGTCACAGACATAGCTCACCCCCACAACTGTCCCATCAACACCACCCTGAACCATGCTCACATCACAGGGAGTGGAGAAGGACTCACAAGATGGCTGACACTGGCTACTGCTGTGGGGAGCACAAGGCCCTGCTGGCAACTGTGCACCAACAAACAGCAGGACACCACTGACTGACATCCTGAGAGACAACTTCCACTCCCTGCAATGCAAGCACGTTCCATGGTGGGATAACTGACTGGCTGGGTGGGTGGGAAGGAGGGCCGGCTGTCAACCAAACACAACCAATGCAGACCATGTTCACACCCCAAAAATACATAGAAATGCCCAAATAATGCAGGACAATGTGCCACACCAATATCAACCCCTGACTGTGACGACTTAGGACAATGCAATGTACAGGCCCGCACCCAGAGGCACAGTCACAACTGTCATGTGTGTCAACCATTGATGCCTGCAGAAACATAACATACATTGTGTGTGTCTCCCAAAAACAGGTGATGATGGGGACACAGCAGCAGACGCTGAGGAGTCCCAGTCCCAGGCTCAAGAGGATGCGGAGCTCACTGGCGTCGTACAGCCTCTGTCCTCCTCGGACAATGAAGACCAACCTGGCACATCCGGTGCAAGTCTACATGCAGCACCAGCAGGACCACCAGCTGCAGCACCAGCAGGACCACCAGCTGCACCCCTGCACCCACCCCTCCAACAACTGTCACCACAAATACCATCCCTGCCAACATGGACAGAACAAGGAGCAACACCAGCACAGGGACCCTGGACCAACCTGGGGCCATGGACACCACCACCACCACCACCACCAACCCCCAAGGTGGACCAGGGTCATCTGTGCGTGCCACTGCACACACTGCACATGTCAGCAGGGGTGGTGGGAGGGGTGGGAGACAGAGGTCGCTGCTTGCAGAGGTTGCTGGTGTGCATGATGACCCACAACTGGTACGCATAGCTGATGCGTACCAGTCCAGCACCGGAGACCTCAGCCAGGTAGTGGGGCTCCTCAGAGACATGAAACAGCAGCAGGCTGCCCATCATGCCGCTTGGAATCCCACATGTCCCACGTGGAGTCACACATGTCCCGCGTGGACTCACACATGTCCCGCGTGGAGTCCAAGTGGGATGCACTGCATGAGATGACGGCGGTGCACAGGGACATTTTACAATGCCTCCGCCAGATGAACAGCAACCAGTCCACACCTCCCTGTGTGCCAACAACATCTGGTGCCGAACAAACTGCAACTGCCACAGGGAGGGAGGATGACTCTGGCAGAGAGTCCCCTGCACCGCAGCAGCCTGTACTTGAGGGCCCCCCCCCCAAGAAGAGGGGTCGTCCGAGGAGGGGCAAGTGAGAGGCCGATGGCCAAGCGCAACTCCCAGGAAGCCTGAACCTGTTCTGGATGTTCACCTTTGTGCACAGACTGTTCACCCTGTTGACGGCAACACTACTCCCACACATTGCATGGGGAGTACAAGTTGGACCAATGTGTCAGACAACTGTGGCCCCGATACTGGGGATTCTGTCTACCAGGACTTTCAATTCACCTAGGAACTTCGGATTGCAAGATTTATGTACAGCACTACCCATCCTATGCACTATTCACACAAATGTATCACAATAAACACACTAATACACCATACTTGCCTCTGTTGTGATTCCAACTTGGGTGCTGTTATGGGGATGATGAACTGCAAAATTACACTGTGTATGTGAACTGCAACAGCAAGGACAACACAGGCATGTGAGTAAAGGCAACGTGACACATATGAGGGAGACACACCACCAGGGCTACACAACACATACACACCTAGGCCATCTGACTCATTGCCTACACTGATGTTGCCAGGGAAGACGGTGCAATGCACAGACACCACACCCATTCCCAGTTGTAGTCAAGTAGCCCACAGGTGCAGTAAGCAAATGGCAGTCAAATGTGTGACCACAGACAACGCACATCACAAAGTGAAGCACAGGTTTATTACACAGTTGCAACATGTCGTAACCACTACAGATGCAAGGTAATCCCACCTGGCAGCGGGCACACAGTCAACAACTGTAGACGGAAGGAAGTCCATGGGTGTGGCGCACATCACCTGTAGGGACACAACAGCTACCAGCCTGGAAGTGCAATCACGTCGTCGGTGGACACAGTTGACCAAACGAATCTGAAAGTACCCTGTGAAGGACAGAAATGACACACAGTCAAAAGCAATGGAGTACAGGACAGAACAGCAAAACTCATGCACATTACATGTTACAAGATACCCACCCATAACCAAGTTAGCATGTCAACACTGTTGGGGAGTACAGCCCACCTGTAAGCACACATCGCAACACACATCCAGTCAAGTAGCCCATGGACACACTCAAACAGCACCAGAGCACCACCTACACATCATGCCAACTCACATCATTGACATGACACCTCAGGATACTCACATTCAGCTAAAGAAGTTGGTGATGAGCTGTGTGCGGACATCACCATCATCATCATCATCATCATCGTCACTGGCATCGTGGTCCAGGCCAGGATCCTCCACAGGTGGCGGATGTTGGTCATTGTCATCCTGGATGAGAGGCAACTCTTTCCGCACTGCCAGGTTGTGGAGCATGCAGCAGACGATGATAATCTTGCACACTTTCGCAGGGGCATATGGGAGGGACCCTCCGGTCTTGTCCAGGCAGCGGAAGCGGCTCTTCAGGAGACCAAATGTCCGCTCAATCACTCTCCTGGTCCGACCATGTGCCTCATTGTAGCGCATCTGGGCTGGTGTCACAGGGTTCCTGAGGGGTGTCAGCAACCATGGCATGTTGGGGTATCCCGAGTCACCTACGGACAGACAAGTGCACATTAGCTGACTTGGAAAAGTGGGCGGAATACTACAGATCAGATCACACACAATGGCACAAAGCAGTACACACCGACAAGCCAGGCACGCTGGTTCTGCATCTGTGCCATCATCCTGGGGATGCGACTACTCCTCATCACAAAGGCATCGTGTGCTGAACCAGGGAAACGGGCACACACGTGTGTGATGGTCATGTCTGCAAGACACACCACCAGTGCATTGACCGAGTGGTAGTGCTTGCGGTTCCTGTAGGCCTGCTCCTGGGCCTGTGGTGGTACCAAAGCCACATGTGTCCCATCAATGGAGCCAATGACATGCGGCATCCTCCCCAGGGCATAAAAGTCACTCTTCACGTCAGTGAGTCGTCGCAGTCTAGGGAAATAGATGTACCGGTTCAGGAATAGAAACATTGCCGCCAAAACATCGCGGAGCACACGGCTCAACATGGTCTGTGACATCCCACCAGCAGTCGCCACAGTATGTTGGAAGGTACCGGTGGCAAAGAAGTGTAGGGCTGCCATCACCTTCACCTTGGGGGTCAGCGCTGTAGGATACGGCCGGCCAGGCTGCAAATGTGGGGACAACTGCACTGCCAAATCCTCAATCAGCTGCCTGGTGAAGCGGTACCGTCGGATGCTGTCCCGTTCCACCATCGTTGCCAGGTCTGGGAATGGTCGATGGACAGCAGGAGCCCTGCAGTGCAGAGGAGAAGTAAGCAAGATTGTCAGTCACCTCACATATGCGGCATTGAACACACTCAATATCCCAACATACATCATTATGAGGCACAACTACATGAAGTGTGCAGTTCCGTAAGGACATGTATGGTACATACATGGCCAACATCTGTCAACACGGTCCAACAGGTGGCATCAATTAGTCCCAGGTTGGCCCATTGGATATCATGAGGCCGTGTCACAGTTCCCATCTCCTGCTGCCGTGTCACAATCATCCCCCACAGTGACATGTGAGGACAGATGTGCCCCAGGCACCACAGCTCAACGACAGGTACATTCCCAGGGACCCTGTATTGCCACATGGACACTGGCATTACATGGAGTATCATGTATACACCACAGCAAAACAACCATGACCCCCACAGGTAGTGGTCCCACTTGCCACGGCAGGACAGACATGGACGTCTGTGACACACACACGCACAACATCAAAGTCCATGCACACACAACCTGGATGTGGAGACTGTCTCCCATTGTGCACATGAAATCAGAGACATTGTAAACACTACATGCACAAAGACTGTGGAGGACCATCACTATTGTGCCACTGGGACACCCTGGCTCAAACATACCGTCCCACATGGGACTCACGGGGTATGTGACATGACATACACATACACCACCGTGAAATGTGACCATGGCACATGCACAGATATGAACAGTTGCACATCACAGTGGTCATGTACACGTAACACCCAGGATCCTGTCCCCATGAACACGTGCACAGCCTGGGGGTGGCTGCCCACAGGTGACACCCACAGGACAACATGTACACCAACATACACACAATAGGAAATGCAGCCTTACATGCCTTATGATAAAGTTTGGACAGGCTGTCGTGATGTAGGTGTGCCCCTCACTCCCTGGGAGCTATCTGTGGCTGGCATATGTCCATCTGAGACAGGCATGCTGACATATGCCAGTCACATGTACAGTGATGCGTTGAACAGCAATGGACCGATCGGTGCCCCCGGCCGGCCCATTGCATTCAATGTGTGCGGGTACGCGTTGTACCCCTGTACGCGTTGTACCCCTGTACGCGTTGTACTGCAATGGACCGGTCGGTGCCCCCGGCCGGCCCATTGCATTCAATGTGTGCGGGTACGCGTTGTACCCCTGTACGCGTTGTACTGCAATGGACCGGTCGGTGCCCCGGCCGGCCCATTGCATTCAATGTGTGCGGGTACGCGTTGTACCCCTGTACGCGTTGTACTGCAATGGACCGGTCGGTGCCCCGGCCGGCCCATTGCATTCAATGTGTGCGGGTACGCGTTGTACCCTGTACGCGTTGTACCCCTGTACGCGTTGAACTGCAATGGACCGATCGGTGCCCCGGCCGGCCCATTGCATTCAATGTGTGCGGGTACGCGTTGTACCCCTGTACGCGTTGAACTGCAATGGACCGATCGGTGCCCCGGCCGGCCCATTGCATTCAATGTGTGCGGGTACGCGTTGTACCCCTGTACGCGTTGTACTGCAATGGACCGGTCGGTGCCCCGGCCGGCCCATTGCATTCAATGTGTGCGGGTACGCGTTGTACCCCTGTACGCGTTGTACTGCAATGGACCAGTCGGTGCCCCCGGCCGGCCCATTGCATTCAATGTGTGCGGGTACGCGGTGTACCCCTGTACGCGTTGTACCACAATGGACCGATCGGTGACCCCGGCCGGCCCATTGCATTCAATGTGTGCGGGTACGCGTTGTACCCCTGTACGCGTTGTACCGCAATGGACCGATCGGTGCGCACCCATTGACAATGGGCTTGCCTGGCAACGGACGCGTTTTCGAATTTCGAACGAGTCGGTTGCTGGAAAATCAGTTGGTCACCCACAACAATGTTGCAAAATCATGTATGTCATGAAGTTGAAGATTTGAAGGATGCTGTGGGCGTGTATTGGTGCTGCTAATCCATGGATTGGCCAGATTCAGAAGATGCAAACGACTTGGACCTATCACTTTGGACACATGGGACAGTATCTGCCTCTCCAGCACATATATATTGCTGGCTGTTCCCCTGAGAGCTCACTTGCCTGCACTACATGCTCCAGGACGACATCTGCCACTGCACTGCTGCTGTCTCTGCCCCCTCTGGACCCTGCAATGGCACGTACTGTGGAGAGAGCCCCAGCCTTCAGCCTTGAGGAGAACCAGGCCCTGCTGGACAGCCTACTTCCACAGTACAGCAAGCTGTATGGGACACCAGGGGAGCAGGTGAGTGTTCTGTGCACTGCCTTTCTGAATGTGCATATTGTCTGACTAGCAAGGCTGAAAGTCTGCACGCCACTGGCTAGCAGGCTCACTGAGTAGTTGTCACCCCCATAGTGTGTAGTGACATGCACTGGACAGGTATGGTGCAGTGACAGTGCATTTGAACAAGGTTTTACTTCCCATGCAATGATACCATGTAGTGACGTCTGGCAAACTGTCCATGGGCAGCTTTGCACTGCCTGTGTACATCATGTGCCCCTGTGATTGAGACATGTATATACAACTGTGTCATGCACGGATATGTTGCATGTGTAGTAATGGCCTTTTCACTTTGTCATCCTGACAGGTTAATGCCCATCGGAAGCAGGAGATCTGGAAGGACATCATCCGGGCCGTCTGGTCCGTGGGGGTCTACAAGCGCCGGATCCGCAACTGCCAGAAGAGGTGGCAGGACCTTCGGGGCTGGACCCGGAGGATTGCACGGGTCCAGCTGAAGCTGTCGCCTCCTCGCAGGAGGGGCGGAACACGGACCCTGACCCCCACATGCTCCAGATCCTGGCGGTGGTGTTTCCAGACCTGGATGGGCAGCTGAAGGCCAGACAGCAGCAAGGAGGGGGTGAGTCAAAGACTGCACTGTGAACTCTGTATTACATGCTTTGTGCCCTCCTCTGGCCTGGTTCAACTGCCACAGTGCAGCAGTCATGTTGTCCAGGAGCCATGTCCCTCTATTGTGCACTGCCCACTGCTCATCTGATACCCAGGTGTGGCCCTTACATTCAGGGAATTGTGTCACTTGGGACTGTGTCCTTGCAGTTTGCTTCACTAAAGGTGGGGGACAGCATCTGTTTCCCTAACTCTGTTGTGGGCATCATGGGTGGGTCCATTGTTCACAGAACGCCTGTGTCCGGACATGTAATCTGCGTGTTGCTTTGATATGCGGTCCACTTGCTGAGCTGAGCCACCACATGTGCCTGGGGTATGTGGCACACGCCCATGCAGCGGGTGGGAACAATGTTTGGGCCCCAGGAGTGTGCAGATTACGTGTGTCACACATACATAGCCAGCTATCCACTGTCCAGGGCTCATCCCTCATTCATGTGGAGCAGGACAGTCATGCCTACTCCAGGCCATGCAATGCACTCTGTACTCCCACTCCCGTGTATCAGCTGACACATTGTGCGCAGTGATTTGACCCCTCAGGTGTCTGCCTCTGTGTCAGTGTGCTGTGGATTAGTTGCCAGGACTGCTGGGGTGTTTCTTGGTAGGGGCTCAGCATGCCCCTGGAGATGTGACCATAGGAGACGATACTTGTGTGTCACATAGGTGTTTGATCAGCTGCCCGTGCAGACTGGGGTATGCGAATGTGAAGTTCAGGCAGCTGTTCCCCATTCACAGCAGATTGTGAGGGGCTCAGGTTCAGAGGGTAGTGTCACAGGTCTCCCATATGTCCAATAGGTATGACCTGGACAGATGAGGGTTAAGATGATGTGTTGTGTGGGGGATGTACATGTGCACTTGTGCAGCTCCAGGACTTGCATTCCCCATGACCTACTATTGTGACACAGTGCATAGTGTTGTTGTCTGGCTGCCAAGTCATACATCACTGAGACAGTGATGTATGACTTAGCAGTCATGCCTCTGCCATGGCATGTGTCAACTTATTGGTGGTCCTGCAGGGGAGTGACATGTGCTACATGCACACCATTGTGGCGATGGCTATCAGGACATGGGTGCATAATGGTGTCTGTCGCTGGTATGCATCACATGCATTTCCTATTTGACTCTGGGCATCCCTTTCATCCGGAAACCTGTACTGACTCAGTGGCAAGAGCTGTGATGTGTGCATGTCCACATGCCACACCGTGTCCTCTGCACTGTCCAACTACTGTGTACTTGGTGCATGTGTCCACACTGGGGTGTTGCAATCCAACAGACACCAGACAGATGGGTGCAAGGCCATGTGGGATGTGAGTGCCATGCTTGGCATCAGACTGACAATTGGCTTCTCCTGTTCAGTTAGGGCACTTTTAGCAATGTACAACTAATGGTGCCAGGGCTTGCTCTGTAATGTGCTGTGCTCACAGTGGTGTGTGCGTTTGGTGCAGGTGACTGATGTCTGTCTGTTTCCCCATTGTTTGCAGATACATCCACGGCCACGGAAGGGGACAGCTCCACGGACCAGGAGGAGCCAGAGAGCCAGACTGGGTCAGCAGCCGAGGAGTGGTCGGAGGGACCCAGTGGCACAGAGGGCGAGGGGAGCCACACCGAGGAGTCCTCAGCACCATCCACCTCAGCTGAGGACCAGAGCGACTCGGAGGATGACTCCCTTATGGAGGCGGGTGTCAGCAGCCACCACACCCCAGCTAGTGTTGCTGTCCCCGCCACCACCAGCACCACCACCGCCCTCCCATCGGCTCCCATTCCCCAGGTCCGTGGAGGCTCCCATGTTCGGGAGCGTGTCTCCTTTGGGCCAGGCACCGCACCCCCTGCCCCTGTGTCCCCTGCTGCCCTGAGTGAGGAGTCTGTGTACCTCCTTCGCCAGCTCCATGTAGGGCAGACAGCCATGCTGAGTGTCCTCCATGCGCACACCGCTCTGTTGACTCAGCTGGTGTCGTTCATGGAGGGCATCTCATCGGGCATGTCTGACCTACAGAGGGGCAATAGGTCCATGGACTCCTCCCTGACGGCAGCAGTGTCCCTCCTCAGACAGTCCCTCACCCCTCCTGCCTCTGCTCCATCCACACTCCCCAGCACCTTACCCGTCCCAAGCACACACACACCGGCACAGGCACACACCAGCACACACACGTCCAGCACACAGACACACACGCCACAAACAAAACGCACACGCACGCACAGTCAGGGGACTGAAACCAGACTCACAGGGGATGGGGCCCTGGTACACACACACGCATCCACGGGCACTGCGCAGTCCTCAGTTGCCTCTCCCTCCAAAGCACCCTCCCTTGCCTCACCTGCAACCCCAAAGACCCAGCGCCTCTTCCTCAGTGACCTCGGCCTCTTCCCCTCCGATCCAGCTGCTCCAGCATCCAGGGGGAAGAGGAAGCCCCCCCCACACGGAGCAGAGTGCCCCTCGCCCCCGGACACCCTCCCCCAGGCGCAGACAGACTGAGGCCCCCACCCGCAAGTCCCCCCGGAGTGGTAAGAGCAAGACCCCGCCGCCGCCCTGCAGCTCAAGCACCAGGTCTCCTTCCTCCATCCCTCAGGCCCCCACTCCACAGGTGCCCCCACCACACCCTGCCCCAGGTTCCCCCACCCACAGATATACCATCCCCAAGAGGCTCCGGCCTTCTCCCCCTGCCACTTGCTCTCCCGGCACCACACCCCCGCTGCGCTTGTCTGTGCCACTGATGTGGTGAGGGTGTCCTCCCCCTCTGTCCAGCCCACCTTGCCTGTTCCCCATTCTCCTCCCCTGGTGGTAGGCACTGCAGTGGAGTCCACTACCACCCTGTCTGACTTGGGCACTGCAGTGGCGGACCTGTCCACTCCATCTGCAGGGTCCACTGCAGTCGTGCCGGCACCCACAACATCTGAGCCATGCCCCCCAGTTGTGCCGGCACACACCATGTCAGACACCTCCACTGCAGTTGTCAGTGGCTCTCCAGCACCCACCACCCCTTCCCTGCTTCCTCCTGGTGAGCCCTGATCCTGTCCCTGCGGTGCCTGGCCTACCCCCGGTTGCCCCTCCTAGTGGATTGTCCCTGGTTTTGTGCAGGCATGTGTAGGGTGGCATCTGCCACTGTCACCCACTTGTGACTTTGTTGATGGACTGGCCATTGGCCTTTGTTTATTTTCTACTGGACTTCTACTTTTAATGCCACATATGCTGAATAAAGCAACTTTCTGTTCTCTAGTGCTTTTGCTTCTGATGTACATGATGTTGATGATGCTAACCATGCCCTTGCTGCAGTGATGGTGATATTTGGTCTCATGATAATGAAGTGTTACTGTGCAGGAACCCATGTGGTCCAGGGGGAATGTGTCCTATCCTGTGGTGTATCCATCTCATCCATAGCAGCATCTGAGGGTGTCATGTGTTCAGTATTTGGCAATGGGATTTCCTACTTAGATTGCCTATTTCACATCTGTGGCTTCCACCCCTGCACATCTGTTGTGCCTGCCATTGTTCAATTCATCTACTTCCCTGACCGTGTGGCCATCTCCAGTGGACATGCAGGTTTGGGCATCAATGGAGAAGGACTCATCTGTGTTTTCAGTGCAACATTGCTATACAAGTGTGTTGGATCTGTGCTGATGATTCCGTTGGCACTTCCATGACCAGGCTGATGTTACGGGAGCCCTCATTTGGTGCTAATTGTTGATTGTGTGACCAAGTGCTCAGCTGACATGATGGGGCCCTACTGAGGCAACATATGGCACAGCTTTCCTCACACAGGAGTGGAGTCCCCTCATGGCAGTGTGTACTCCTGTGACATTGCCTGCGCCCAAGGTGTGTGTTGTATGTGCATGTCTGTGTGTTCACTTCCGTTTAGCTGTGCATGCTGTGATCCCTAGTGTTGTACCTGTTTGTGATGCTAGCTGAGTTGACCTATGTTCCCCCAAAGTCTTCGCCCTGGGTTCTCTGTGATGTGGGTGCATGGCACATTACTGGTCATCAGGGTGTCACCCATAGGTGTGTTTGCTGTCAGGGCTGAGTTTGTGTGCAGACGCAGATGGGTCACAGTCAGGTTTCCCCTTGGCACTTGTTGTTTGCCCCTGTCATGTGATTTCCAGTTTGTGTTATCTTTCAGTGATTGTGACACGTTGTGTGTGTGACTGCTGGCACTCCTCAGGGTCCGGGCTGCAATGTTGGTTGTTGTCTATGTGTGTTCTTTGTGGGTGACCTTGGCTTCTTCATTGGTGTGTGACTGTGGCTGGGATCCCATTGGTTGGTGTGGTATTGCCGTCATGTCCATGTACAGCGTAGTGTGCAGTGTGTCAGACATTCAGGAGTCTTGTTGAGTGTCCATGTGTGATGTGTTTCTGCACCTTGGTTCCCACCCACCACCCTGGAATAGTCATGGGTGCATGTGCAATGTCACCAGTGCATGTGTGCTTCACTGCTGCACATTGTTGGAGGTCGAGGGGTGTGGTGTTGAGTGTGTGCAGATGAGAGTTGTTGCCCGGCTAGGCCCCTGCCTCCATGTTGGCCTTGGCTTACTGGCCATGCTGTTTGATTTGTGCTTGTGTAGGTGTGATGGTAGTTAGTTGCTCAGGACACATGACTGTGGTTCACAGTGTGAACCACATTTAGCTTTGTCATCACAGTGGGATTGTAATGCAGCCCAGGGTCACCACATTGTGGGGGCCCTGGGGGTGGTGCTGTGGTGTGTCTGTGTCTTGCTGTGTCAGTTCCTGTCCCTACGTGCCTGTGTGACATGTGTGATTTGTGCTCCCTCTCATCTGACAATGCCTGCTTGCCCACATAGGGGATTTGGATCCATGAGTTACCTTTGTGTGGCACTGTATGCACATCTGTATGATTGGTATTCAGGTCTCCTCATGTGTTGTGTGGTTGCCTGGGGACACTGGCACCCCCCTCACCTGTTGTGTATGATGTGCAGTGTGGGTCTGCCTGTTTGTGTTTGTGCATCTGCACCACTGCATTGGCATATCTTGGGTGTGCCATTGGCTGTATGTAGTTTGGTGGGTTTCCCCTGCTGTCCCTGGGACTCCTAGGTCATCGGTCAGCACAATGATCATGGTTCGTGTGTCCCATTGCTGCCATGGTATGGTATCTGTTCACCTCACATCTGCAAGATCCACAGGGTATCTGCATGTGTGTGCCCATTGGTGCAAATATGTGGGTCTGCATTCTGATGGTCACTTCTGTCATTGTGTCATTGATGATTGTTGACGGTGTCAGCCCCCATGGGTGTTGTTTGTCTGCACATGGCCAAAGGTATGTCTTATTTGCACTGCAGTATTTGGCTCCCCCAATTTATGTTGCAATGGGACACAAGCACTACTTTGCCACTGATGTGTTTGTTGTTCTGTGACCAGGAATCATCCATGCAGTTTGGCAGTTGCACCTCTTTCTTTGTCAACACTTACCTTTTGGTCACTGTGATGATGGGGGTTTGGACCCCATTGCCACAATGTTCGAAATGTGCTTCAGCTATGGACCCCACACTTACCTTTTGGTCACTGTGATGATGGGGTTTAGACCCCATTGCCACAATGTTCAAAATGTGCTTCAGCTATGGACCCCACACTTACATTTTGGTCACTGTGATGATGGGGGTTTGGACCCCATTGCCACAATGGTCATGGCCTGCTTGCATTGTGGGTGCCACACACATATATGTGTGGCACATGTGCTAGGGGGTCACATTGTATGTTCAAAGTCATGTTCGGTGTTGTAGGCATTTGACACAGTCTACACACGCTTGTCATGGTGTTGGGGGATGTCTTCTTCTTGCATTCCCTAGGTTGTGGTGTGCTGGTTGTGTCATGCATTGTCCATCCTATGAGTGGGGGTGGTAGTAGTGGTAGGCATCCAGCCCCCCTGGCTAAGGGTGGTAGTAGTGGTAGGCATCCAGCCCCCCTGGGTGAGGGTGGTAGTAGTGGTAGGCATCCAGCCCCCCGGGTAAGGGTGGTAGTAGTGGTAGGCATCCAGCCCCCCTGGCTAAGGGTGGTGGTAGGCATCCAGCCCCCTGGGTGAGGGTGGTAGTGGTGGTAGGCATCCAGCCCCCCTGGGTGAGGGTGGTAGTAGTGGTAGGCATCCAGCCCCCCTGGGTGAGGGTGGTAGTAGTGGTAGGCATCCAGCCCCCCTGGCTACTGGTGGTGGTAGGCATCCAGCCCCCTGGGTGAGGGTGGTAGTAGTGGTAGGCATCCAGCCCCCTGGGTGAGGGTGGTAGTAGTGGTAGGCATCCAGCCCCCTGGCTAAGGGTGGTGGTAGGCATCCAGCCCCCCTGGGTGAGGGTGGTAGTAGTGGTAGGCATCCAGCCCCCCTGGGTGAGGGTGGTAGTAGTGGTAGGCATCCAGCCCCCCTGGCTAAGGGTGGTGGTAGGCATCCAGCCCCCCTGGGTGAGGGTGGTAGTGGTGGTAGGCATCCAGCCCCCCTGGGTGAGGGTGGTAGTAGTGGTAGGCATCCAGCCCCCTGGGTGAGGGTGGTAGTAGTGGTAGGCATCCAGCCCCCTGGCTACGGGTGGTGGTAGGCATCCAGCCCCCCTGGGTGAGGGTGGTAGTAGTGGTAGGCATCCAGCCCCCCTGGGTGAGGGTGGTAGTAGTGGTAGGCATCCAGCCCCCCTGGCTAAGGGTGGTGGTAGGCATCCAGCCCCCCTGGGTGAGGGTGGTAGTAGTGGTAGGCATCCAGCCCCCCTGGGTGAGGGTGGTAGTAGTGGTAGGCATCCAGCCCCCTGGCTAAGGGTGGTGGTAGGCATCCAGCCCCCCCTGGGTGAGGGTGGTAGTAGTGGTAGGCATCCAGCCCCCCCTGGCTAAGGGTGGTGGTAGGCATCCAGCCCCCCCTGGGTGAGGGTGGTAGTGGTGGTAGGCATCCAGCCCCCCCTGGGTGAGGGTGGTAGTAGTGGTAGGCATCCAGCCCCCCCTGGGTGAGGGTGGTAGTAGTGGTAGGCATCCAGCCCCCCCTGGCTAAGGGTGGTGGTAGGCATCCAGCCCCCCCTGGGTGAGGGTGGTAGTAGTGGTAGGCATCCAGCCCCCCTGGGTGAGGGTGGTAGTAGTGGTAGGCATCCAGCCCCCCTGGCTAAGGGTGGTGGTAGGCATCCAGCCCCCCTGGGTGAGGGTGGTAGTAGTGGTAGGCATCCAGCCCCCTGGGTAAGGGTGGTAGTAGTGGTAGGCATCCAGCCCCCCCGGCTAAGGGTGGTGGTAGGCATCCAGCCCCCCCTGGGTGAGGGTGGTAGTGGTGGTAGGCATCCAGCCCCCCCTGGGTGAGGGTGGTAGTAGTGGTAGGCATCCAGCCCCCCCTGGCTACGGGTGGTGGTAGGCATCCAGCCCCCCCTGGGTGAGGGTGGTAGCAGTGGTAGGCATCCAGCCCCCCTGGGTGAGGGTGGTAGTAGTGGTAGGCATCCAGCCCCCTGGCTAAGGGTGGTGGTAGGCATCCAGCCCCCCTGGGTGAGGGTGGTAGTAGTGGTAGGCATCCAGCTCCCCCTGGGTGAGGGTGGTAGTAGTGGTAGGCATCCAGCCCCCCTGGCTAAGGGTGGTGGTAGGCATCCAGCCCCCCTGGGTGAGGGTGGTAGTAGTGGTAGGCATCCAGCCCCCTGGCTAAGGGTGGTGGTAGGCATCCAGCCCCCTGGCTGAGGGTGGTAGTAGTGGTAGGCATCCAGCCCCCCTGGGTGAGGGTGGTAGTAGTGGTAGGCATCCAGCCCCCCTGGGTCAGGGTGGTAGTGGTGGTAGGCATCCAGCCCCCCCTGGGTGAGGGTGGTAGTAGTGGTAGGCATCCTGCCCCCCCTGGGTAAGGGTGGTGGTGCGCATTCAGGCCCCTGTGTGCATATGTGGCATTGGTGATGGGCATCCCGCCCCTATGGTGCTGCTGTTGCTGGTGTAAGTATATTCTGCATCCCTCTGTGTGTGTGTGATGTGTCGTGTACGTGTTGTATGTGTTTTGTGGTTGGTGTCTGGCTTACCTTCTGCGCCGTACGCGTCCGTGCCTGTTCCGGTAGTAAATGTAGAATATTGGTATGATCGGGACGAAGGGATTCATGGTTGGTTCGTGTCGTTCGTCCTTCTCGTTGCTTCGCGTCGTCCTCGTCGCTTCGCGTCGTCCTCGTCGCTTCGCCTCATCCTCGTCGCTGGCGTGTTCGTCTCGGAGCCGTGGATCGTGTTGTGGCGCGAATCGGAGCTTATGTGCGCCTCTCCCGGATGCTTTGACGTGCCGTGCGTAGCGACGGGTTCGGCGCGTACGGAAAGCGCATCGTACTCGTTCGGCCGGACGGAGCTGCATTTTTCCTTCCGTGCGACTCGATTCGGCATTTCCGGATTCGCCTCGGTCGGGGAACAGGACCTGGTTTGAGTGAGTACGGCTCGGCCGGATTCTTTGCTGTTGTGCGCATCGTACTTACTCGTTCGGTGTGCTGTATGGATCGGTCGGGAAACAGGCTTTCGCATGGCTTTTTTCCCGACCGAATGCTATTGGGTGCGCCTCCGACCGAGATCGGAATCGGCCCCGTAGTGTTTTAGCTAGTTTATTTTATAGAACAGGGAGATTAGAATATTATTATACTGACATAGATGAGATTTTTGCAAAGATTCCTATAGTTTCTGAACTAAACAAGGTGAAAGAGGCAAGAACGTTTGGTGAATTTTTCATAGAAAATAAAATTCTAACGTCAGATGATATAGTTAAACACAACCTTACCTGTGAGTTAAGGAAGGAAGAAAAGGTGTTTTTAGAAATGGTTGAAAACAGAAGAGTAAAATTTCAAAGAAAAGTGATAGAAGAGACAAAAACACCATTTTGGCGTTTGAGGAAGAAAATAAGGACAAGAAAAAGACAAATGCAGCTATGACTCTGGATAGGCCCCAACAGGGAAGGTTGTGCATTAGAAGAAATAGGACAAGATATGATAATTATTTCGTGGGTTCCAGTGATTGCCAAGACAATTATAACATTTTAGGAGGTTGGGGATTCAAAGGGGAAAAGATCCAATATTTCCTGGGATCTATTATATTTGCGGTAACAGAGCTTATTACAGGTTGCCGGACCATTGGTATGGCTCGTGCTACTTAGGCCTGGTCTTTCCAAAGATTTTTCATGTAGATAGAGCAGAAAAGGGAACACACGAAATGGTAAAGACATTTACACGTAGAAAAAGGGAAAGTTTTTCAGAAATAGTAGGTGATATTTTTGGAGCATTGATACCAGCAGTGGGAATATCTTTGAATGCATTTAAAATTCGGAAGTTATCCACAGTAGTAGATCGTTTATCTACAGATGCTGTTGGAGGGTTCTTGATGGTAAATACTGAAATGGTTGCCATGAGAGCTATGGCGATGCAAAATCGACTTGCCCTTGACATTTTATTGGCAAAAGAGGGTGGAGTTTGTGGAATGCTGAAAGTCCAACATTGTTGCACTTACATTCCAGATAAAAGTGAAAATATACAGAAGTATATAAAGAATATTACAAATTTGCACAAAGAACTTGTTCCACTGGAGGTTGAAAATGCATTGGGAAAACTTGGTAAGAGTTTTTCCTCAGTAATAAATTGGTTTACTAGAATAAGTAGATTAATAATAGGGAAAATCATAATAATAGTGACCATAATAATCCTAATAGTTCTAGTACTGAAACTAATTATTATATGTATAAAGAGAAGAAAAAGACAGAATAAAAAGAAAAAGAAAATAAGAAAAATAAAGAAAGGGAAAGAGAGATGGGTGAAATAGAGCTGGAAGAAATAAAAGAAAACATGTATAAGAAAACAAAGAGACAAGATGAAAGGGATACAGTTGTGTAAAACTAACAAAAATAAAACGGACAAGAAATATGCTATCTGATGAAATTGTGTAACATGGGTTTTTGTGGTGATATTAAAAATCACCAAAGGGGGGAGTTGATGGAGCAGGGTAAACGAATTTTTTTTAACCTCCTAATATTTATGTTGAATAATTAACACACAGGTTCGTCTCAGTAAATAACCAACCATGTATGTGTCATTATAGGGGTTATGGGTAACACGCCATATCCGTGCAAACTGATTTACTTACAATTGTTAACGTGGATAACGTAAACCTAATGATTTGCGTACTAATTAGAATAATAATTGCATGATTTGTGCTTGGAAATAAACTGTGTGGTGGCAAAGTAAAGCGGTTGGTATGTAAGAAATAGCTTTATATGTCGCTTTTGCTAGGTAACACTTAATTGGGGTACGTAGAATGACGGGAGGGAAACGAAAAGGCTTATATTCTTTATTCTTAACTATGTTCTGTTTATCCTTATAATAGTTCGCTTAGGCCTGTTGTGCCGCGATGTAAAAATGGCTGCTGAGGCAAACAAGCTAGAGTACGCAGGCGCAAGATGGCTTCCAAGAGTGAGAAAAGCTGTGAATAAAGAGATTATGTGACTGTCCCAAAGCCTAGGATGGAAGCGTGGTCAAGGCTACGATGACCTTATTATACAAGCGTGTGCCAAAGAAGGAGTTAGCGAAAGGCGTGAGAAGTTGCAGTGAATACGTGAATGAACAATGAACTGTTCAATTTAAAGTATCAGAAAAAGGATACAGATGGAGACCAATGTGCGCATGGATAATGTCATGAACCCGTGAGAAATGACAAGAAGAATGAACTATTAACAAGAACTGGTTGAACAAGGATATTCATAATGAGATGTATACTGACCCCAAATGGACCAATTAGAGAGAATCTCGCCCACAAAGATGTAACATTTTCACTTAGTAAGCTAGTATTAGGGTATAAGAAGACCTACTCTTAGGTAGGGGAGAGAACTGCTGGTTTTTATTTTTACTGAGCACGGGACGCTGCTGCTGGAGAAGCCTTTTTACTTTTAATAGATTTTCCATTCTTTTAATACTATTAGACCTTTTTTTTATTCTTAAAAACTAAAGGGGAAAAGAACGGGATTGTGGCGGAAACCCATATAGGTGGTCCGTCGAAAAGGCCTGTTTTTACAGGACAGATAGATAGTTTTTCGGGAGTTCTATGCTGTGATCTGAATTCATTGCTGTGACGAACTTTGTTTTTCCATCTAATCGGTATGCATTGCAATTTCAATTTATTCTTATAATGATGATAAATGTAATAATCTGAATAATAAATTTGAACTTATTCATGCTTCTAAAATTTAGATAAACTTTATTATCTTTAAACCAATGAGTCTGTGGTTCTTTAGCTCAGTAATAAGTGTAATTGTTTTAAGGGTTTATAGTGATTGAGCTGGTCTTAATCACCATCAACTGATTCCTACTAGTTGGTCCATCGACCAATGAGCGGAATACCTTAAAGTTTGAGAAGTATTATGTCATTTTAAAAGGTATCCCGTCACCTTCCAGCAAGTCATTAACTGTTTCTCCTAAGTAAAAACGGATGAATTCCAGAGAATACATGAGAGTGTGAATGTTTATGCGGTGTTATGGGCCCCACCGTCATATTGGATATAGTTGTGGAAAAGAGATATTTGTATCTGGACGTCCTAAACATATAGGAGAAGAAATTTTATTGATAGCGCTGGATCACTATGAATAGACACCTTACTATTGACTGGCCACTGTTTATTGGCATTTTGAGACTTGTAGTTCTGTAAAACTCTTGGGTCCTGTAATTCATTGTTTTTTCCCACAAAATGTTTTTACTGCATTGCCATATGGCTGCTGAGAATACAGCGAAGAAGTGTTTGCATAATCTTTGCCTACGTGTCCTTAACAGAACTGAACATTCTTGTACAAGAATGATATGACATTTTAGATTCAATCTTCTATCTTCTTCATTTGTTCTTGGTTTGCCTGTTTTTCTTCATCCTCCCTCTGGATTTACATATTGAACAGAATTTTGCATTTTCAACAGGAGCATACATTCTCTTTTTGTGAGGGAAGGAGTTCTGCCACCTATTTGATGATACAGGTTTTGCATGATACTCTGAAGACATTGGGTGGGGGTTCAAACTCACAAAGGAGACACCATGGGAAGAGAGGTGGTTGCTGCAGGTCTCACACCTGCAGGGTTTCAGGGACTGGGATGTAATTGACATCTCCAAATTGGGAGATGTCATGTCCGGAGTGATGATAAAATCTTTTTCCACCCTCCAGAAGGAGTTCGACATTCATCAAAGCCAAATACTTGCAGCTCTGACATGCACTACGACCTTATGTAGCAGGGCTCATGGAACTCCCAGATTTTAGTCTATTAGAGGCAAAGGTCCTAACTGAGGGTTTGCAGGAGCAAACTCCTTCAGATACAGGTCCTTACAAAAAATGCTCCTGATTCCTTAACACTTCTGAGAGAGGCCTTTGGGAGGGACGTGGGTCCTTTGACCGATGATGACTAGCATGAAGCCTTGGCCTCACTGCATGAGTCAGCAATGGCAACCCAGTGTAGAGTGGTCCAGCTTAAGATTCCACATAGAGTCTATATCACTCGACTTAGACTTTGGCGAATGGGAACAACTGAATCACCCCTTTACCTCCATTGTTCAAGGAATAATGGGGATTTGGTACATGCGATTTGGTGCTGTGCGGTGCTTCCTCCCTTTCCTGATGGGGTGCTCGCCACACTGGCGCGGGTGCTGGTATTGAAGCTGCCATACAATCCTAAAATGGCCCTACTACACATTAGGGTTGACATTGACAGCAACAGATTTAGGATTGCTTTGTTGTGGCTGGGCCTCTTGGTGGCAAAGAGTAACATTGTACAGAGAAGGAAAGATTTGAGCTCTCCCCCTTAGAAGGTTGGAAAACAGGATTAGATCACTGCATGGAACTAGAAAGGTAAATATTCCAGGCCAGGGGCTGCCCTGAAAAACACAGAATATATGGAGGGATTGGGCAGAATACAGAGGTATCCTGTTGATGCCTAGCAGGGACAGGTTGATTAGATTGAAGGATGAAGTCTGCACTTTTTAGCCAGTCAATATTTAACTAGGAGAATGTTGGGGTGGGGATGGTGGGAGGGGTGAAATATGTACAGAATAAGGTGATGATTGTTGTAATTGTGGGAGTCGAGTGCACACTCAGTATCATCATTCTATGTTTTATGTTGCTATATCAGTATATAGTAAAACTCAATAAAATGTGTATAACAAAAAAAAGAATGTGTGGTCAATTGCAAATCGGTGTCCCACCTGAAGTCATGAAAATTCACTGTGACCACAATTGGCCAAATTCATAGACTACTCCAAAGCAGTACAGACTATCGAAAAATATTGCAGCATTTTCTTGTGGTGGAAACCAATTCAGCCACTTGTGCAGAATTTATGTTACACAAGTGCGATGCCTCCGTAATGCATGTCAATGTGCAAACTGCATATGCTGCTAGTAAACGTCCTTGGATGTCTCTCAAACACAAGCCATCCAGAAATAAAAACAAATCAGCCAAATCAAGTGGTACATATTGAATATCTACTCTTGGCTAAGTGCCCAACTCTGTTACATCAAGGCAATCTTGCTCAATTTCATATACTGCTGCATCACTGTATTCCTTTGGAACTGGTAAAAGAGTTGCAGGATTGAAACTACATCATCTTTTTATTGACACATTTGGTGCTGCTAGTAAAATCCTTTCATATTTAGCTAACCTAGCATTAGTAAGATTGTGAGTTATGTTTCAGGTCAAAAATGACTCCACTGAATAAGGTACTAATACAATTAAAGTGTGACCCATAACAGCTGTGTCACTCCGATTAATAGCAATAAAAACAGATGCCATTGATCTCATACAGCAAGGCAAAGTTGCGGCTATTGGATCTAGAGTTCCAGAAAAATATGCAACAGATCTCTTTCCATTGCCATGTGGTTGTGCAACAACAAAAAGGAAGCACAATTCTTTTTCATGACAGAAAATAAAACTCTCTCTCATAATTAGGCATTTAAGGCAGGTGCAGTTCACAAAACATGTCTCAGCTCCAGGACAGCTAGCATACACTCTTCTTCCCTAGGTACCGGATCTGTCACATCCCTATGAGTCAATCCATGTAATAGCTTTGCAATTAAGAAAACATTAGGAATCCACTGATGACAGTAGCTAACCATCCCATACTTCTGTTAGTCTAGTGAGTGTGTTCATTCTCAGAATTACAGCAAAGAGATCTTTGGACACATTCCTAGTTCCTTTTTTAGTGTGATGTCATAGCTAAGGGCCGAATTGCAAGATTGGTGGTGCGGGACCGGGACCGCCCCACTCCCGCACTGCCAAACCCGTGTACGAAAAGGCCGCTAGATCAGGAGTTTTCCCCTGGTCTGGCAGGCGGTTCTTTGGCATTCCAAGGGCGATGCCTATGAAATAGGCACCTCAATGCGAATGTCAAAGGCAGTACTGGGGTGAATGCACACAGGGCACATGTTGTGCCCCCCTGTGTGCATCCACATGGCTTGAGGCATCAGGGGGGCCTGTAGGGCCCCCTTTGTTTCCTCTCCGCCACGGTTTTCATGGCGAGCTCTCTCGTATGCGTTCCCGCCAAGCATATTGCGGCCTCAGGACCGCCGCGCAACCGTCAGGGAACGGCAGCTCTCTGGCGGTTGCTGCAGTCCCAGGGTGGCCCGACCGCCCTAGTCATAATAGGGTGGTCGGGAGAACGCCACCGTGAGTCTGGCGTCCATGGACCGCCAGACTCATAATAAGGCCCTAAGTAACTTCTGTCTGACAATTCTCTAACTTTGCATAAGGTGCATCTCTGCCTAGAATGGCACAGTGGGCAAAAAATAATGGTCTGGAATGTGGACCAGATGATTGCCAATGGTTTAGATCAATTCAGCATTCCACCCATCACCTTGTTATTTTTGCAGTCCACTTAAAAACATGCATTGGAAAAACCAACAGGTCTAGCACTGGCTGTCAGCGTTTTGGCTTTATCAATAGTTGCTTTCACGTTTTTTTACAAAACTTAGTTGTTTGGGAAGCTGCTAGGCCCTAGTCAATCTAGAATGTAAACATGGGCTAAAAGCAAAAAATATTTTTTGGTGTCAAAAATCACGCATTGCCATAGCAGGCCCTGGCATAGAAAGAAACTAGTTTGTGTGTGAACGGGCTGCTTGTGAAAGGACAGAATACCTTCACTCACAGTAAAGTTAGCCAATGGATGACGTGGGGTGACCCACTGCCCCATGCTGCATGCTGTACGGGGGTGGAAGAGAAATGTGAATAACACAATAACAGGCCAATTGGTAAAAAGGGTTGGCTGAAAGCCCCTGTAAGTAAGTATATTTTATACACAATTTTAATAAAATCAAAAGGTCTTGGCTAACACAAGATTAAACAGCTGTCATTAACATGCAGAAGAATGCTGCGCAGTGAAGAATTATTACATTTTTTAATGAATAATAACTCATTTCTGTACAACTTTAGTGTAAACCGTTTTGAACACAATAAAAGATCACCTTAAGACTACCAAACCAACATTTCACAAGACAATAAATATTTGGTTTATACTAAATGCTATACTTTTGCCCTGATGAATTTTATACTGTAACAGTAAAAATACACTACCAGATGCACAAATCTTCCTCAAACCTCTCTCACATATGATTTGCCCAGCTCTCAGATGCCAAGCAGAAACTAAACACTTAGGACCTTTTTACAAGTGGCTGGTAAAAATCCCGTTTTTTTCCCTGTTCTAGAGTTACAATGCTGTGGGTCACAATAATTGGGGGAGGGGGCAGTAAAGAGGCTTTTGGGAGAATAATATGCGGGCATCGATGTTTCAGCGCTGATACCGTGGATTTTCATAAAGCTATTTTGGCTGCCTCAAGCAGCCAACAATTTTGCCTGAAAAACCTAAACAATAAATATCAGCTGGGCCCATTCGTAATCAAGAGGTTTGCATCAAATGATTATAGCAAACATCCTATTCATGTAAAGAACAATGACTTGCACCTAGAGTCAATTTAAGTGCCCCTTTAAGATCCATCCGCCTATGCATGGGACATCTAATATTTTAAGCAGATCTCCCAGCTAAACATGTTTGCAATGACTTAAACTAGCTTACACAAAGCATCTAACTGGACAGTCAATCTTAACCTTAACCAAAAAAACACTGGATAACACCAATAGCCCAACCGAATTGGTGTGCCGAAACTCGTCTAATCAACAGAAAACACAATCAAATCTACACCACTTACTATTAACCTCACAAATCCTTTGAACTACATACATAAAATGTCTACCAAACCTCCAATACAATGCACGCATTCTTGCTCATCTACTGACTGCCATCTTGGACACAGCATTTGAACAACTCATGTTTCCGAAGACCTAAATACACATAGAAATATTGGGACTTTTAGATGATTTAAATCTTTTGGCAGAATATTAGACACAAATCAAACAATGAACTGCTCATCTCAGAAGATAAATACTAGGCTTCAGCCATTGCCAAGACGAACACATCAACAACATTCAACTACTGAGAATAGACAAATTCAACAGTACGCATGCTTGATTAGCATACACACAATTTTATTTACTAAGAGGATGTAAATAGTAACGCTCCAAATAAGCATAGGCACTGGACCAACACTTAGAACGTCCCCCCTGCCTCACATGGTGACTTCATGACTTTCCAGGGACCAGATCTACGAATAGTTAGTTGAAAAATACTGGTCGTAAATTGAGACAAGTATTTTTGCGACCAATAAAGATTATTAAAGAACCAACCTATGCACTACTATATTAGTTTATAAAAATCTGAGTCATGAAGGGTTGCAATCCGACCTACTTCATGAATATTAATGAGGTAGGTCCCAAATTGCGACTCATTAAGATTGCTAGCATCACAGGATGGTAGCCTGCTGGAGCTAGCAGACCACCATGTCTGTGATAGCTTTCAAATTTGCGTTTAAAATAAAAGTATTCTTTTTTTATTTAAAGTTTAAGAGGTGGCAATATGCTCCATGATCACCAACAACTCAAACATTTTGGGGCCAATTATGATGTCATTTTCAATTCCGACCGCCTAATAACAATGTAGGCAGTCGGAATTGAAACCGGCCGGTCACTCCTTGAGCCCATCGGCCAGTCGGAGGCCCCACCGTAATCCCTGAGGAATGTGTTTCTGCCGTCAGGATTACAATGTCGGTTTCCAACAGGCTTTCCATGTCTGGCTTTCTGGCATGGAAAGCCTGTTGGAAAGCGACTTTGGGGGCCCATAGCAGGGCCCCCATTCCTTCACGGCCTCCAGTTGGGGGCTGAGGGGGCACCTATGGGGCCCCCCTGTTAATCCCTGCACCGTGTGGCAGGCACCTTGAGCCTACCACGTGGTGCAGGGATTAACAGAATCTCCCATTACTCCAGGGGAGCTTGTGTTACGGCCGGTTTACGCCGCAGCACAAGCTCCCATAGAGAAATGGGAGCATGCGATCGCACATGGTTCATTGTAATTGCAGTGTCGGGACCGCCGACCAGAGGTCGGTCGGTCCGAGACCGCAGCGATGTCGGGCGCACATGAGTCCGCCCGCAATCGTAATCAGTCCCTTTGTATTTACATTCACAAAGGGGAAGGGTCACCTTCCCATTTGGATATTCTTTAACACCTCCTTTGAGGAGTTGGTAAATTTTGTGACCAAATTTTGGTTGCAAAACATTGATACATAATATATTGTCGAACGCCTATCACAACAACACATCCCTTCCAGATTCCAAATTGGTACCCATTCGGAATTCTATTTTAGGAGTCAGAAAAACTTTTCCAACACCTAAAATGGGATTAGAGAACAGGGAAAAGCATTTTAAGGGTAGCAAATGCTGAATTGAAGCATTTGCGACCTTTGAAATGCTTAATAGACCTGGCCACAGATTCTGAAGAATTCTGTGACCAGATATGGGAACAATGCAATTCAGCTTAGATATGCTTTTACACAATATGCCAGAATTTACTAAAGTTTTGTGCCGATGCTCATGTGGCACAAAGCAATGCAAAAGGATTTCTGTGAAGAAAGATGGCACAAGCACAGTGCCAAATGACCTTGTGGTGCATAGAGCAAGACTCCTGATAATCAATGTAAAGTAGACGCATACTCATATCTATTAAAGTCCCGAAAAGTAACATCAAGTAGGGTTGCATCATATCGAAGCGCCAAATGAAACTAGGCACAAACAATGTGCAAAAGCACAGCGCCCGATTTGTCCTTTCGCAATATGTGTCATATTACAGCATATTACAGGTGACACAATTTCATTTGCCTGGTCATCTGCTATATTTCTACTTGAACTAAAGTATACAAAAAAGGGATGGGTGGAACGCTTGAATTAATCTCAGCCACTGGTAATTACTCATGGTGCAAGCCAGTCCATCATTATTTTGCACACTATGCCACCTCAGTTTGGACCCAGCCATATGCAAATCAATCTTGACCATGCTCCTATGAGAACAGTCCAGCCCGAACTGCCAGACCAGTTCCTCCCTGAACTTGAACACAAGCAACCTAGGACTGGTTTCCTCCAAGTTTGGGCCAGCCAGGCATAGCTAGGCGCCAGTATCACGGTGTGCACTGGACCCCCATCTGGGCATACCCGTCCCATGGTATTTGGACAAAATATGGAGTTTTAAATATCGAGTTACAGAAATATCGGGAAAACAATATCAGATAAAAAAATATAATACAGAAATATCGCTGTCAAGAATATCGATTCCTCAGGTAAGTAATATAGTTGACAAGAATATTGTTGTTGAAAATATCGTTTTCAATAATATAGTTGTAAAAAGATCATTTTTTAATTATCTTTATGTGTTTTAGCTCATATATTAATTTTATGTGTTATTGTTCATATAATTGTTAATAATATTTTTTAAATAGTTTGAAATTTTAAGTGAGCTATAATTTTTAATTTAATTGCTATTAGTAATTTATAGTGTTGTAGTGGGTTGCTAGTTTTGTAGGGTTGTAGGGTGGGAAGTTAATTCAGTATAATTAAGGCTCCCTGTTTTCCGTTTTTACTGATTTTTACAGATAAATACAGACAGAAAACATTCATTTTCTTGTCTGTAATTATTTTTAAATATGGAAAATAACGGAAATTGGGTTGCTTTTTGAGTACTTCTAAATACTGTCTGCCATGACTGCCAGGCCAACAGATGTGTGGATTGATAGATAAGGGGGTTAAAAAAGAAAGGAATTTTAGTAAAGAGGCATTAACAGCAGTAGATATGCACAAGGTTGATACTGAAATTTGCATATTTTCATATAAGTGCACTGATTTATCTTCTGCGGGTGTTCACAGCACTGAAACCTGGCAGACATCCAAGCATGAGTGCATATTTATCGGTTAAATAAATGTGGAAATATACTAATTTCAGCTTAATTTTTCCACAAAATTCAAAATAAATATGGATAAATACAGATAAAATTAGCAAAAAATAAATATGGATAAATACAGACGGAAATGGCAAAAAATAAATACCATAAAACCGGGAGCCCTAATTATAATTATTTAACAATTAATAATTTCATTCATTATTAATTATTTTAATTGCGTGATAATTATGGTCCTCATTATGATGTCGGCGGAACGCCCCTGACAGGCCTTCGGAGCGATGCACCCAACATCCAGACCATTGGTCCGACCACCGTATTGCTATACCGGTTGTCGGAGTGATGATGTCTGGGGTAAAGACCGCCATCTTTGACAGGCTCAAGGAGCCCGTCGGGTGGCTGTTGAACACCTATCTTTACTATAAGGGTGATGCCCGGGCAGGCATCGCCATAGGGATTAGGATGTCCCTTTCTGACTAGGATGTCCCTTTCCGACTGCCTTTTCATGGATGTCCCACTGCAATGGAAAGGCAGCCGGAAGGGGACTTTGGGGGCCCCAAGCAGGGCCCCATCCCCCATGGGTCACAGCTAGGTGGCCTAGGGGGCACATGAGGTGCCCCCCACACATCCCTGCACAATGTGCCAGGCTCCACGTGGTTCCTGCACACGGTGCATAGATGTTTGAAAAATGCGTTTGTCTACTGCGACTTGTGCTGCAGCCCTTTTTATGGGCCGCAGCACAAGCCGCAGTAGACAAAGGCAGTTTCCGACCGCTACACAGCAGTCTTATCGAAATATGGCAGGTTGGACCGACGACTTCTTGTCAGGTGGTCTCATTCATGCAGTGATGGCGGTCGGTCGTCCGGCAGACCGCCATCATAATTAGGAATTATATTTTTTAAATTATATATTAGGTGCGGGCTGCTGGGTTTGTAGGGGTATAGGGTGAATAAAAAAAATAATTATTATTTTATTATGAATTATTTAATTGATTATAAGTAGGGCTCCCGGTTTTATGGCATTTATTTTTGAAACATTTCCGCCTGTATTTATCCATATTTATTTTTTGGCCATCTGATTGGTATTTATCCATATTTATTTTGTGTTTTGAGAATAAACAAAGTCATAAAATAGTATATTTCCACATTTATTTAACTTATAAAAATGCATTAATACTTTGATGGCTGTCGAATTTTTGCAAATTAAGCAGCCAAATATAACAGAGTGTGTATTTCCCTCACCTTTTGCACCGCACACATAGAGAAGACCGATTTACCCACACTCAAGAGGCGCCAGCTCCACACTCAACATAAACCACCCCACCTCGTGCCTTACAAATATAACAGAACACTACACCCACATGTAAATATAGCATTATATACAAATATATGTTAACTAAAGCCTGTATTCAAGGAAATCTCAACCTGTTTTTTTAACTCCCCGTGCTTTCAATCGGCTTAACTGTTGGCCTGGAATTCATGAAGGTCAGCATGAAGAGTCGCTCACAAGGAGCATACTTTTATGTATTTTTCCACTTTTACAAATAAATAGAGTAAAAAAACACATTGTTTTCTGTCTGTATTTATCTGTAAATATCTGCAAAAACAGAAAACTGGGAGCCTTAATTATAAGTTATGTAAATTGCCTAATTATATTTATTTGTTATATATTAGGTGTGGGATGTTGGGTTTGTAGGGTATAGGGTGGGAAGTTAAGTAATAATTAATTAACAATTAATGAAAAATGTATTATTAATTATTTAATTGATTATTAATTATGTAAGTTGTGTAACAATTATATTTTTTAAGTTATATGTTAGGTGCGGGCTGCTGGGTTTGTAGGGGTATAAGGTAGGAAGTTAAGTAATGATTAATTTAACAAATTATTATTAATTTATTAATAATTATTTAATTGATTATTATGTCATTATCATCATAATATCTTTATTCGATTTGCAGAAGCAATCATAAAAGCACATCATTAAAACATATTGATAAAATAGCGCTACAACACGGTAGGAATTAAAAATAGATTATTATGTACATTTTGTAATAATTATATTTTTAATTATATTTGGTGTGGGCTTTTGGATTTGTCTGGGTGTAGGGTGGGAATTGAGTTAAGTAATAATTAATTAGCAATTCATTTACGATTTATTGGAAATTTTATTGATTATTAATTATTTAAATTGTATAATTATATATTTTTAAGTTATATATTAGGTGCGGCTGCTGGGTTTGAAGGGGTAGAGGGTGGGACGTTAAGTAATAAATAATTAATTCAAAATTAATTCATAATTTAATAATACATATTTGATTGATTATTAATTATGTTAATTGTGTTATATTTATTTGTTTTAGTTATATTTTATGTGTGGGTTGCTAGGTTTTTCAGGGTATAGTGTGGTAAGTTAATTAAGTAATAAATAAATGACAATGTTTTAACTGATAATAAATTATGAAATTGTTTAATAAACATGTAAATTATTTTTTTTTTTTAATTATATATATATATATCCAAGCTCCAAGTACCCAACGTACAAGGAGCACTCGAGCAGCAACACGCTCCTAAAGAGCCTTTATGGTATACAGTCCACTCGTACAACGATAACTTTAAGCAGTTCAATGTGCCATGGATGCCTGACGCGTTTGGAAGTGTCCCCACTTCTCTTCAGAGGCTTTGGCAATTGAAGGCGCATAGGACACCGCCCTCATCATTTAAATGCTCCAATGCATGCCCTGGATGGGACGCTCTGCCGCGACTAGCAGAGCATTATGGGCCTTGTAGTGTCCTTTGCTCCCGATGGAGCGCGCAATGTTGCTGCTGTAACATTCATAGCCCCCAGATGGGCCTCAGTGTGCCGGTGGAAATGCTAAATCCGTTGCTGCCCCACGAAGTCGGCCTGCTCGATAACAGACTGCGTGGCCCCCACATCCTGGGGTGGTGCTCCTTTGCGGCAGGGTGTCCCGCGTGTTTATCCAAGCTCCAAAGTACCCAATGTATAAGGAGCACTCGAACGGCAACATGCTCATGAAGAGCCTTTATGGTATACAATCCGCCGGCACAACGATAACTTTAAGCAGTTCAATTTGCCATGGATGCCTGACGCATTTCGAAGTGTCCCCACTTCTCTTCAGAGGCTTTGGCAATTGAAGGCGCATAGGACACCGCCCTCATCATTTAAATGCTCCAGTGCATGCCCTGGATGGGACGCTCTGCCGCGACTAGCAGAGCATTATGGGCCTTGTAGTGTCCTTTGTCTCCCGATGGAGCACGCAATGTTGCTGCTGTAACATTCATAGCCCCCAGATGGGCCTCGGTGTAACGGTGGGTATGCTAAATCCGTTGCTGCCCCACGAAATCGGCCTGCTCGATAGCAGACCGCATGGCCACAGCATCCTGGGGTGGTGCTCCTTCGCGGCAGGGTGTGCCGCGTATTTATCCAAGCTCCAAGTACCCAACGTACAAGGAGCACTCAAGCAGCAACATGCTCCTAAAGAGCCTTTATGGTATACAGTCCACTCGTACAACGATAACTTTAAGCAGTTCAATGTGACATGGATGCCTGACGCGTTTCGAAGTGTCCCCACTTCTCTTCAGAGCGTCCCACTAAGGAGACAGTGAGCAGGTGAAGTTACAGGCCGAATGACAGCGTGTTCTACAATTGGTGTAGTCCAGTCCAGGGGCGGCTCCTCTGTAATTGCGGAGAAGCGTCGCCCCACTCCCCAGAGCCAGCAGAAGATAAATAAAATGATAATAACACAATGTTATTAGCATTTTATTTATCGCTGTCTGAGCCGCGATCCAAGCAATGAGTATAGGGCGGGCTGGGCTGGGCATGGCAGGGAGGAGGAGTAGTGCGCACTTATGTTTCTCCAACCCAGCTGTGTTGCACAGCCAGATTGGAGAAAAGCCACAGGCTCCAAGGCACTGCTTGAGCGGCAAATGAGGCTACTGAGACCAATCCTGGCACTGCTCTCATTCTGTATGAGAGCAGTGTCTGGATTGAGTAGGGAGCCTGTGCTTTGAGGCCCATCCAATTCCGGGCCGGCCAGCAGCGTCAGTGGGAGCGGAGCATCAGGTAAGTCTTTTTATTTGTATTTTATTCCCTACCATCACCCCCCTGCCCAAACCGGCTGCCCTACCACTTTAGAGAGGCTGCATCTGCCACTGGTCCACTCACTCAACAAACAGAGGTGCTGGTCCCGGGACAACCTTCCAGAAGGTGTTAATTGTGTCTCAGTTCTGCTATTGGTATAATCTCAGAGTCTGTAGAAATCTACACCGCCAGTATGAAGTGCTGTATAAAATCGGGTCCTGCTCAGAAGAAGATACTGATACACCTATTCTGTCTCTGCTACTCATGAGGCAAGAAATTCTTCTGCTTAAAGAATTTCACAAGGCCATTGAGGTGACATATGCTCAATGCTCGCACTGACTGCTGGAATGTTTGTTTGATCACTGGTCAATGCAATATTCCTTTAACTGGTCTATGCTATATTCCTTAATAGAACTACTGATTATTTCAAACTTCAGGAAGTCAATTTTGTTACTGACATTCATTTAGTCGATGATGATAAATACCCTAAAATAACAGCACTTTTTTTTAACTTAATCAATGTGATTTTAATGAAGGGGTAACTGACTTAACAGCTTTAAACGTCTGCAACACAGGGTCATGTCTTTTGTTCTCACCCTATGTGAAATGCTGAGAATAGTTCAGTCAAGCATACTCTTTGGAATCACCTGTTCTTTTAAAAAGAGCTGGCTGGTCTATTAAGTTAAAGAATACAGTCCAGAAGCAAGAACAACGGAATTTGAATTGCCTCGACAAAGTCCGGTTTAACCTGATCCAGAGATGTTGCCTTACATATGTTGGGTAAACAAATCACCATTAATTTGATATTTCACACATAATGCACGGTTACACTTTAGAAGTTTAAACTGATTCATTTTTGCTTAATGTGTGCGCACTAATATGTTAATAATAACGTCATGATTGTTCAATATACATTGAAAAACATTCTATTGTCTTGCTAATATAAAGGCATTAATGAAGTACCATGTGGTTAAAGTGGTTTAAAGGACACCCTTATATTTGTTAAAGGTCAGACAGAAATGATATTAACATGTGTATGAATTAAATGTCCGGGATATGTGTGTGGAAAGTTTTTTAATTTAGGAAGGTTTAATACGTCAGGAGGAGGGGCCGATATCCTTTTAGTGGTGCAGCCAAGTACAAAAGTCACTTTATCTTACTCTTTTTATCTTGATTTTTTGTCAAAACATTGCTTTAATGGAAATAACATAATGTCTTTTTCTCTCAAGACACTCCTTGCCGCTGTGCTAATGTTTACTTTTGGGAAATCTGAGAACCACTTCCTATTAACTCATGGAGGGACTTTACATTTAAGAACAAAACCCCTTTGGGGGAGAGAATCGAAAATTCTGGGTGAAGCTAAAATTGGAGGATGAAAATTCGCCTGTATTCTATAGAAGGAAACTTTGCAAGCATTGCACTGATACAATGCAAGAAGAAATTCATTTTTAAAGATGAATTATTTTATAAAATAACCACACACAGGGCTTTAAGTGGGCCGGGTCCATCTGGGTCTCAGACCCAGCTGAAATTAATAAGCATAACAAAGCCAATAGCTTTCACCTATGCGAGATCTATTGGCTTTGTCAATATGTTACACAGCAGCACTATCTGCTGTGCAACATGGCTTAAAATTAAAAAAAGTGTTCTGATGCGGCCAGCGTTGACTGCATCATAGCGTTTCTTCCCTTTAAGCTATGTTGCACAGCAGCCTGCCCTGCTGTGCAATATGTATAAAAACAGCAGGGGGTGGGAGTGCAAGCAACATCAAGGAGGTTAAACAAGCAAAGGACCATAGGACGGAGGGCAGAGCGTGGTGAGAAACCGGCAGCGGGAGGAGAACGGGAGGGTGGCAAACAAACATTGGACAAAGGACAGTAGGAGGAGGCCAGGGGTGGGGAAACCGTACAGTGCCAAGCACTCTTATAGAGTGCATTGCCAAAAATATATTTTTTAAAAGTACCTGGAACAGAGCGTGGCCAGTGGAAAGACACTGGCTGCAAACAGGAAGCAGTGATAGGTCCATGCTCCATGGCAAGGACAGAGGCCCCAGGAAAAATGCAGGAGGAGGTGAGTAGCTGTCAAGAAACAGGAGGCATGATCAGTAAGAAGCAAGGAAACAAGAGTGACATGGAAATCAACCAATGGTAAGTTATGTTAAGTAATGGACAGGTTCTAAGGCAGTTTGCTTTTTTTTTTTAACAATAGCTTTCTTTGACAGCACATCCTCGCTGTAGGTAAAACCTAAAAATGACATTTTATTGCTCAAATTATCATTGTGGACAGAAACAGATTCACAGCTGTCTTTATGCTAAGTGTTTTGAGAAGATAAGAGTTTTTATGACAGATAAAAGCAGGTCAATGTTTCAAAATACTTGTTCTGAATGTGACTACTGTGCTATATTAATGCAGACAGTAGAGAGATGTGCTGAACATAATTGAAAATGCATTTATATAGGGCTTACTATCCCAGACGAGGCGTGAAAATGCTTTTTCGGCAAGTAGCACGCTACTCCAGAACCCAAAAAGGATTAGTGGTGAGTTAGTATAGGGAGATATGAAATTAATTTGAGCGGTGGACATGTGAGTTTGTTATTAGGACTGAAAAAGGATAGAGGATTGATAGAAGAGGGAAGGGTTTGCATTTATATAGCGCTTGCTACCCCTGATTAGGTGTTGAAACACTTTTCAGCGGATAGCACACTACTCCGGAACCCAAACAGGATTAGCGGGGAATTAGTAGAGGGAAATATGAAATTAATTTGAGCTGTGGACATGTTAGTCTGTTAGTTGGGTTGAAAATGATAGTGGAGGGATGGAAGAGGGAAGTCTTTTTTTTTTTTAGCTCATAGCAGTAGGAAGAGGTTTGGGATGGGTAAACGGGAGGTGGAGGGGGGAAGAGTCAGAGGAAAGGGTTTAGAAAGGCTTATTTGGGAGATCTGAATAGTAAAAGAGGTATGAGATGATGCAAGGAGGGGTAGAAGAGAGTAGGTCTAGAATAATGTGTTGTTATACATGGATGGCTGCAACATGTATGCTTTTTCTAAAGTTGTGCTGAAGAGAATATTATGTATACTTGGATGGCTGCAGAATCTGTGTTTTTTCTATAAATGTGTACAACCCACTAAAGTATTTGCACAGGCAGTTTAGTTTCTGTTTCTTAATATCATGTGTCTGCCCCCTCATGGCACCTACATAGATTTCTAAGGACATTCTGAGAGTCCAACTACCCACCGACATCGCAATCCAGAACATCTACAGCCCTAGTCGTATTTGCAAGCATCCATAACTGCGACGAATAGTAAAATGCGCAAGAATAATCAAGTGGGGCCTCACATTTGCATGTGCCAGCAAAACCTGTTGTAATCACTAAAGGGCCCAAACGTGTATGTGTACTAAACTGATTTCCAATTGACTTAGTCAGTTGAACACATTAACAACATGTGTACTTCTATGTGATCTTTTAGAATTCATTGAGGTCATTTTGTCCCAGAATGTACATAGGAAAGTGGTACTCACATGCAAACCTGCAAACACTAGAAAGAGTTCACGAGGTACATTTGGCGGAGGAACAATTGGCCAGCCTCCTACTGAAGCAAATTAGGGCCTGATTACAACTTTGGCGGTCATAGTACTGCCTTCAAAACGGCATCAGAATTATCGCTGCACTGTTGGCGGTCCGACTGCCATATTACAATGCATGTGGTTTCATAGATGAAAGACCAATGCAGTCCCGCCGCCAAGAAATATTGACCCTGGCGGTGGTGGGATAGGTTAATGTGTCTGTCAGAGGATGGACTGTCAGTGTTACCGCCGGCCCAATTACGATGTGTTTTCCCGCCAGCATGACTGTGGTGATCCAAACCACCACATCTGAGCTGGCAGAAAGGGAGGAATATAAGGCAAAAACTCACTTGTGCTCAACTTCACACGTCCTGTGCCACCAAGGAGCTGATCATACACGTCCTGCCTCTGCTGTTCCTGCTTGATGACATCCAAAACCCACACCATAGTGGACGCAACTGACAATAAGCTTTACTCATACCCTTTTTCATCTACTCCTCAGCAAATAAATGCCCCGCCATGGATATGGCAAGGGGTTTGGGGTCCCTGGGCTAAACATATTTTGTAGGCCCCTGTTCGGAATACTTCTGAATGTATGATCCAATTGCAACTCTATGATGCTTTCTTTGGCCAGGTCTCTTACACTACACAGGCACACTCTACTAAAGTCAACATGTGTTCACATCTCATAATCAGGGATAGGGATGTGTGCATTAAATTGTGGCACACAACAGCACCCCGTCATCAATATCACACCAATTAACCTCTGTGACATCCTCCCAATGCACACATGCTAGATCCTGTTGTGATATCAAAGATACATCTGTATGTTGTGTCATGAAACTGAAACACGCCTTCTCCCATAAATCTCTGTAATGTGCTCTCACACATCATCCACATTAAAAATTAATATTAGGCAAATAGCATTTCAAATAGACAGTGTGAGAAACTTTCAAAGGTCACAATGTAAAGACTCTCTGCAGAATAGGTATGCCTGTACCAGGGGGCCCCCTGAAATGCTGAGGCCCTGGGCCACTGTCCACGTTGCACATGCCTCAAAACCTCTATGTGCACAGGACCTGTGGCTTGAAGTATATCAGGGACAACCAATAGCATAACCAAGTGCCATGCGTATGTGGGAAATGTGTAAGTGCAAGTCAGGAAAGCAAACACAGCAGGAACAGCTTTTGTCACACATTTAAAGTAGATGTAAAAGGTAAACACACGAAAATGGACACATGTCAATAAAAATGTCTACAAAGGTATGACAATTTAACACCGTCCATGTGTGGAAAAAGAAATATCTAACATGCACACATCAAACACATATCCAACCTGCATCATAGGGAGAAGTGTAAACTAAATGATGCTGACATTGGCCAAGCTAAGCTGAAACACTTACCATATGAAATACCACCCAGTGCAATGTCAGACCCAATTGGAATTCATCCCACATATCCATCCATTAAATATTTCCCCTTGCCCTGTGTGACTCCAGCACTGGTTCCAAGGTCAAAGCATACTAACCACCACAAATGGATCAGCAATCAGGGTCAAACAAACACAACTGTAGTCACACATCCCAAAGTATCCAATAACATCAAATAGTTAGAAAAGAAATGGCAGGACTAATGTGTTATAAACCAACCAAATATGTTTATTTCTCAAACTGACTCGGCACAACTCATTGCCAGGCCTTGCTCTCTGCAGGCTGGGCATACTTACTGAGACCACATGAACATCACATTTCCACCAATTCAAAACATAAAAGTATATCTTGTGGCCATCCAATACGTGACCTCAAGGTTGTGTGGCACTCTGAAGGGGTCTGTGAGGTCTAGCACACAGGCAACGGTTTGGCGAAGCCTGATGTGGGCTGAGTGATATGTGGGATTGTACACATAGCTAACCTCATCCTCAACTGCTGCTTACAGTATACATAGACAGCTCATGCTGTAAAGCCTATACATTTCTTTGAACATTTACTATGATCAGATTAGCAAATATCTTATAGGTACCATGAAATGTATACATGCATAGATATATGCATGCAACACAAGTAGGGCTTATCACACTTTAAAATGGCGAAGTTAAGTGCAAAAAGTACAGTGCTACGCAATCCATTACATGCTTGTCCTATGTAGGGACCACAACATGTTACAACAGTACTCTGATTTCACTTTGGGACTCAGAGGCACATTGTAGCCTGTGGGAATGGAAAGGATGGAGTTGAACAGAGTAAAATATGTATGTGAGATAGTTACTTGTTCCTCTGGTAAGCCATAGAGCTGGCCATACAGGGGAAGGACCTCTTCTACCAGTTTTTCTAGCTCGTCTGGAGAGAAGGCAGGGGCCCTCTCACCTGCTTGGCCTGGCATGATTGCTCGCAGAGGGGGCAAACAGCAGCTAAAGTGGAGGAGGTGTTGATAGCAGCAGTTTCAGGACACAAGTGAGTTATTTTTCAATGTACATGTATGCCACGTACGCGGTCATCAGTGTAGATGGACACAGCCACTGGCTCACTACTGTCACAATCACCAACGTTAGCCTATGACTGTGTCCGTTGTGGATGAAACTGCCCACCACACGGTTAACTTCCACCACCGGCGGCAGATTACGAATGTCCTATATGCGAGGTTAGGCATCCGCCATTTTAGGGGTTGGAAGTACAGTATTGGTGACTGTTATGTGCGTCACCACCACTACAATTGTGTTGTAACCTGTTTACAGAGGTATTACTCCTTTGCTCTGTAATTGTCTTTATACAAACATCAATGTAGTGCGTTACTGTGCATAAACGCTATATTACTGCAGTGCACTGTACACTGCCGGTGACAGTATTTTGTGAGAACAATTAAAACTTGACAATATTAAGGTGCTAATGATACATTTTTGGATGTATAATGTGCACATTTCTGTTACAGACACATGTGAAGACCACAATGGGGATTATACGTAGATGTTGGACAGTAAACAATTATTATATAAATTATGTGTAACGCTTTCTGAAGCAGTTATGTTTTGTCACATGATTTTTGGCTTACTCTTCATATATGTTACTCTGGACACTGTGACCAATGTTCAAAATTGTTTTCACTCCACACATAGGTACCCAGGGAGAGGGAGGAGACAACAGCCTCCAGTGTACTGCCCATTTCCACACCTTCAGACCATGGAAGAAAATGATTGTCATGTGTTTCTAACATGGCCCAACACACAAAGAGCGAAGGTCCTGAGACAAGTGCGCTGCGTAAGCCGAGATGTAGAAAATCCACCTATGTATGCTAAGGTACGGGGCCCGCCACTAAACCAAGAGATCTATGATCCATAAACACCTAGCTTCAGTAGTGGGGGAGGGTTTAGGCACATTTGTCAGATAATATGACAGGACTTTTTATTGTATGTGGTTTATTAACCATGTTGCTGACATTATTGACATGTATCTGTTTAATATTGTGGCACAATTATTGCATCTTAGAGCACGATAGTTTAAATGAACATAGTAAACTTCCTTCATGCCTATTTTCTATCTTATTGTGGACAAGTACGAGTGAGGGAACAAAAGGTTGTGTCCTGTTACCTCAATCCCTGAGAGGGTCGGGAGTGTTGTGTTCTGGGGTGCCAAATCACTGGTCTGTATGGAAAGGTTAGGAGGGCAAGTGAGGCACTATAGCTAGTCGAACTCGGGCTCATAGATACTGATGTGGTATGGTGACTCAGTCCCCCACATACTGATGTTCTAAGGTCCCAAGCATAGTTCTGTTCTTGAGCCGAATTCCTGCAACAAGATGTCACCAAGAAGTTTTGTTTGAATATGCAAATAATACAGCATTTAGGTCATCAGTTAGAGCCTGATCTCCTTCCTTAAAACACTAATCCCACATGTATCCCACCTATTTTGAGACTTATGGAAGTATTGCATTTTCATGCCACAGATTCCTTCCAATACACTGTGGCTATATCTGGTGGTATGTCAAAACCATTCTTCAGTGGTGTACTATAAGACGTGCTTTCAGCAATCATGAGACACATTGACAGCTACATCCAGTTCCCCAGACGTGAGGATTTAGCTAATGTAAAGGTTGACTTTTATGGATTTGTTCGCATCCCACATGTGGTTGGAGCCATTGATGGCACTCATATTGCCTTAGTGCCACCGCAACCCAGGGAACAAGTTTACCATAACAAGAAGCACTTTCATTCTATCAAAGTGCAAGTTGTCTGCTTACCGGATTTGTACATCTCAAATGTCTATGCCTGGTTCCCAGGATCAGCCCATGATTCCTTCATACTGCGGAACAGAACAATACCCCACCTAATGCCACAACTACTACCGGAGAGGGCCTAGATTGTATGATCCATCCTAACTTTGTGTGGGTGATGTCAGGTATTATGATCAGAAAGTGTGTAACTTATTGTTGCACTTATGTCTGTTTTCCATCAAGGAGACTCAGCGTATCTCAACCATCCATGGTTGTTTGCACTGCTGAAGAATCCAACTACAACAGGGTAATTCCGCTTCAATGAGGCCCATGGAAGAACACAGCGGCCAGTGGAGCAAGCTTTTGGGATCCTGAAGACCAGATTCAGATGTCTGGAGAAGACTGGGGGAGCCCTCCTCTACTCACCCGGGAAGGTGTGTCAAATAACTGTGGCCTGCTGCATGCTCCACAACATCGCCCTGCGATGGAACATCCCTTGTATCATAGAGGATGGAGACAATGAAGTGCCACCGAGTGAGAATCCTGAAATGCCAAATGATGATGACAGTGGTGAAGAGGAAGGAGCTGACGTGCGTCAAGATCTCATCGCCAACTTCTTCTCATGGGTGTAGGTATGTTGTGAGATGTCATGACTTTGGCTATTTAAGCAACTCTTGTTGTGATGATGTGAGGAGTATGTTTAGGGAAAATATTAGGAAGCTAAAGCTCTGGCAAATTCTGGTTAAAGGTGTTTGTGGAGGAAGATTTTGACACATGCTCATTGTGTTAGTGTTGCTTTGTTTAACTTAGACTTTTGTCATGGATTGTGCTCTCCAGACGTAGAATATGTAAATTGTGTCATATGTATGGTTTCATAGCTAATCTTTGTTTTGGTCTGTTTTAGGTACCTTAACCATGGTATCTTCATATGGACATTTCAGAGTTGTGACATTAGCAGGTATATGATGCTGTTTGGATGCACAAAGTGGACATGGATTGTTCCTAGGAATGCCTGTCACAGACTTTGGGTGTACAAAACCTGTACCAAGGCAGTTTGCACAGAGATAGGATGGAAGTGAAGAGGAATCCATTGGACTTGTGCCGTGTTGTGTGGTGGTCCTAATGTAATAAGTGTTCTATCTTGTGCTCCAAGAAAATGTTGTTGTGGGCCCAAATCATGCTAGTCTCCCTGTGCATTGGCTAAATCCTCATTGTGTATGTAGCTGTTGATGTGCTTCCTCATTGTAGGCCAATATGATTGTGGCACATCACTGAAATTTGTTTGTGACATTCCACCAAATGCAGCAACACTGGAAAGACCCTGTGATCAGAAACTCTTGTACTGCCATGTATCTGATATTGGTTTAAATAATGTGGGATTCCTTTTCTGAGGTATGCGATATGGCTCCAGCTGATAACATAGACCAATTTTATTCAATAGGAAATTGTCTGATGTATCCCCTCCTTCCATGTTGTTAAGGTATACACCTGAAAATATGATATACACCTGAAAATATGATCACTGACACATAATTGTTGAGTCATATTTGATTTGCTATATTTCTAACTTCATCACAGCCTATGATTGGAACAATGGAATAAAGATGTAATAAGACAAGACACTTGTATGTATGTGTTGGTGTGACATGGTTGTGATCCTGAGCTAAACATTGTGTACATGCGACATTTCCATGCTTACACAAGTAGCTTGTTTTGGCATTGTAAATTTCACATGGGAGTACATATATGCATTGCTAGATGTGAGATATACTGCAGCAGGCAATGAATTTCTGACTTGTATATTTATTGCAGTGAACAAGGAGAAAATAAAAATTGTGCATAGCCAAATAGGGAAAACCAAAAGTGTAGAAGTCTGTCATGGTGAATGAAACCATAGTTGTAGATACCAAATTGTCTGAAGTCCAGTCAAAAATACTACTCCCATCAGAAAAGGAAACATGTCCAGAAATAGTCCACAAAGTGAATGTGTTGCACACACTGGAGGAAATTACGGTTGAGGTTTCATGCTGGCAGTGGTGGGTGTCTTGCCATCTGCGCCGCCTAGATTTTTGCATGGCTGTCACCTCCTGCAGGGGAAGGGGAGTCCACTGCTGTTGAGACAGGGGTGTCTGCAGGCGTGTCTTCCTCTGACAGGGCCTCCCTTCCTGTGGCTGCTGCAGATGTAGATGGGCTGGATGTAATTGGAAAACAGGAAGAGGTAGATGGTGGTGGTAAAGCCCTGCAGAGGGTGGTGTTGATGTCCTGCAGCACACCAATGAGCTGGCACTTGTTGGTGTTGTGGGTGTCCAACTTCTGGTGTATGTCCCCCTGCAGCTATTTCATCTCCCGGATTTCCATCAATACCTGGCCCATCACGCCTTGGGGTCCTGACAGGCTCCTAAGACTTGGTCGATGGTAGCCTGGGTGTGAGTGGCCCCAGTAGCCCACTCAGTGGGCCCACAGTTACCCTCCCACAAACCCTAGTCCCACGGGGCTGTGCCCTTGACTCAGGGTGCACTCTCCCACTGGTTCCTGGATCCTCTGAGACTGGGCTAATGAATCTCACCTCAGAATCCAGGACTGGGGGGCACAAGATGGTTGAAACTGTGCTAGGTACACAGGTTGGGGGTCTGGGGTTGGCTGAGGTGTTGCAGCTGGGATGGGAGGTGTTGGTGTGGGCACAGTGAGACTCACTGTTGCCATCTGCCCAGGCTGACCGGATGTGCCAGGATGGTCATCCAAGCCCACATCTCCAGGAGTGTTGTCATCACTGAGGGCTTCAACCGGGGGTAAAGTAGGAGACTCTTCTGTTGTCAAGCTCTGGGCAGGTGCTGTGCCAGATAGAACTGTTGTGTATTAGAGAATTTGTTATTTGTGGAAGTGTGGTATCTACATACAAATGTTTTGTGTCACAGTAAGTAGAGACCTAGGATAAAACAAAATAGGTAGAGATTACTATTGTGATATATTTCTGTGGTATTGAACTTGTTAACAAGACATTTGGAGACATTCAATACATGTACTAGAATTGAGCAGCTCATTACATGTGCTGATATGTTGCATTTTGGATTAAGGAATGAACATATCTCCCAAACATTTAAGGCAACACTGTGGAGAAGTAACAAGTGTATTTGACGGTTCCAAGGCCTAGTTGTGTACAATACAGGAGAGCACACAACTTGGTTGTAAATTTAGCATTAGTCATCATGTGAACAGTGCAAAGTCAATGGGTCACCTGCCACTTCTAATCAGCTTACTTAGCATAATGCCTTATAAATATTTGAGGTACACACTTGGCATGGTGTATCCAATGCCTTCAATATTTTCAGTTGAGGAGACCAGGACAACATCAAGCTTAGTAGGCAGAACTGTCTTTGAGTAGAGCATTGTGTATAGATTGCTCAGTCGAGGAGACATTAACATTAGTTATTACATGTCAGACAAGTAAGAATGGGTAAAATGACTTTTCCATCTTGTTTTCTGTTACAGAAACAGGGCCTCATGGTTGGTGTAGTCATTTCAATCTCTACTTCCCAACACTTGACAAATTGTTAACCCCATAAGAAGTGAACATCAGTTGTAACATGTCAGACAGGTGAGAATGGGCAAAATCACTATTTCTATTGTTTTCTGTTACAGAAACAGGGCCCCATGGTAGTTGCAGTCATTGCAATCTCTACTTCCCAATACTTGACAAATGGTTAGTGTAACATACCTGTTGTCAAAATGCAGTTGGGCTGGAGCATACATTTATATATTGACACATATCGTGGGTCCTGAGATGATGATTTAATAGTAACATACTTACAGACAGCATTCCAACATGTGGCATGTAATGGAGATTGATACATGTGATCTTATATCCAACAATACACATTGACACTGACATCAAAATATCTCTGATACTTTGAGTATTGGATGTTAGGAAAGTAGGTAGACAACACAATAGCAAAAGCTGAGATGAAAGCATACAGGACATTGAAGTGTTGTGACAGTTAGTGAGGTATAACTTACCAGACTCCACTCCCCCTGGTCCTCCTGTGAAGCCCTCAGAATGCAGGATGGCCAAGACCTTCTCCTCCCAGGGAAAGAGTTGTTATAGGGTGCTGGGAGGACCACCACCAGTCCTCTGGGCCTCCAGGAGGTGCTTGGAGGTCAGGTAACGCAACTTTCCCCTCAGGTCGTTCCACCTCTTACTAACTTCCTCCTTTGTGCGCAGGGTGGTACCTACAGCATTCACTTTGTTGACTATCCTGTCCCACATTTACTTTTTCCTACTTAGAGGAGTATGTTGGACTTGGGCTCCAAATAATTGTGGCTGTACTCTTATAATTTCATCCACAATGTTATGTTATGTTACGAGCATTTATAACGCGCACAGATACTCAGGAGTGTCCCGGCGCGGAGACCTTGCTAATGGGGGTGAGTCAGATCGAGGAGTATTCTTAAGCAAAAAGCAGAGTTTTCAGCCATCTCCTGAACGGCTTAGCGTCTTGAATGCACCGAAGTTCAAAAGGGAGTGCGTTCCAGGCCGCAGCAGCTCTATAGGCCAAAGAGCTACCGCCCATTCTCGCACGGCGAAAACGAGGAACCACTGCCAGGCACTGTGTCCTGGAACGCAGGTTTCTGGAGGGCATGTGAAATTTAAAACGCTTCCTAAGATAGCTCGGGCCGTACTGGTACAGAGCTGCATGTACCGTGGTGAGAGCTTTAAATCTTACTCTTTCCGCGACCGGCAGCCAATGTAGATCACGCAGATGCTGTTGTATGCCTGATCTACGAGGGATATTCAATAAAACCCTGGCTGCAGCATTTTGAATGGACTGGAGTTTTTTCAGCTGGTACCCAGGAACACCGACATAGATCGCGTTCGCGTAATCAATACGTGACAGTATCAGTGCACGGGTAACCATCTCTTTAGCAGGTCGAGGAAGAAGTGGCAGGAACTTCTTGAGGGATCTTAGTGTACCAAAACATTGTCCTGCTAACTTTTTAATCTGAGTGATAAACCTAAGATTCTCATTAAACCAAATCCCAAGGTTCTTAACCGGTTGACCATCAAAGTTGGGAAGAGGGTAATCAGCCGGCCAGAGAGATTCTTTGAACTGAGAGGGAAAGGAGCCGTACAGGAGGATTTCGGATTTATCCTCGTTGCACTTAAGCTCCGCTGTATGGAGCCATCTGAAGACGGCCAACAGGCAGACCGTGGCCTGAGCAGGAGAGGAGCCATCTTTGCCCCATGTAAAGAGGAGCTGGGTGTCATCAGCGTAAGCGATGATCTTAGCACCCAGCTCCTCTGCCAGATAGATCAGTGGGGTCATATATATGTTAAAGAGAAGTGGGCTTAGAGTAGAGCCCTTAGGGACTCCCGTGGACACAGCTTGTGGTGCGGAGGTGAACGGGGGCATCCAAACTTGTTGTGAGCGTTGGTCCAAGAATGAACTCACCCAGCGCAACACCGCACCTGTCACCCCAATGTCAGATAGGCGGGCCAGAAGCAGCGAGTGAGGGACGGTATCAAATGCCGCGGAGAGGTCTAATAAAATCAGAGCTGCTCTACCGCCAGCGTCCAAACATTCTCTAATGGCCTCCGTAACTTCCACCAAAGCTGATTCAGTGCTATAACTGACCCTGAAACCAGATTGTGCTGGATGAAGCAAACCTGCACCCTCCACATAGGCGGTCAGTTGCTTGTTGACTGCCTTCTCACAGACTTTAGCCACAGCTGGAAGAAGCGAAATTGGTCTATAGCTTGCAGGGATCTGGGGATCAAGAGAAGGCTTTTTGAGCAGAGGCAAGAGTTTGGCTTGTTTCCAGGCCAAAGGCACAGTGGCCGTCCTTAGGGACAGATTGATCAGAGCATTGACCTCCGGGTTAACAGTCTCTGCTACTAAAGCCAGCAGCCTGGCCACACAGGGATCCGACGGGGAGACCGATTTGAGTGATTTTAAAATTGCCAAAGAATCTTGCATGGTAATGGAAAAAAAGACAGAAATGGCCGAAGATGCATGTGGACCTCTTGATAAGGTTGGAGGGTCAGAGCACTCGCCTGATGGAGTAAGAGTCTGGGCCAATTTGAAATTTTCCTTAATTGCCAGAATTTTGTCGATAAAAAAACTTGAAAGTTTCTCACACCATGCGGCGGAGGTGAGAAGAGGGGTACTTTCCGCCGTAGGTGCCAGAAAACTCTGAACAATAGAAAAAATTTCTTTGGTATTATTTCTTGAGAGAGCAATTCTCTCCGCATAGCGAAGGCCCTTAGCCTGCAGTATGGCTACATAATACTGTCTTTGAGCTTTCCTCAACAGCCCTTTAGCTAAGGGACAGTAGGATTGGCGCCAACTCCGCTCTAATTTTTTACATGCGCGCTTCTGAGTTTTGAACTCTTCAGAAAACCAAGGTTTCGAGGGGGAATCTCGAGTTCACCTGGGATGGTTGGAGGGAGAGGTAGTCTCGACTGCCTGGGCAATCCAGCTATTGAAGTTTTTCCAAGCTTCCTCCAGATCTTGAGCTAAGACTGGCTTGGACCCTGCCAGAGCTAGTTTAAATGCGCCAGGGTCGATTTTCGGCGCTGGTCTGTGCAGGGTAGGTTTTTTGGGGGAACGGGGTCCTTGAGGGACCACGAGAAGGAGATAACGGCGTGATCAGTCCAAGTTACTTGAATAGGAAGTTTAGTGGAAACTGGAAAGTTAGAACAGATAGTGTCCAGGATATGCCCTCCACAATGGGTGGGGGAGGTCACCCATTGTGATAACTGGGCCAAGTGAAGAGAGTCGGCGAACTCCTGTGTGTCCCTTTCCTCAATACAGTCCAAATGAATATTCAAATCGCCGAGAAGAAGGAAGTGGGAAAAGTGAAGTGAGCGAGGGATGATAATATCATCCAAAGCTTTAAGGAAGGTGCCCGCGGGGCCTGGTGGTCTGTAGACCAAGATACCCCCCAAAGTAAATTTGGGGGAGATGGTCAGGGAAAAATCCAAGGCCTCTCCATCTCCAATACTCAGTATGTCACCCTGTTGAAGGGACCACTTATCTCTGTACACCACCGCAACACCACCTCCTCTGCCCGATGTGCGATCCGTGCGGGATACTTTAAAACCCCTGGGTATGGCTAGTTCTATAACAGGGTTAGAGAATTCGTGGAGCCAAGTCTCTGTGATAAATAACAGATCTAGAGACTCGTCCTCAATAAGGTCCCAGACATCCTGAGAGTGGCAGGCCAAAGATCGTGCGTTAATGAGGGCTGCCTGGATAGAGGGGCCCATCTGACTAACCCCACCCGGGAGCTCAGGGGCGGGAAAGACTGTGGGAGCAGTGCAGAATGAAAAATTACAGATCTCGCAGGTAGTATCATAATTCTCCATAACCTCCCACGGGGGGCGCTGGCAATGAGGAGTTCGTAGCTGGCACAGCTCAGCCATACTATACCTATGCAACACAGTAGAGGGCTGAGAAACAAGACGGGCATAGAGGCTGGCGCTGGCCGATTCCAGGACGCTGACGGGCGCAGACGGGCTTGCCTTAGGCGCGACTTCGGCGCGCCAGCGGCGCGCCCGCTGCGCGCGTCCTCTGCGCACGTGTGCAGCGTGCATTTTTTATAGCCCCTCCCCTTCAACCACTAGAGCACGCACTGTCAGAATGGCGTCTCTAGCGTTTCAGCCCCGGGAAACAGCCCCTGGAAGTGTCGTGGCGGTAGAGGAGGAGAACCGTCCCCGAGTGCAATGTGTGTAGGAAGGCACAGACAGATTCAAATTCCCAACAGCAGTGATTCGATTAAAAAACAAATTCAAATAGACCACAGCAGTAATACAATGTAAAACCAATTTTAAACGAAAAGCGTATCAGGATAAAAGCACAAATTTAAAAGGTCAGGCAATGCGGAGGAATGCTCCGTGACAATGACTGACAACTCAGCCTCTGAAAAACATGGATTTTTTTTACTTAACATAAGTGTAAATTAAAGTGAGTGACATTGACAAAAACACCAAGGGATATTAGAAAAATGCAACAAAAGTGTGTGTATAGTGTTAAATGGGATAGGGAAAAAAGGTCTGCCTTATATGAACAAACAATTGTGGTGTCTCTCTTGGTGTCTTGGTGTGCTGCAGTGGAGAGGCAAAGTATCATGGTCTGGGATGGGGTGTGTTTTATAGAGTGAGTTGCTGGTGTGTCCACTTGGCCAATGGATATCAGCTGCGTTCTTTTTGTAGCCATCCAATGGACACTGTTCTGGTGCTTTGCTGAGAGCGTACAGAAACGGTCTACGAGGAACCGCCACGAGGGGACCACCAGCACAACTGTGTTTTTGTAATCGGCTTGGTGGGAAGCCAAGGCCCCGACAGTGATGGAGTACACATCGCCAACATTGCAGTCCGCCGAGGCCCAGGCAAGGAACCACTCTGTTGACAGCGGTGGCAGTTCAGGCTGCATGCATCGTAATACAGCAGGCAGAAGACCGCAGTCACAGCATTACAGTGGTAAGACCACCAAACTCAGAATCGTAGTCTCTGCGCCCAGGTTAAGGACAGCATGTAACTTACCCCTTTTCACGTATTCTTGCATTCATGGTACAGTAAGTAATACCTGCGGTCGCTACCCAGCTCACTGGTCTATGCTCACACGGTGCCCCCTACTGCCAGCCAAGAGCTTTCAAGTGGCTCTTTAAGTCTCTCCGTAGCCCTCTCCCAACTGCTCTGCAGACAGAAGCAGACTGCACTTTCACACATTTAAACAGGTCCCCACCAACACGCCCAGCTACCAGCAGGAGTCAGAGCAAGGACCTAGGCAGCCCAGTGTGCCAAGTGTTGTGTCCTTGTGCAATGAAACTGGGGCTCATGTAAAGCGCTAGGGTCAAATTTATGCTATATGAAACTTAAAAAAACAAAAGAATTGGCAAAGCCAATAGGTCTTGCCTATGCAAGAGTTATTGGCTTTGCCAGTGTGCATTAGCCTTATTATACACCAGCATGGCTGCTATTCAGCATGACTAAAGGTTTGTGGTGTAGAGGAGAGTGGATTGGCGTAGAATGGAGTGGCATAAAATGGCATAGTGTTGTAAAGTGGAGTGTCGTAGAGTGGAGTGTCGTGGATTAGAGTGGAGTGTCAGGGTGTAGAGTGGAGTGGTGTAGATGTAGAGTGGTGCAGAGTGGCACAGAGTGGAGGGGCGTAGAATGGAGGGGCATAGAGTGGAAGGGCATAGACTGGAGGGGCATAGAGTGGAGTCGAGAAGCATGAAGTAGAGTGGAGGGCATAGAGTGGAAGGGCATAGAGTGGAATGGAGTAGGGCGGTGTACAGTGGGCTGGATTGCAGTACAGTGTCTTAGAGGGGAGTGACATAGAGTGGAGGGCATAGAATGTCGTAGCATAGATTATAGTTGAGTGGAGTAAAGTGCTGTAAAGTGGTTTAATGTGGAGCACTGTAGAGTGAAGAGGAGTGCTGTAAAGTGAAGGAGAGTAGGGTGGCATAGCGTAGAGTGGAGTAAAGTGTCATAGAGTGGAGTGGCATTGAGTGTCCTACAGTGTAGTGGTGAAGTGTGGCATAGAGTGTTGTGGAGAGTCGTAGACTGGAGCGTCCTAGAGTAGAGTATTGTAGAGTGAAGTGGCGTAGAGTGGAGGGTTATAGATAGGAGTGTCATAGAGTGGAGTGGCTGAGAATGGAGTAGTCTGGCCATAGAGTGGAGTGGAATGCCACTGAGTGAAGTGTCAGAGTGGAGTGGTGTAGTGTGAAATGATGTAGCGAGGAGTGGCATAGAGTGAATTAAAGTGGAGTAAAGTAGAGTGGCGTAGAGTGGCATAGAGTGTTGAAGAATTTCATTGAGTGGAGTATCGTAGAGTTGAGTGTCGCAAAGTGTTGTGAAGTGTCATAGAGTGGAGTGGCATAGAGTGAGGTGGCCTTGAGTGAAGTGTCATAGTTTTGTTGAGTGGAGCGGCACAGAATGGAGTGGTGAAGAGTGCAGTAGCATAGAGTGGAGTGGCATAGAGTGGAGTAGAGTGGAATGGAGTAGAGTGTCAGAGTGGACTATTATGATGTGAAATGTTGTAGATTGTAGTGGAGTAGAGTGGAGTGGAGTGTCGCAGAGTGGAGTGACAGGGAGTGGCATAGAGTGGAGTAGAGTAGAGTGGCTTGCAGTAGACTGGAGAAGAGTGTCGTATAGTGGAGTGGCATAGAGGGGTGTGGAATGGCAGAGAGTGGAGTGGCATGGCATAGAGAGGAGTGGCATAGAGTGGAGTAGAGTGGGGTGGAGTGTCGTGTAGTAGAGTGGAGTAGGGTAGAGTGCAGGGGTGTAGAGTTTCATTAAATGGATTGTCATAGAGTAGAGTGGCATAGAATGGAGTAGAGTGGTGCAGATTGGAGTAGCGTGGAGTGGATTGGATTGGAGGGACATAGAGTGGCGTAGCACAGAGAGGAGTAAATTGTAGAGTGGAGTACAGTGGAGTGGAGTGCCGTAGAGTGGAATGGCGTAACATAGAATGGTGTTAACCCTTGGGGACCTCAATATGCATTTCGGGGCTAATCCAGCCCCGGATGTGATAACACTTAGCAACGAATTGGAGACAGTTAATATGACCCAAAGAGTGCACGACCAGACACATCAATTGGGCCATACTCTGGATCCGATCTTTGCTAATTTGTTCGATCAAAGAGTCAAGGACCCTCAAGGGTCGGACCATTATGAGGTGCCTTTTAGCATGACAGGTAAAAGGATACCTCCAAACAACTTAAAGGACCGAGGGCCCAGAAGCAGGAAATGGAATTCAATGAATTCCACAACCTTCATTACGGCCCTGAGCCGTGGCTTACCACAGCTACACCATTATGTTAACACGGCTAACTGCCAAAGTGAGGAGTGGATTAGGTCAGCAGTGGAGGAAGCTGTACCATGGTCATCAGGGAACCCAAATCCGAGAGCTAAGCAATCGGCCCCCTGGTTCACAGACCAACTTCAAGTAGTAAAAAAGGCATGTAAATGCCTGGAGCGGATATGGAGAAGAGACTACAATTCGGTCAGTAGAAACATCTACAAAGAAGAACTCAAAAAATATCATGCTCTAATTAGAAAAACCAGATGTGATTTCTACACAAGCAAAATAGAAATGGCCTACAATTCCTCGAAGGAACTCTACTCCATTTTGAAATCACTGTTATCCTTAGATCGCACCAGAGAACCCCCCCACTGCGTCTGCAGAGAACTGCAACTTGATTGCAAACTATTTGCATCCAAAGTGGTCAAAATCTATTAATCATTTCCCCCGGAGGCTAGAATCCCTTTCAGTCTTGAGGCTTTACCAATGGACTGACAACATCTGCAGCCTTAAAGAATTTACAGTCCCCAACACCGCCAGCTTGGAAAAATTGGCTCGCAGTATTAAATCAGGTTCACCCTTTGATCTGGCCCCACCCAAGGCCTTAATACAAGGATTTAACGTGATTATTCCATCTTTACAACAACTACTTGCCCTCTCTTTTAATTCTGGTGAGGTTCCATTAAAATGGAAACAAGCCACTGTCATAGCCTTACAAAAAAAGCCTTCTAGTGATCCTATAGCTCTTGATAATTTACGTCCGATCTCATTACTCCCGACAATTGGCAAACTAGCCGAGAAGGTAGTTAACAATCAACTTACTGACTTTATCATCACAAATTATCTTTATCATTCAACCCAATCGGGTTTCACACCATCCTACTCGACAGAATCGGCTCTCTTGTTAGCCACTGAAACCCTAAGGCAATGCGCGGACGCAGGTCAGACGGCTGCACTAGTCCTTCTGGACTAAAGTGCGACCTTTGACACAGTCTCTCACTATCTCCTTGCTCAAAGACTCAGCAGCAGCGGGATTGTAGACCCAGCACTCCGCTGGATATGGTCATACCTACACAAATGGAGTTTCCAGGTTTCCCAAAAACATTTCCTTTCGGAAAGCGTGCCTCTAGCACAAGGTGTGCCTCAGGGCTCCATTTTAAGCCCAACATTATACAATCTCTACATGGGCCCACTGGCAGAGATCGTGGAACGTCACAAGGTGACTATAGTGTCATATGTGGATGACACGCAACTTATAGTCATATTCTCTCAAGACTCGGTAGCCACGGCCGCCTGCTTCTCTGCCTGCTTGGAAGAGCTAGCAACATGGATGGCCAATCATTGCCTCAAGCTAAATGTCAATAAGACAGAGGTACTGGTTGTAGGAAAGGCCCCATCCATATGGTCATCAGCATGGTGGCCCAATGCATTAGGTCAGGTCCCCACGCCCAAACATACAACAAATAGTCTTGGGATTTGCTTTGATTCAAATCTCTCCTTCGATCATCAGATCAGAGTTGTTGCTGGAAAGTACTTCGGCATTCTTAAAATGCTAAGGAAATTGATTGATCTCCTGCCAATACCTGCCAGAAAAGACCATTGTTCACGCTCTGGTCACAACACATTTGGACTACAGGAATGTCCTTTAATTAGGCGCCAACAAAAGAAGCCTGACGAGACTCCAGCATATTCAGAACGCTGCAGCTCGTCTGGTTTTAGGGCTTCCCAAGAGATCGCCTGCCTCAAAAGCTCTGGCCAATTTACATTGGCTTCCAGTGGAAAAGAGAGTTAATCTTTAAGGCAATGTGTTACTGCCACAAAATTTGGTGGAATAAGGGACCCAGCTACCTGAGAGCTCTCATTACACCTTACTGCCCTTCTTGTACTCTGCGATCATGTGGAACCCTGCAGGCAAGAGTCCCCAGAGTCTGCAGGGCTTGAATGGGTGCTCGCTCGTTCAGCTACCTAGCTGCAAAAACATGGAATTCTCGTCCGCTCTCCTTGAAGGCTTGCTCTACTGAACGAGCCTTCCGCAAAGATTTGAAAACATGGCTTTTCAGGTCCCTCTCTTAATCCGTCCACTCTTGCCAAGTTCCGCTCGCCTCCAGTTTGTCTTTTTTCAGTGCGTGGATACACCGTTTGGTGTAACCATGCGCTCTACAAATGACGATGATGATGATAAAGTGTCAGAGTGGGGTGGCATGGAGAGTTGTAGAGCGGAGTGGCATAGAGTGGAGTGTCATAGAGTGGAGTGGCATAGAGTGGAGGGTCATAGAGAGGATTGCCATGGAGTTGAGTTGAGTATTGTAAAGTCCAGTGGCGTAGAGTGGAGTGACATAACGTGGAGTAGAGTGTCACAGAGTGTCATAGAGTGGAGTATTATTGAGTAATGTGTTGTAGATTGGAGTGGAGTAGAGTGAAGTGGAGTGTTGTAGAGAGTCATAAAGTGGAGTGGCACAGAGTGGCGTAGAGTATTGTAGTTTGGAGTACAGTGGAATGAAGCATTGTCATATTGTGGAGTATATTGGAGTACAGTGGAGTGGAGTGTCATAGAGGGGAGTGGCGTAGAGTGAAGTGGCGTAGAGTGGTGTAAAGTGGCACAGAGTGAAGTGGTGATTAGTGGCATAGAGTGAACTGGCTTGGAGTGGCACAGATTTGCGTAGAGTGGAGTGGCATACAGTGGAGTAGAGTGGCATAGAGTGGAATGTCGTACAATGGAGTGGCGTGGAGTGGCATACAATGGAGTAGCGTAGAATGTCATGCCACAGAGTGTTGTGCCATGGAGTGGAGGGGTGTAGAGTGGAGGGGCGTAGAGTGGAGTGTCATAGAGTGAAATGGCATAGAGTGGCAGAGAGTTGAGTGACATAGAGTGGAGGGGCCTAGAGTGATATAGCATAGAGTAGATTGAACTGTCACAGAGTGGAGTAGAGTGCAGTAAAGTGTTGTAGAGTGAAGTAAAGTGGAGCGGAAAGCCATAGAGTGGAGTGGAGTGCCATTTAATGAAGTGTCAGCGTGGAGTGGCGTAGTGTGCAGTGGTATAGCATGGAGTGCCTTAGAGTGAATTAAAGTGGCATAGAGTGGAGTAGCATAAAGTGACATAGATTATCATACAGTGTCATAGAGTGGTGTATCGTAGAGTGGAGTATCGTAGAGTGGAGTGTCGTAGAGTGTCATAGAGTGGAGTGGAGTAGAATGGAGTGGTCTAGAGTAGAGTAGTGTATAGTGGAGTGACCTAGAGTGAACTGTCATACAGTGTTGTAGAATGGAGTGGCATAGAGTGGAGTAGAGCATTCTAGAGTGCAAGTCGCAAAAAGTAGATTGGAGTTGAGTGTAATGGAGTAGAGTGTCATAGAGTGGAGTATCATGGAGTGTTGTAGATTGGAGTGGAGTAGGTGGAGTGAAGTGTCGTAGAGTGGAGTGGCATGGAGTGGCATAAAGTGGAGTACAGTGGTGTGGTGTAGACTGGAGTAGAGTAGAGCGGAGTATAGTGTCGTAAAGTGGAGTGACGTAGAATGGCATGGAGTGACGGAGAATGGAGTGGAGTAGAGTATTGTGTTGTAGAGTGTCAGGTCATAGAGTGGAGAGGTGTAGCAAAGAGAGGAGTAACTTGTCATAGAGTGGAGTGGAGAGCTGTAGAGTGGAGTGGCATAGCATAGAGTGGATTAAGTGTCAGAGTGGAGTGGTGTGGAGTGTCATAGAGTGGAGTACAGTGGCGTAGAGTGTTATAGAGTAGAGTGGCATAGAGTGTAGTAGAGTGGAGCATCGTAGATTGGAGTTTCCTAGAGTGGAGTGTCATAGAGTGGAGAGGGGTGCAGTGGAGGGACATACCTAGGAGTGTTGCAGGCTGGAGTGGGATAGAGTGGAGTAGAGTGTCGTAGAGTGGAGTTGGTAGAGGAGTGGCGTAGAGTGGAGTAGAATGTAGTGGCATTAAGTGGAGTGGCTTAGAGTGGAGTAAAGTGCCGTAGAGTGGAGTGGCTTAGAGTTGAGTGGCGTAGAGTTTTACACAGTGGAGTGTCATAGAGTTGAGTGACACAGAATGGCAGTGAGTGGTGTAGAGGGGAGCAGAGTGGCATAGAGTGTAGTGGCATTGAGTGTAGTAGTGTGTCATAGAGTGGAGTGGTGTAGAGTGAAATGGAGTTTCATTGAGTGGAGCAGCATAGAGTGTTGTAGAGTGGATGGGGCACAGAGTGTCATAGAGTGGAGGGGCATTTCGCAGAGTACAGTGTCGTATAGTGATGTAGAGTGGAGTAGAGTGGCGTAGAGCGGCATACAGTGAAGTAGAGTGGCGTAGAGTGGCATAGAGTCAAGTGGCATAAAATGGAGTAGTGTCATTGAGTGGACTGGCATAGAGTGGAGTAGAGTCACATAGAGTGAAGTGGCATAGATTGGAGTGGTGTAGAGTGGAATGGCATTGGGTGGAGTAAAGAGGAGTGGCGTGTTGTAGAGTGAAGTGGAATAGGACAGAGTAGAGTGTTGTAGAGTGGAGTGCCGTAGAGTGGCATGGAGTGTCATAGAGTGGAGTTGTGTAGAGTGGAGTAGAACTTTGTACAGTGGAGTGGAATTGAATAGTGTGTTGTAAAGTGGAATGGCTTAGAGAGAAGTGGCGTAGTGTGGAGTAGAGTGTCATACAGTGGAGTGTCGTAGAGTGGAGTGGCATAGAATGGAGTAAAGTGGAGTGGCGTAGAGCGGATCCGGGTAGGGTGAAGTATAGTGTCATAGAGTAAAGTGGGGTAGAGTGGAGTAGGGTGGAAGGGGATATGGTGGAGTGGGGTAGAGTGTCATAGAGTGGAGTGTTGTAGAGTGGAGTGTTGTAGAGTGGCTTGTCAATGAGTGGAGTAGCATGGAGTAAATTCATGTAGAGTGGAGTGATGCAGAGTGGCGTATACAGAGAGTTGGCATAGAGTGGTGTACAGTGGAGTGGTGTATAGTGGAGTAGAGTGGCATAGAAGAGAGTAGAGTTTCGTAGTGTGGAGTGGCTTAGAGAGGAGTGGAGTGGAGTAGAGTACAGTGGTGTAGGGTGGATTGGAATGAAGTGAAGTGGCATATAGCAGAGTGATGTAGAGTGGAGTATAGCGTTGTACAGTAGAGAGGTGGAGAGTGGCATAGAGTGGAGTAGAGTGTCGTAAAGTGGAGTGAAGTAGAGTGGCATAGCGTGGTGTAGAGTGGCATAGAGTAGAGTAGTGCAGAGTGGAGTATGCATGGTGTGGTACTGCACTGCCATTACAGACCACACATTCTCAATTGAAATTACATTTGCACAGACATACAGTTTAACTGATAAAATTATATAGTCTACAAACGATAATGTGTGGAAATCAGCATCACCTAGCGTATTGATTTGTTTTGATCTTTTAAAATATTTGTTTCCCCACACTTCAGGATCACGAACAAATGTGCTTCATTTGGGAATTCCAATTGTGATATATTCTGTAATATTTGTACAGTTCAATCACTGGTATTTCAATTTTGTTGTGTGCTAGAAAAAAATGACATCTTACAGCCTTTCTTTTCACACCCCCAGTACCAGGAAAATTGTTGCATAAATCCTCTCACTTTGCAGTTAGAGAAAGAAAAGTAAACACCTAGCTCCCTCTGAAGACAGAGCCTGACATTTCACATCAGTCTTTGAATGCACAGCAAATGTGACAAGCTAAAACCAAAATGTAAAGGCCTGTTTATTGCTCATTCCCTTCTGAACTCCAGCATGGTTATTTTGTGGATGCTTGAGCAGCCCCACTCCCCTACTTCAAGAGTCTATGGCATGAGTGTGAAATTGAGGGAGATGATTGTTTAAGTTATGCTATTAGTAAAGAGCACTGACTAAAATAAACAAGCTCGTAGACAGAACATTGTTCCTCACAGGCATGCAAGATTGATGAACTGGTAGTGGCAGAGATAAGTAGAATCAGTCAAGTAGAAAGATAGGAAGCACAACCCTATTTTCAAAGACATACAGCATGATCATCGAATACTACTTTCTGAATTAGCATACAAGGGAGACAAGTGAAACACTCACTGTCATGGAGTACCTCACGAAAAAAAAAGAGTTTCCAGAAAGTGGGCACTCGTGCGATAATACAAGGAGCCAGTCAGAGAGGTGGTAAACATACAAAGACAGGCTGGACAGCCTAAAACAAATAAAGCCAGCTAATAGAAAGCAAGTAAATGTGTGTTATAAAATACAAAGCAAATGGTAAGCAATTGTGGAATGCATTCCTAGGGAAGCTTTCAGCATGTCAGCAATATGTCTATGCCACCAGACAGCAGCACTGTCTGGTAGGCTTTGGCCTAAAAAGCAGTTTGGTTTTGCAGAATAACTAATATAATAGGACAGCCCTCACCGTCCCAGATCCATAGCCAGGACTCAACCTGCATTCAGTCAATTATAAACAGACTTTCCACCCACAAACAACACACCTCTGATAACTCAATTTTAAATTCTTGTGAGTGAAGGAATAAATAGCCAACCACACAGATAATATTGGTTTAAACAAACACACCTTCACATAGACAGCATCACATCAAAAGACACCGTCCTGGCTTCAGAAGCTTGCATAAAAAGCACCATCCTCTGGCCAAGCAAAGGACAATTTATCCCCCAATCGAGATATGGAAAGCCCGTCACCATAAACACCCGTACCAGTAATACACACCGCGATCTTTCCGAATAGAAAATCACTTTATATTCCCAATAAACACATAAATAGTGTTGGACATTGGGGCATTCCCAAGCCATGTGCATCAGGGAGCCACTCGAGACTCGACATCTGGTATAGTTCGAGGAGGACTCAACCCCACCCCCCCATCTTCCGCAGCCATTCTGGGGTATACTATATTCTGTGAAAATCATGAAATTGAGCAAGCCAGATGTCGGGCTCAGATTGCAAAGCGCACCCAAAACACCAGCAAAACAGAGGTTGTAATACAATGGTTCCTCCAGGCCCATTAATGGCCCATTCATATCTGAAAGCAAGGAAACTCAGAGAAAGGATGCACTACTTTACCATAGACACGATGGTTGGTGTTTACAAATGCGAACACCATAACGTGTCTCGCAACCAGGGTTGTTGTAGTACTTTTTTTTTTTAATGCGGATTTATATAGCGCGAACTCGACCCGAAGGTATTACAGCGCTTTACATGAGCACCGGTTATGTTACACAAGGGCACATTCAGGCACGGGGAGATTAAGTGATTTACCCAGAATCACAGGATGTGGACGCGACCCCGAGGCTCGAACCTTGGTTTCCAGCACCAAAGTAGGCAATCTAGCCAACGGACCACATCCTCTCCCAAAGGGTGATGACAAACTGAGGCATGCAACTTGCATTAAAGAAGAAGGGGGTGTGAAAAAGAAACAGAAATTATTTTATGCGTGATCAGAAGAGGGTAAAGAGGTGAAGTTTGAGACAATTGTTAAAGAACTGTAAGGAAGAAACAGGTCTTAGGGCCTGGACATTCCATGTCTGGGTGGAGGCCTGCTCACAGATGAATTGTTTAAAAGACTGATGCATCACATCACTTGAGTTTATTTGCTAAGGGGTCCAGTTTATTTGAGTGGACAGCTTTAAAAATTGTGCAGCAGGCTTTAAAATGGACGTAGTCGGATAGGAGGAGTCAGTGTGGGTGATGTCATCAAATTTCCTTTGGTTTGTGATCAAGCGTGCTGCTGCATCAGGTGGGATCTTTAATGGAAACAGAGTCGTGTATGAGAGGCCCATTACCATGCCACTGCCCTGCTAGTGTGAGGAAACCCGAGGCCTGAAGCCAGGAGTTGAAGGTGTTTTGTGGAAGGAACATCTTTAATTTATGCAGCAGGTTGAGTTAGGGGCCATGCCGTCTAACCTCTGTGCTTCATATGATCATGAGGAAATATTTGAGACAATGTAAAAGCCCAAGGCTTTTTTGCGCAGGTCAAAATTCAGAGGTAGAATCCATCCAGGTTCAATCTGAGCCAAGCATGGCCATCATGATGGAATGTGCCACTGGTAAGGATTAAATACTCAGGGGCATATTAGCAAGACCCACGTTAAAATTATCGCCGTTTTAGCGGCAGGAAACTGCCGCTAAAACGGCGATAATGGGCTTGCTAATGTGCGCTATAGAATTCCAATAGAAGCCCAGGTTAGATGTGCAGGACATCTAACCTGGGCTTCTATTGGAATTCCATAACGCATATTAGCAAGCCCATTATCGCCGTTTTAGCGGCAGTTTCCTGCCGCTAAAACGGCGATAATTTTAACGTGGGTCTTGCTAATATGCCCCTCAGTCTTGCATAGGTTGAGCTTAAAGTAACCTCAGACATCACGTTTGGATGTGGGCCAAGCATGTCCTAAGGTTAAGGATGTCGATTGCTTACCACACTCTGAGCTGAGTGTTGTCGGTGTACCGATGGAGAGAAATGGTATCACTTTCACAGGATCCACGCACAGATAAAATAGTTTAGGAGCTAGTAAGGGAACATCTGGGAAATCTAGCACTTTAGTGCTGAATCTTCCCCACGCCTGTTATTCCCTCCCTCCCCTGAAGGCCACCTGCCTGAATTGACCAGTCTTCACCGGGTCCCACTTCCTGTACCATCAGCAAATGTAAGTACTATACATTCACTAAATATATCAATGATCGTGCAGCTGAACATCTCCTTGCTTACACTGACAATCAATAGATCTTAGCAATGATGCACTAGGTGCATTAAACCTAACCCAACTCAACTTTTCACCCTTTTGAGCACAATTAAATAAGTGCCATTGATTTGGCCACTAGAAATATCTGCTACTCACAACACTGCTAAGCAGGCAGGAACACTTCTGTGGCGACCAGTGCTACATAGAAAAGCGCTCAAAACATACATCTTTTTACACTTCCACTGATCAAGCTGTAGAATCTCATTCTCTGGGCTGTAGCCTGCTCGAAGGAGACACAGTGGCCATATTACAACTTGTGACTCTTCCCAGTCGAACCTCTCCTCCTCAATGCACAAAGGACGACCATAACCTCACAGAAAAAACGATTATGGGACAGATAATTTGAGAAGGGAACACCCCTATGATTTATTTGGACAGGATGCCCCTCCCAAAGTCTTCGGTCATATATTTTAAATAATAGCTGGAGAGGACTGTGAGCCACATGATTTGTCTGTGAATGGCGGTGTCTATGCGGTGTGAGTAACCAGGTACCCTCTATTCCTTTTGTAGCTGTGAAGCTTCCTCTCAATGCCACATTTTATGTGATGGCACTTACAGTGACACCACTTCCTGCAGTGACTGCTTGAAGTGTCAAAATTCATTCCTTAATGCCATTGCTTAATTTATGCCAGAGTTTATGGGTGGTGGGCAGTGGCACTCGCTTTGGAGACTGGAACTTATTTCTCATCATCAGATTTTGACTCAGTGTAGGGAGGAAAAGGGAGAAAAGAATGGGAAAGATAGGAACAAACAAGCATTGGCAAATTCAATATGTCTGGTATTGGCCACCAGCCTTTTACCTTTGTCAATGCTTGATTTGTGTTTCACGTTTTTCGTTAAACTTTGTTGAGGACGCTGCTGGGCTCTTATCGATTAAAAAGATACCTTGGCTAAAACCAAACTATTTTTATTATTTTTTGTTCTCATAAAGCACACTTTGTCGTGGTAGTCTGCGGCACTGCAAGGAACTAGCTTATGTGCGGATGTGCTCCTTGCATATTATATTATATTATATTATATTAATTATATTATATTATATTATATTATATTCAAATCAAAAAGTTTTGGCTAATACCAGGGGCCCTACAATGTGAAGGACGCACTTTCCCTTTTTGCGCCCAGCGCACCTTAAAACAGGTGCGCCAGGAGCAAGCAGGGAAAGTGCACCCTATTACATGGAATGCGCTGCCCCAAGGGCATCCGCAAACTCACGATGCCCTGGCGGGCAGCACATTCCCATGAAAAACGGAGTGGCTGCTTTGAAGCCGCTCCGTGTTTTCACTGTGCAGGCGGCACCCGCTTGCACTTTCAAAGGGGGTTAGAGATCCCCTTGTAGCCGGGTGCAGTAAGTGATTGCACCCGCCTGCAAGGGGTTGTCTGGGCGGCACCTTCTGTAATACCAAAGTGCACCGGGGGCACGAGAAGCGGGCACAAACGCTAGTTGCGCCGTCGGGGCACTTATGTAATTCGGCCTCAGATCTAAAAAGAACCTGCAAAATTGAGAGGAAGAGAGAGAAAGTGTAGCGTGGTAGAGAAAGAGGCATTAGGTGGAATAAAGTATTAAGCAACTATGGCATTTGGCACCACCGGCGGTGGGCTTGTATGAAAAACATTTGTTACTTATTTATTTTACAAATTACTTAAGGATTAGCTTCACCTGCCCCTCACAGCATCTTTGGAATTTGGCACATTTGACAGGGATTCAGCATTGAGGCGAAAGCAGCATGGACGGCAATTTTGCTGACATAAGAGTCACATCATTTCATAGGTGCTGGAAATAGGGGTTCCGGGGGAGGGGGATACTGAAGCACCTCCAAAATAACCACGCTGGAGATAAGAAGATGAATGAGCAATACATTTTTTTTGTATCTTGTGGCATCTGCTGTGCTTTTAAAGAAAGTGCTCAAATGTCAGGCTATGTCTTCTGCCAAATTGCTGCTTATTCTTTTAACTTGGAAGTCTGTGTTTACTTTTCTTTCTCCGACTGCAAAGTAAGTGCATTTTATAAAGTGAACTATGTGACTATCCTGCGCGGGTAAAGAGAGAGTGAAAGGAAAGGCAGTAGGATGTTAATTCTTTTCTAACACCCAACAACATTTTAATACATGTAGATGAACTGTACAAATTAGTTACAATATCAGCAGTTACGAAAACACAAATATAGCACTTCTTTGTCATTTTGAATTATGATGGAAATATATTTAAATATGATCAAAACAAATCAAGGCACTTTATTTATGATGCAAGAATGCTAAACAGTTGTGAAACCCGATTTCCACACATCATTTGAATGCTATACGATTTCATCAGTGTAACTGCATGTCTTCAGTTTCAATGGGAAAAGTGCTGTCTGTAAATAACTGCGCTGTCACATCATGCTTTAGTAATATATGTGTGACTGTGTGCTCCAAACTACACCACCGCCTACATACCACACCCTTACCACTCTCCTGCTGAATAGGTGTGGCTTATTTGCTATACTTGTTCTTAGTGTGACGCTTCGATGTTTCACCGTTCCTATAACTCCAGTGGCATAACATTGATGGCAGTACCCCCATTCTGATAATTGTTCCAGCAACACTGCATCAGTTGTTGCTTTTGTGCAGTCGAGCAAGAAAAACTGGATTCTAAGAAAGGAACTGGGTCTCAAACAATAAGCCGAGCATGACAACAGAAGTGCGCTATGTATAGCCAGAATGAACAATGAAACGATGAGCAGCCAACAAGAGAGGGAGGCCAGGCAACATAACACGAGAGGAACAGTCCTACACTCAGGAAGGGCTTTAGGACGGTGCGACGGGTGTGACCCGTGCCTGGTGCTCAGGTCGTAGGGCGGGGCGTAACTTATGGGTTTGAACGTGCCTGCTGCAGAGTTCCTTGCATCCAGCAGTTTTCAGGCAATAATAAGAATGTCAAGATAACCCTGGTGATTAATGTTCCTACTGGAGAGAGACTGAAGTTTTGTCTAGGGACAGTTTTGCCTCATCATAAAGTAGCAGAATTAGTTGATATGCTTTCTGCAAAGAACATGTACTATGCAGACCACAGGCCTGTATTTTATGTGAATACTTCAGTTTTGTTTCCCCCTAGGCTTACATTATCCCAGTGTTGCTAACAAGCATTGGCAAAGCCAATAGGTCTCGCCTATGCAAGAGTTATTCGCTTTGCCTTCCTGTTTTAGCTATGCTGCACTCCAGCATGGCTAAATGTTAGCAGCGTAGAGGAGAGTGGCGTAGAGTGGAGTGTTGTAGAAAGGAGTCGTGAAGAGTGGAGTAGAGTGGCAAAGAGTGGAATAGAGTGGTGTAGAGTGCAATAGAGTGTCATGGACTAAAGTGCTGTGGAGTGTCATTGAGTATTGAGGAGTGGCGAAGAGTGGAGGGGCATACAGTGGTATACTGTAGAGTGTTGTGGAGCGGTGTACAGGGTAGGAGAGTCATAGGTAGAGTAGAGTTGTAGTGTGGAGTGGAGTGGGGTGGCGTAAAGTGTAGTGGAGTGGCCTAGAATGAAGTGGCGTAGAGTGGAGTGGAGTATAGTGGCATAGAGTGGCGAAGAGTGGCAAAGAATGGAGTAGAGTAGTGAAGAGTGGGGTGAAGTGGAATGTCATGGACTGGAGTGTCAAGGAGGAGAGTAGAGAGGAGAGTTGTAGAGTGGAGGGGAGTAGAGTGGAGTGACAGAGTGGAATAAGTGTTGCAGTGTGGAGTGTCATAGAGTGGAATAAAGTGTAGTAGAGTGGAGTGTCATAGAGTGGAATAGAGTGGCATAGAGTGTAATGCCGTAGAGTGGAGTGTCACAGAGTGGAGTATTGTAGAGTGTCATAGAATGGAGTGGTGTAGAGTGCTGTAGAGTAGAGTGTGGTGGGATGGCATGTAGAGTAGTAGAGTCATAGAGTGGAGTGGAGTGGTGTAGTGTAGTATGGAGTGGTACAGAGTGGAATAAAGTCGTAGAGTGGAGTGGAGTGGTGTAGAGTGGAGTGGGATAGAATGGCCTAGAGTGAAGTGGCATAAAGTTGAGAGGCATATAGTGGCATAGAGTGGAGTAGAATGTCATAGAGTGTAGTGTAGTAGAGTGGTGTAGAGAGGAGTGGAGTGCTGTAGAGTGAAGTAGAATTGTGTAGAATGGAGTGGCATAGCGTAGAGTGGAGTTAAGTGGCATAGAGTGAAGTAGAGTGGCATAGGGTATCTTAGAGAGGAATGGAGTGGTGTAGAGTGGAGTAGAGTGAAGTGTTGTATAATGGAGCAGAGTGGCCTAGAGTGAAGTGGCATACAGCGGCACAGAGTGGAGTGGAGTGTCGTGGAGTAGAGTGTCATGGAGTGGTGTAGAGTAGAGGGGCATAGAGTAGAGTGCCGTGGAGTGGTGTAGAGTTGAGTAAGCATGGTGTGGTAGTGCACTGCCATTACAAACAATATATTTTCAATTGAAGTGACCACTGCAAATGTAACAAGATAAGAACACAATTTAAAGGCTTATTTACAAAAAGTGAGGACTTGTGGAAGAATGCAAGGAGCGATGATGAACAAGCTTTGCTCCTCGAGAGGGACGAAGACATGCTGGACAGCCTAAAAGCTTTGCTCCTCGAGAGGGACAATTACATGCTGGATAGCCTAAAACAAATTAAGTCAGCAAATAGAAAGCCAGAAAATGTGAGTTACAAACCACAAAGCCAATGGGCAGAATGTATTCCCAGGGAAGCTTTCAGAATCAATCAATCAATCAGGGATTTATAGAGCGCGCTACTCACCCGTGAGGGTCTCAAGGCGCTGGGGGGGTGGGGGGGTGAGAGCAGCTCCGGATCAGTCGAAGAGCCAAGTCTTGAGGTCCTTCCTGAACGTGTGCAGGGTCAGGGAGCGTCTGATGTTCACAGGGAGCTCGTTCCAGGTCTTGGCTGCGATGTAGGAGAAGGCTCTCCCGCCTGTTCTGTTTCTGCGAATGCGGGGGACGTCTGCCTGGCCGAGGTCGGCGGATCGGAGGTTCCTCTTGGGTACGTGTAAGGATAATCTCTCGTTGAGGTATTTGGGTCCGATGTTGTTGAGGGATTTGTAGGCGTGGGTGAGGAGCTTGAAGGAGACCCTCTTCTCGACGGGGAGCCAGTGGAGGTCTCGTAGGTGTTGCGTCATGTGTTCGTGATGCGGTGTCCCGAGGATTAGTCTGGCTGCGGCGTTCTGGATGGTTTGGAGTTTGTGTAGAAGGGTTCTGTTGATACCGGCGTATAGGGCGTTGCTGTAGTCCAGTCTGCTTGTTATGAGTGCGTGGGTGACTGTTCTTCTGCAGTCGGGGGGGATCCATTTGAAAATCTTGCGGAGGATGCATAGGCAGTTGAAACTGGTGGAGGCGACGGCGTTGATCTGGCGGTTCATGGAGAGGGAGGAGTCGAGGATGATGCCGAGGTTTCGTGCGTGGTCTGTAGGGGTGGGTGGGACCCCGAGGGCGGCGGGCCACCAGGTGTTGTCCCAGGCTGAGGTGCACGGTCCGAGGATGAGGACCTCGGTCTTCTCAGAGTTGAGCTTCAGACAGCTGTCTTTCATCCAGGCTGCCACGTTCTTCATTCCTTCCTTGAAACAGAGTCTGGTGTCTTCGGGCTTCTTCGTGAGTGAGAGGATGAGCTGGGTGTCGTCGGCGTAGGATAAAATGCTGAGCCCATGCTGTCTGACGATGGCGGCCATGTAGATGTTGAATAGCGTGGGGCTGAGCGATGAACCTTGGGGTACTCCGCAGTTGATATCGGTGGGTTCGGAGAGGAAGGGAGGGAGTATGATCCTCTGGGTTCGGCCGGAGAGAAAGGATTGGATCCAGTCGAGGGCGGTTCCTTGTATCCCCACGTCGTGAAGTCTGGCTGCGAGTGTGCGATGTGAAACAGTGTCGAAGGCTGCGGAGAGGTCCAGAAGGATGAGGGCCGCAGTGTGTCCCTGGTCGAGTAGCATGCGGATGTCGTCAGTGTAGGCGAGGAGGGCGGTCTCGGTGCTGTGGTTGCTGCGGAATCCAGACTGGGAGGCGTCCAGGATGGAGTTCTCTTCGATGAAGGCGGTAAGTTGGGCGTTTACGAGTCTCTCGGTGACCTTGGCCACGAAGGGGAGGAGAGAGATAGGCCGGTAGTTTTTCAGGTCTGTAGGGTTGGCCGTTGGTTTCTTGAGGAGGGGTTTAATCTCCGCCCGCTTCCAGTCATCTGGGAAGATGCCGGACATGAAGGAGGCGTTGATGGTCCGTCCTAGTTCGGGTGCGATGGCAGCGGCGGCCCTGTGGAATATGTGCGGTGGGCAGGGGTCCGTTGGGGCTCCTGAGTGAGTTTTCTTCATGGTCGCGGTGATGTGTTCTATGGTGGCGGGATTCCAGGTCATGATGGATGGCTTATCGGCAGCGTGGGGGGAGGTGGTGTCCTGTGTCTGTTCGTTGAAGTTGTCGTAGAGGACCTTGATCTTCAGATGGAAGTAGGAGCTGAGCTTGTCGCAGAGTTCCTGGGAAGGTGTGACATCCGTGGCTTCGCTGGGGGTTTTTACGAACTGCTGTATGACGTTGAACAGTTCCTTGGCGTTGGTCGCGTTGGTCCGGACTTTGTCTCTTATGAAGGTCCGTTTGGTGTCTCTTATGCGCTGGTGGTATTCCTTCAGGTCGCTCATGTGGTTGTTCCGTGCTTCCGTGGTTTTCTGGTTTCACCAGGTTTTCTCTAGGCGTCTGCAGGAGCGTCTGGCTTCTTGTAGTTCTGTGGTGAACAAGGCGGCCTTCAGAGGGCGTAGTTTGGCAGGGTGGCGGAGGGGCGTGAGTTTGTCGGCGCAGCAGGAGATCCAGTGGTGAAACTTCCTGGCTGCGGAGTTGGTGTCGGTCGTGGCGCTAGGGGGGGCTTGGAGGAGGGTGTTGTTGAGGTGTTCCTCTGAGACCTTGCTCCAGTTCCTTCGTGGCGGGCGCGGGGGAGGCTTGGGTGCGGTGGTGGTGTTGAAGGTGAAGTGGACGCAGTGGTGGTCCGTCCAGAGGGGCTGGGTGGTGTGGCTGAAGCGGATGTTTGTCCCACCCGCGAAGATTGGGTCGAGGGTGTGTCCAGCTTTGTGCGTGGGCGTGTTGACCAGCTGCTTCAGTCCGAGGTTGGCGAGGTTGTCGAGGAGAGTGGTGGAGTCGGGGTCGTCGCAGTTGTCGAGGTGGAAGTTCAGGTCCCCGAGTAGAATGTAGTCCGTGGAGGTGATGGCGTGGGGCGCGGCGAGTTCGGCGATGGTAGTTGCGGACTTGGTGCGAGGTCCCGGCGGTCTGTAGATGAGGGTGCCGCGTAGCATGGTCCTGGGGCTGGTCTGGATCTGGAAGTGGAGGTGTTCAGTGTTGGAGTGGGGGTCACTCGTGCTGGATGTGGAGAGTCGGAGGGGGGTCTTGTGTGCGATGGAGAGTCCTCCTCCTGGGCGGTGAGGGCGGTCCTTTCTCTGGATCTTGTAGCCGTCGGGGATGGCAGTGGCGATGTCGGGGCCGGAGGTGTCGTTGGTCCAGGTTTCCGTGAAGAAGGCGACGTCAGGTGAGAGGGTGTTGATCAAGTCCCAGATCTCTACGGCGTGTCAGTGCAGGGAGCGCACGTTGAGGAGAATGCATGTCAGAGTTTCGGCGGTGCGTGCATCAGGCGGGTCTTCGGCGGTTGTGGTGGTTTTGTCGACGGTGAAGGATCTGCGGCAGAGTCTGCACGAGAACTGTCCATGGGTGGTGATGGGCGATGAACTTTCGCAATCGGTGTGTCTTCCGGGGTTGAGTGCGTGGAGTGCGGCGGAGTTGTATCGGCGGGGTCCCGGACATCCAGGGTTCCTGGCGCTGGCCGCGGTCGGGTCACGGACGGGCACAGACGGGCTTGCCTTAGGCGCGCCTTCGGCACGCCAGCGGCGCGCCCACTGTGTGCGTCCGCTGCGTGACCGCGCTTCGGCCGCCATTATGTAGGGGAGGGGGGAGGGACGTGCAGCTGGGAGGTGGAGTGGGGCGGTCAGGGGGAGGGGTCACGGGTCAATGCGGCAGCGGAAACGGAGGGGAAATGTAAGGGAAACCAGCACAACAAACAGTAAGGCACGATTACTATAGAATCAGAGAGCCACAGGCACAATCACAATAAAGGTGGAAATCAGAATAAAATCAGAGAACCACAGAGCAACAAAAATGGAAAACCAGAATCAGGGCAGTCTCGAACCCTGCAATGGAGGGGCTTACCAGTGGCAGCACAGAGCACAGCGGAGCTGCAGGGGAGAGTGCGATCCTAGGACCGAGGTCGGAGGTCTCACTCGCGCTCCCCCGCAGCGGCCGCCATTATGTAGGGGAATGCCCACAAGAAGTCTTGTCACAACTAGACAGCGGCGCAGTCTGGAAGGCTTTGACCTAAAACGGGTTCGTTTGGGTAGAAATACATTTTTATTAGTAAAGCCAACCCCAACCACTGTGGTAAGAATCAAATACTGAGTTTGTGTTTCTCCAGACCAAACACTCATAAAAATATACTGACTATTAGTATGCATGACATGATTCCTACACCATGTAATCCTCATTGTCTTATGTAACATTTCCTATAGACTGCCTTACACACGTATGATTCATTGTCTCTCTATAATGTGGGTGTGATGTAAAGTGCTCCGACATCCTACACTGGAATGAGTAGCACTATACAACAAATGAAACGCATGTGAGAGAGGGGGTATGGAGCGATGAGGGGCATCATTGGAGGTTGGTAGTGAGGGAATCCATTGGGATAGGGCCATTCGGGGGAGGTGCCACAAACGATTGTCGCACTGGGTAAAAGCACTACACAAGCACTAAAGTCAGCCCTGCCTACACTGAGCCTGAGTTTTTGTCATGAGTGCATGCTCATTATGCACATACAGCTCAGGTAAACTGGGGTACAGGAAAAGTTGATTATTTCATGGTCTGCAAGAATGTGAACAAGTTTCTCTACAGTAAAGGAATATACTGCCTATTAGTATGGATGACGTGATTACTACACAGTATAATCCTCATTGTCTTATGTAACATTTCTTATAGACTGATGCACACATGTGATTCATTGTCTCTCTGTAATGTGAGTTTGATGTAAAGTGCTCTGACACCTTATACTGAAATGAGTAGCACTGCAAGGAAATGCCTCTTTTTGCATGTTCACACCCATATTTTTGGACTGATGCCTCTGGTTTATAGACACTGAGGGACATATTTACAAGCCCCTATCGCCACAGGAATGCCACTTTTAGTGATGTTCCTGTGGCAATATGGGCTTTGCCTTATTTGCAAGGCAGCGTTAAGCCACTTAACATGACTTGACGCTGCCTTGTAAATAAGGCCCCCTTTCACGCTATACTTGAGGTGAAAGGGGCGGGCAATGGGTGTTGTGGTGGGCGTTCCACCGCAACACCCATTGATTTTGTTGCTGCCTCATATTTACAAGTGCAGCGTAAATATGGGGCAGCGCCAAAATTAAGACCAGGGAAAACCTGGTCTTAAACAGGCGCAAGGGTGTCTGCGTTGGTGCTAGGCAGCTAAAATGAGTGCCAGCGCAGAGGGAAATGCAGGGCTGCACCATATCCTAGTAAATATGATGCAGCCCTGCATTTTGAAAGTGGCGGAGCGAGGCATTAAGCCATGGTGGCCAATGCCATGCTCCGTCCCTTCCTAGTAAATATGCCCCTGAGAGTGCACTGAGGCGTCCTAACCAGACCCAAGTGTCAGTGTTCTAACCCCTTACAAAGTGTATGTTGAATTGGCTACCCCCAATTGGCAGAGACTGACTTACTTATAAGTCCCTAGTATATGGTACCGAAGGTACTCAGGCAGGCATGTAAGGTAAAGTGTCCACCCAGGGCTGCAGCACTGATTGTGCCAGGCTGTGTGTGATAAGGTACGTAATGGCTCCAGCCTGCCACTGCAGACTAGAAATGCGATGGGAACACTGCTAGTTCGACTTTGTCATTCAAACCAATGGAAAAGCCCCCACTTCCCTTGACAATATATGTCTCCCCTAAGGAAGACCTATCAAGCCCTAAGGCAGGGAGCTGTATGGTATTAAGTAGAACATGTATTTTATATATATGTACTAACAGCAACACTTCCAAAATGTCATTTTGATGTGGAAGAGTAGTAGACCCATTGATTAACACAGGGTTACCAGCTAACCACTCAGCCCGCTAACTTCTGAATGGGACTACTGAGATGGGTACTGTAAGGTTGCAAATTAATCGTGGCATTAAACCCGACTTGATGCCCAAGTCGAATTTAATATCACTATTAAAGAAATGCAACAAATGACCCAGTTTGTCCAGTGGCCTCACATGATCACTGGCCACCAGACAGCTTTCTGCCCTCCTGGGGCATAGTATGAACCACTCCCAGGCTTAAGAACAATAACAGCCTGCTACAGGGTGAGATGCTATCTCCCCTTTGCAAGTAGCCATTCAGGGTTTTAGCCCAAAAGGCGAGCTTCAAAGGTGAAGCCGTGTTTGGTGGGTAAATGGAGATCACACTCTTGAGGGGCTGCCCTTTGTTCAGATAGACAGGCTGGTGGCAGGAACAGAGAGAGAGGATTAGTGTCCAAACCATTTTTTCCGTGAGCGTGTAGCCCACAGGTAGCCACACCTCTAGGGTGGGCTGCCAAACTTCTAACATCTGAGGAAGGGTTCCAACATCATGAGAGTGGTCAGAATAGTGCACAGGATTTCTAGATGCCGCACAGAGCAGGAAAATTGTCACCAAGAGGGAGGGGACTTGGTAGCCCATTGGCTAGTGACTGCAGTATCCCCCCCTGGGCACTTTCTAGGGATAAAAGTGGGACCCCTGGCACCATGAACCTCAAATCACACCGGAACTGGAACAAGGACCGAAGAAGGGCTATCCTGTTGACCTCTGGACTTGGCCTATAGAGGCTTCATTGACTGCTGGACTGCACCTGACGCACCATGGGAAATGGCTGTGCCTGTGGCTTCTGGCTTGGGAAAAAGTCATTTCCAAGCCCAAGAGAAGTGAAATGACTCCAAGGGTCAGTCAGCTCACCCCTGGTACCGGAGCCATCAAAGCTGAAGTAGCCCAACTCGGCAAGTCAGGAGCCGCTCCGGGAGAATCACCACTGACTACCACTGGGCAACCAATGAGACCGATCCTAGATGGCAAAAAGTTGCACCAGAGTCAGCTGGACCTGGAAGTGTCACCTGAATCCAGATTGGTCGCCCAAGAGGGACACCAGCCTCCATCAAATGATATCGCTGGGACCGCTGTGTACGGAGACTGGTAGCCCAGCTACAGCTGGCCTTCTGCTGTCTTAAAGAGGACTTTGAGGGACTCCGACCACTGTGGACAAAGTTGCCTCACCTGACCCGTGGACCAAGGAATAACCGTAAAGGCACACCCGTGGACCGCACAATACCCATAGCATCCTTGAACATCTTCATTCTCCTGCATCCGCAGCTTCAGGACCACTCCTATAAAGTCAACGGTGGTCGTGCTGTAAAGTTTGGAACAGGACTGAAAAATGCTTTGGTGGCCAAGTAACTGTCCAAATACTCCTTATTGGATGCCCAGACCTTCTTCCAGTCAGATTTGGCCGCCCAACCCAGGCCAGTGTAGTCAAACTCAACTCTTGCAAACTTTTCAAAAGTTTACAAACTTTATGGTTACCAGTGCTTGTTTGCAGTTAAACTGAGATTTAAGTTTTCTTTAAAAATCTATATCTCTGGAACCCTCTGGTGGATTTTGCTCATATTGCACTCTAAGCATTCATACAAAATATAATCTATTTTTATAAATTGGTGTCGGATTTCTTTTGTGTTGTGTGGCTTTCGTACTTTGTTGTTTGGCACTGTTAAATGCTTTACCCTAGTTCCTTTGTTTAAACTTTGCTGTTTGAAGTCACAGCTACTCAGTAAACGAGCCTGACTGGACCCAAGACAGTTTTTTGAGTGTATTACATGGTAAGGCAGCACAGCCCTATCATATAATACACAAAAATCCTCACAAGCACTATAACACAAATCAAATGCATGTGAGACAGGGGCTATGAAGAGATACAGGGTACCATTGGAGGGCGGCAGGGTGGCAGTGAGGCAATCTGTGGTGAAGAAGGGGGGCAAAAAAGATTGTTGCACTGGACACAAGTGCTACACAAGCCTCCAGTTTTTGTCACGGGTGCATGCTGATAATGCACATACAGCTCGAGTGAACTGGGGTACAGGAAACGTTTATTATTTCATGGTCTGCTCCCAGAATGTGAGCAAGTTTATCTACAGTAAAGGAAAACAATGTTCCACTTCCTGAAGCAAAATGTTGTTTTGACTAAGTATTTCCCACATCAGTGAGACAAATCCCGATTGCAACGCCCTCTAAAACCATGCAGAGGGTCAGGCTCACTAGCCATATTTGCTTGTGTCAATACAGGTGTAACATATTTAATAGTGTGCCATCCTGAGTAGCCTTAGGGTGCCCTGCGGTGTGACGTTGAGAAATTCGGTCCTCCTGCCAAACCCATCAACCTGCCACTCTCCCAGAGCTTTCCCAGTTCACGCCAGAATTCAGGGAACAACACTCTTTGCTTGCCCCCCAGAAAACAACACTCAGCTTTGTTTCATTGCCCTTGAGAAGGGTTTCCACTATTCTCAGAGAAATACACTGGTCTTTTGTTCATGTTTTGAAGCTCTGGGGCCAGGAGCTGGCAGTTGAAAAGGAATTTGAACAAAACTTTATGCATTGCTTCGTGAAATGGTACTTTGGACTCATGATGAGGTAGGAATAGTTTACATAGATTTCAAATATATTTGATTTGATTTTTCCTTTTAATAACTATTATAAGGTGTCTATTTCAGGGGGAAAAGGATGACTTTTGCTAATTTTCACAATATTTAAATCAGACTTGAGACGAAAATATGCTTACACCAGTAAAATATTGGTCAGGTGGCAACACTACCCTTGGCAGGACACCAGGCAGGGGCAGACTCCTCACCATACCTGCCAACCATACTGATTTAGGAGGAAGGCTACCACTTTTTTTTATCAAACATTCAACTTACAGATTTCTCTGACTCACCCTACTGCTTTTGGAGAGGCTGCAGGAGGAACCTATTATGAGGTACAATGCAGGTACAAAAACAGGAGGAAAATTGGAAATAATTCCCTGAAAGCAGCTGTTGCTGTAAGGGTTTCTACCCAACATCACTATGGCATCTGTGTTTGTTGATGAAGAGGTGTGGTACCAAGGTTAAAGGTTAATGCCACAGCACACAAAGGTCTCTCTTCCATAGCATGGTACTTATTTCTCATGATGAATACTGGCATACATTCATGCCTAATAGTGATTCAAAAGCTTGAAAAATACTACCTCATTTTGGTCGCAGAAGCTTGGCAAGTATGCCCCATCAGTACACAATGCCTGCTTCAGGGGCATATAGCCCATTAGGCGGTGATGGGTCAAGCCCTACTTTTGCTTTCATCCGAAACTGCAAAAAATTGTGTTACAAAAACAAAGCCTGAACTCACTCCATCAGCTTATTATGAGACGTTTGTGCCGCATGTGTGTGTTGGGGGGAGGGCTTGTTGAGCCACTATCCTTTTTATCGTTCGTCCACTTTCAGTGTGTGTGTTAGAGCAAGGACAACATGCTTATACACATGAAGTGTGCTAAATAAAGGAGTCCTCACCCTTTCAAACACTACTTAAGACTCTTGTCGGCTCTCTTTATTGGCTGAGCATATTTGTCTGCTTGTAGGTCCAGCCAATTAGATGACGAGGCTTACAGCAGCATAGGCCTCTTCCCTTCATTGGCCGAGCGTGCCTGTGTGGATAAGCTAATCACGAGAAGGTGCCTGGGACAGGTCACTGCCTCTTCTCCACATTGGTAAGTCTCAACAACAAAAATGTCTATTTTCAAAAGACCTTTTGTGTACAATACCAGTACTTGTCAGTCTCATTTGCTTGCTTCTCATTTATTGGCATTCCTTCATCTTCTTCTGTTGTCCAGCACTGGCGCATATTTTCTTTACCAACCTTTTCCTTGGATAACTTGCATCCTTCCACAGCTAATCACAGGGGACTACTTTCTTTTATCTGTTATCACTTCATGGGAGTGCCATGCATTTTCTAACTTCTCCACCATGTGCTGCTTCCCCTTTACATCATGTGCTCTCCACATGTCTGCTGCTTCCCTCGCCCCTCCTCGTCCCATGTATTTGCTACAATTTTCTACAGGGATGCTGTTTACACCAAAGGCATCCACAATCTTGGAATAGTGAATTTAATATAAAACCAATAACAAATAATGACTGTTGCACCGTCAGGACGCATAAGAGACCATGCGTGGTCATGCATGCACGTATATACATCAGTAGTGGTGGTGCCACCCACAAATTCTGCACTTAGGGCTGACCTCAGCTCTTATTGACTCCTAGTCACACTATGTAGATAGCGCAAAAAGATAGCAGTCTAAGCTAAAAGATTCATATTTTTGCAGTTAAAACATCCTTTCTATGCTTCCCTAAATCAATCAGTTTTGTTTCGAAATGGCCTCTTCATCATTCAGATGCCCACATGCCCTTTCCTACTCTTCATCTATAGTTCAGGGTACTGCCACAGGGGTCAAAGGTCTGAAGTCTGAATCCTTGAGGTCCAGCTCCTGACCGTCCCATCATTCAGACCCAGATACAAAAGTCATTTATCTGTCGTTCTAGAGAACTGGACAAACATCCCTTCCTTTCCTTCACATGCAATTTCAAAACTGTCCTCTTTTAGTGCCAGTTGGGAGGAACAACAACACCCAGAGGCCATTTTGTGGTAAGAGCCCCTCATTTCAGACAGCAGAACTAACGGACAAGCGGAGAAGTGGCACAGATGGGGCAGGAACTCTATAATGAAGGAGGAGCCGGCATTGACTGGGCACCTCAGTTGCTTTCTTTCCGAACAATGAGGTGATGGTGAAGGCTGAGTTTGTATGTAGCATGAGTGAGTATGTGTGAGTGTGCCTGCCGTTCTCTGTGAACCTTTGTCCACGCACAGTTGTTTATGTATGTGTGTACAAATTTGCATGCCAGTGTGCATGTCAAGTGGCCACTCCCTGGCATCTAGTGTCCACTCATAAGGCCACCTGTAATAAAGCGGACATTCTTGAGATGATGTCTGAAATCAGGCATTATGGTGGCCCAGATATAGGTCTCCCTTTTTGGCACATCGTAAGAATTTTAGGTATCATAATGCCCTTGGTATAAGGTACTCTCATTTGACATTTGCATTTGATATAATATGGTGGCCTTGACATATGGTGGATACCCATGGAATATTGTTGGCATCGTACATATTATGCTGGCGCTCCCATCTGCTGACCTCGATCAGCATATTGTAGGCATCCTAAGTGTAAGAAAATGTGTCATTAGATGTGAAGGATGTGAGTCCCGCACAAGTAATTAGTCATCAATAGTCTTTTTTCAGGGAACCAACTACCCACTTGACTCTCTCAGGGTAGTGATGCAGAGCAGTCCAAGGCCTACCCAGAAGGGATGGTGTGGGCTAGCAATCCAAATGCACTGGCATGCAAAAACAACACTCAATAAATTATTGTGCAGTCAGTGTTTTTCTTTTAAAAATTACTTTTACTTTTTCTTTTATTCTTTTAAATTACACACACTATTAAATACTGCAATTACATTACAAATATATACATCAAGTAGATGGAAGCATCTTGGTGACATCCTCTTATCATATTTTGCCCCTAGTGGGTCCTGAATCTCATAATCCCAATGCACCCGACCTACACCAGATATAACATCCCTCCTTAAGGTGGTGTCATTATATATGAGGCAGGTCTACTGGCTTTGTCAAGTCGTCACCACATTAATATATAAGGCAGGCCTACTTGCTTGGTCAAGGTTGTATCACATTAATAACAAATATTGCATGTTATGATTCTGCAGTGTCACCATTAAAACTGATAAGGACAGTAACCATGCTCAACTGCAATCATTTTAAATATAAGCATGGCAATGTTCATCTTTAAGATTATGCATAAAACATTTTAAAGAAAGCATTAAAAATACAAACAACCATAACACACGTCAGAGTCTTTCTTTATTTGCTTTAAAAAACATAATTCAGTCATCAGACCATCCACGTAGAGGCCCCCACTCCCGAGTTATAAAGCAAAATATCGTGTTTTTGGGCATGCTTGTGGCAATGATAACCTTTCTTGGGGGTTATTAAACGTAGGGCAAGTTTGCAAAACATTATTGGAGAGTGGAAAGCTGCACCTCCTGCAGCCCCCCATGACACATTGATGAAACGTTGGCAAAGCCCCTGCCAGACATGCACACTAGAGAGCAATAGAACATATGCAACTTAGCCCTTGTGGGGCATTATAGCCTGCTCCTCTGCTGGGAGCAGTGGCCATTGATGAGCATCTCCTGCCACTTAGTTTTCTTTTCTGCCTGCGCCACTGACAGGTGACCTATTTGTAGGTTTTTAGTTCCTGTGAGGCCCAGTCCCACCCAGGACACACATATGCCTTGCTGCTTCCTTTTTTTATAGGACAGACACTATTTTTTATAAGACAGGCACTTCTTCGCTGCCTGTCTTATCTCTCTCCTGCCAAGGCTCCTGTATCTCTGGCTTCCCTGAGAGTAGAGAAGACAGAGCTGCCGTGCTCTGCTGCTTTTGTCCCTGGGTATGGGGTCTCCAGGACACATATACCTGTGGCTTCTAGTTGGTGTACCCGGGGCCAAGTAAACCTCTGGGGGAGGGTACACAAAGTTCCTTGCACCATGTCCCGGGGCCCTGATCCACCCCAGGGGGAATTTCTTGCAAGGCAGTGAAGTGCCACACGCTTCAATTGCTGCTCTGTCCCCCCGGGGTCCAGGCTCTACCTCATGCCCTGTAGGGCCAACTTACTTGAGGAAGGTGTCATTGTGCCACTGGTGGTGAGCTCTAGCCACCAGGAGCATCCTCTTCAGGTCTTCTGGCCTCTAAATGTGCACTTGTTGGGGAAAGCTTGATGCTCTGTCTCCCTGCACCAGCTTACCGCTCTGCCTGGCTCCAGGTGCTCATGTCTTTCTCATGGGGGGGCATCTTGTGCATCCCATCTGCTACCAGCCAGCAGAGCACCCTCCTGCCCGCACTCCCCAGGCCCCAGAGCCTTGTGGCTGTTTTGTAGAGCACATGTGTGGAGGCGGTGGAGTCCAGGTCTTTTCTCATCTGGTTCTCAAGGGACATAAGAGGTCCAGTGCCATGGGTTCTAGAGAGACACACCTTGTCCTCAGTGTCAATTGGTGACATAATCCTTAGTCCATCTTTGAAGGTATTAGGTGGCTTCTCTTTCTAGCTGGGCATAATTTCTGACGTGGTCCCATCCATGACAATTCATAAAGTCCCGTAAGATGTGGATTTAGTGTGTTAGGAACAGTAAATTCAAACTCAGCATGCATGTTTTACTCCAGTTTGACACCTTGCTGGACTGTGTAGGCCACCATGGAGCGAAACTGCATTTTACCTATGTGTATAATACAATGAAAGCACTGATGATTTTCCAGTAAACCATGCTAACCAATCTATGAATGCCCCCAAATATTATAAGGCCTACCCCATGTCATCACCAATCCTTGCAGAGTCCCTTCTGCGCCAGGCTACCTGTGCGCAATTACCGGGCTCTACATGATGGTAGTTTCACATGCGTAACCCGCACACGTGCGCACATGAGTCAGCACACGTGTTCACATGTAACCAGCCCAGTGCTCCTTACTCTAGCTCCGCAACAGTGGCCTTATCTTGAAAGGTGAACACTTGAGGTCAATACACTCAGTCCAGTTACGTGAATTTACCCTGGATGAGACTCAGGTAGTGGGACACAGTAAAGGACCAACAACCAGGTAGTCAAAAGCACAAATTCCTGGTTGACTAAATAGGTGGAACCCATTTGCTACACTAATAATAATGGCTGGCCCTTACATAAGGTGACCCTCTGTGGCGTAATGTAGACAGTCAAAGCATAATGATGACTGCACCATATGGTGGCAATCTTTGGTATATTTGAGATTCCTGGTCATAGGAATTATGCTACGCCTTCATACTGTGGCCACCCCAGCCTGTGATGGGTACCCTGTCATAAGTTTGTCATCCCTGACGTTTGGCGGGAAGTATGAGCATTTGATGAACATCGCTGGCACATGATTGTGATACACAGGTAGGAGAGACAAATTCTGACTGTGTGGGGCAGTAGTACATTTGAGTAGTTGACGAAAACAGAAAGCTGCTATTTAGGATGCAAACTCATTCATTTACTAAATGAAATGTAATTGGCTTTATTTACTCAAAATGGAAAGCTAACTTTTGCGAACAAAATGTGTGAATTTTCAGAAAATGTCAAACTGATGTGTGTGGTCAAAAATATGTATTTTCCATAATACATCCAATTAATGATATTTGAGTGATAATATATGCTAAATGACAATTTATGCTAAATCTGGGACACTTATTGCAGTTGTTTTTCCTTAACACCAGAAGCCACTTGCAGTTATGACGTGGAGACATTTCATCATCGATATTGATGCATTTTATGCCATGATCATTGTTGCTATCTGAGCCTATAAGAATAATATATCGTTATGAATTATTGTTTCCTGGACCGTTAAAGTCTGTGTTAACTCGGCAGCAGCTCTAGCATCCATCCATGCAAGCTCTGTCTGCCCTGAGAGATATCTCTGCTGTCATCTGACTTAGATTATGAGATCCAAGTGCCATTTATCATTTTCACCCTCTACCCAAAGCATTGTGAACTACTTGCAAAACCTATACATTTTAGTCAATCTTCTGTTATCTGGAATAAAAAATGCACTATTTTGCACCTATTTCTTGTCACGTTTTCTTGAGAACACTCTGATGAAGATCAGACTTGTTGGACACACCATTAAAGTAATGGGATATTTAATGAGCACTTCTTCTGACCTGTCTGTATCTTATAGAATTTAAGTCAATGTATTTAAAAATTATACACCCGTGATGTTTTTTATTCCAACCTTTTACAGGGGAGAAACATCTCCCAGAAACTCTCAGGGGCACGGTGGCAGGAAAGGGGAGCAGAAACCCTAGAAGGTCCACCCAGACAATTTCTGCAGAGGAGCCTCTTAGAGGTCTTCACATTTGAAACGCAATCTAAAGCTTCTGATTCATTCAAACACATACTTAAACTAAGGTTGTTTGACGAAATCTAGTACCTCATTGGCTGGAGACAAATGATCGTGCTCACACCAGCGAATCACTGATAACTCACCAGATGTTACATCACACAGAGCTGATGAGGCATTGGCCTAAGAAAACTTCAGGCATCCTAGTTGCCTGGAAAGTGGCTCAGTGGACCAATGGGAGATGTCAGTTCCTTCCACAATAAGCCAAATGCAGTGTATCTCAGACAACTAATTCACGAATAAAAGGTCACATAATTTATTCAGTTAAACACTGGAGAAATGTTCGATTTCACTCTTGCTCTCATGCACTGTCACTCTCAAGAGCTAAGCAATCATGCGTTTGTGCAACACCTACACCTCTGTGTGATTGAGTATCCTGAAACAATGTGCTTTGTATTATTCTAGTCAATGCATATTTATTTAAACATTATTCGTTTACATGCCCTGTTAAGTAAGTTTTCTTTATAATTACAACTACACAGGTGTTGTAAAAATTACACTGCTTTATTGCAGTTGTGTCAGATTTCTAAAGCAGGTTATCTTGCATTTATATACAGCAAATAAAAGTAAATATCTTCAGGCTGCACATTTATGAATAAAATGATGCATTCTTTCGGATCCAGTAGAATTATTAATGTGATCAAAAAGTCCGATCCCAAATTCGGTTTTAAATACTACCAATGTTTAACTAAACAGGTATGTAAATTACAGAAACCATCTATAAAGTATAAATGTCACTGTCAGTGTTAATGTCTTAGATTGTTTAGGGTGCACCTACCTTATGCAGCATTATATTTCCTGGTCTTCCTGTATGTATGCTAATTACCCTATGCTCACGCCTTCCTGGTGTTTTTGCAGAACAGAATAAAGCCCTTGAGGGCTGTGAAGAAGGTCGGGTCCCCTTTACTCTTTTGACTCAATGGAAATCTAAAGGACGAAAGAAAACAACAGAGGCGAGTGCCCTTGCATGGGACAAGAGTCCTTAAAGGGAATGCGCTCAGTCGCCAGTCCAAGGGCATACAGAGAAGTCGACCCATCCCAGATGAACTTTAAGAAGAAGTTCGCATGGAGGCGGCCTGCCCTCTGCAGCCATGTGATGTGTGAAGCTCAGCAGATTAGCACACAGGCTTCTGTTGTGTGCAGCGTAACCAAGCCAATGGACTCATGTGAGCGACATTCCACTCCACTGAGCCGTCCAGCTGTTGTCATGGCGACTTAAAAACCACCATCTTTTAATTCGACACAAACATCTGGATCACATCTACGCGACAGGCGTGCACCGGAGTTAATCTTAGGAACTGTTTAGAAGCATCGCTACCTGTTAAGGATGCTGTGTTCACATTAACACTTCTCAAGTACTGAAAGTCAAAGAATTAGGCCCAGATTTATTATACACGTGCACGGGAGATAGCGCAAAGAAGTGCTCCACTAGAGGTGGGCGAGCCATTGAGAGCTTGAGCCAGACTTGAGCCTGAAGCCTGGCTTAACTCAAGGTCCTGTTGGAACCTCAAGCCCGTTAGGAACCGAGCTTTCATGTGGCTTCTGCCTGCCGCCCTCCTCCCAGGATGTGGTGTGACTGCGTGAGCTGCTGACTGTGGAAATGAGGACCCATGATTGAGTCTCGGCATCGTCTAAAACATCCTGTGATTCTGGGCAAATCACTTAGGGGCATATTTATGAGCCCCTTGCACTGCCATAGCGTCACTTTTTATGACACAACGGCAGGACAAACCACCAGAGCATATTTATGAAGCCACCCAAAGCCACTTTGTAGATATGGAGTAAGGCAAGGCATTACAAATCGGTGCATTGCCGTACTCTGCCCAAGGGAGGCATTCCATGGGCACTGCGATGCGTGTTCCCACACAACTCCCATGGTTTTTGATGCATTCCCAGGTTTACAAGTACTTGCACCAAAATCATACACTACCTAGATGAGGCGTAACGAGAAGAAATATCTTTATTTCTCCTTCTTTTGTCCTCTTTCTGTGTGTACTGCAGAGGAAAACGCCTCCATGGATTGCTTTTGTGCAGGAAGGGGTCTCTTCCTGCACACAGGAAGGTGTCCCTTCATGCACAAAATCAATCCTGCCGACAACACAGGCACCCTTTCACCTTGACGCAAGGGTGCCTGCATTGGCGCTAGGCTACCGAAATGGCGCCAGCGCAGGGGGAAAGGACAGGAATGCACCGCATTGGATAAATATGGTGAATTCCTGCCCTTTCCCTGTGGCGCAGGGCAGTGCAGCACGGGAACTTACTGTGCTGCCCTGCCCCATCAATCCCATATACATGCCCCTTAATCTCCTAATGCCTATCAGCAATGCACGTGGCCTTGTGTAATGTAAATGGTGCTCATGTAAAGCACTCCAATAGCTTTGGGTCGAATTCACCTATATGTTCAAAACAGGTTCCCTGCTTAAATAATGTGATCTTAGGCAAATATTTATTTCCACCAAAACTCTTTTTCCTTCATTATCGCATATGAGAGCACTTTCAAATATGTGAGTTCAGACTACCAGTTGTACAAGACTATCAGTTTTAATAAGTACTTCTCAGTGTAGTGCGATAATCTGCCCTATTAATGTCAAAGCTTCCACATGCTAAAGAATTACACTTTTTTGAATTTTGATGTTTGTTGTATGATTTACATAGGAAATATTTTCAGGGCTCGGCTCATGCACGGGTTTTAAGATTTGAGCCAGACCCCTGGCTCGGCTCGTTAATATGTTGGCTCACCCACCTCTAGTTCCACATGGCAAAGCTGTGTAATGGCAGCGTCTATCAACTTCCAGTGCAAAATATGTTTTGCACGAAAAGGTAACGGGAGCACAACACCTAATGGCTTTACATTGCATAGCACCAACCCCTTAAAAATTAATTCAAAGGAGACTTAAGAAGGGAGGAACCATGTAGATACTTCTAGAAGTGCCTTCAGGCCGTGGACTTAGTTAGCATTGCGCTAAAATGGCATTTTTACCATGAGCCCGGCCAGTGACATAATCTTTGCAACACCTTGTAATATGGAATGCACATTTTTTACTAGTTGCAAGATTTTTCATGTTTTGCGGCGATGCTCAAAGTAAATCTGTACATCAGTTTGTAAGAGGGTGCATGCTGTACAAATGTTGCTGCAGCAGGCTGCGCGAGAACTCAGGTTCAATTGTGAGAAGATGGATCAATCCCCTTACCCCGAGAAACAAGCATTGGCATAGCCAATAGGTCTCGCTTTTGGGCCCTTATAAGTGTTTAGGCAGAGCTATTGACTTTGCCAATTGTTTGATTGCTGCAAAAGTAAAGAAATAGAAAAAAACATCTATTTCTTTACTTTTGCAGCAATCGCGGCACCGGCGCTTTACTTTTAACATGGTTAAAGGTAAAGCGCCTTTGCATACAGCATACAGCTACAGCTACTAGCATACAGCTGTGTACTGTCCAGATAACCCAGCTTAGGGTTAGAGGCATGTGACACTAGTAGTTTGGTTATCCAGGAGACAATGTGGTATTCCAGCATCTCAGATAACAGCATGGCCTAGTACCCTGCATCATGCATGGAACAGTCTTACGTAACTATCATGGACCAACCAGAACCCCCAGTAACCCAACATTACGGGGGCTTATTCAGGCACCAAACCCAAGCCACACTACCTCTGTGAAGAGATGTTTCCTCACTGTTCTCCTTGCCCTGCCCAAAAACAAATTGAGGATTATAACACACTAAACCGCTTGCTGTGGCCTACCCCACTGCTAGCCAGAAATCCTAGCATCAAGAAGGGTGTGGATGGTTTGGGTTTAATGTAAATATCATAAATCAATGGTTAGATATATTGCCAGGCCCCTGGAAGATTGTGTGTTGTGAGGTGATCTATTGGCTGCTCGGGCCTGGCCAACATATCTACCCGAGGATCTATACATTGGACCCAACCCACCCTAACCCCCATCCTTATGCCATGCCTTATTAAACTGTCATGGTTACTGAAATGCAAGAAATCTGCAAAATGTCAGTAAACAAGTATCACCAACCTTGCTATGTATCCCTCACACTTACACACCTGTATAAGCCACACGCCCCAACCCATGTCCAGAGCTCCTTTAATTTCATTTGAGAAAAAAATCCCCTTTGAGACACTGTCCTTGTCATACCATGGCCACCATCATGGAAGATAACTGTCTCTGAACATCCAGGGGTATTTACATTACAGAATAAGTTGGTGTGTGAAAATGAGGAATAATGTGTATGCCCATTTCACATGGAGGTTAGGCATGTGAACCCCTAGATGCACAATAACTGGTAGAACCTTCCCCACTCAGGCTCTCTCTTTGTACCAGAGGTAATCATGTGTGCCTTTTTATTTCGCGGTGTCTACTGACTGCTATGGTGACCCAAGCTAGAGACTAAGGTGGCAAGGGAAGCTCCAGGGAAAAGTAAGGCAAAACTGCATAAGCCTGTTGGATGAGCAGCAGTTCACAGCACACAATGCAATCTCTAAGTAGGAACAATATTGCAAAACGTTGTTATGAAAGTTCTGCAAGAATAAGATCTCAGTGCACTCGGTGAGCATCAAAAGGAAAAACTCTTCCTGGATAACCAAACAGCTAACAAAGAAAACACTAATCCGAGAATATCATAAATTAAAAAAGGATAATGCCAATATGATTCAGCATGAGAAGGTAAGAGCCCTGCTTCGAAACTATAAGCGGGCAGTTTGGAGAGCCAAAAAAGATCCTTCGGATAAATTCGGGCTAGGGTGCTCCACTCATGTAAAACAAGTAATCCTAAAGCCTTTTGGAAAATTATAAATGAAATAGACAAAGATCCAGGCGCTTCCTATAACACGAATATCCCAGAGGAATCCTGGGTGCAGCATTTAAGGAAGCACTACTCCAACACATACGCAGCACAGATTAATAAAAAATCATAGGACACTCAACTGCACACCAGGACAGAATATTTTACCAGAGCCAAAAGCACTGCCTAACAAAAAGTGCAAATAGGATGGTCATATTTTGACAACCAGGCAGGACAAATCTCCAGGCACGCCAACACTGGGACAGCGTTAAACAGCTGTCTACCATGGAACCCTGATCGAGATTTAAGTGCCTTAGAAAACATCATAAGAAAGAACCAACAAGATGGCACGCATGGTTCTAATGGCTTGCCTGCAGCCCTATTCAAGTCCAACATAGAATATTGGGCAAGAAATCTCAACACCTTATATAACTCAGTGCTCCAGCACCAGGTAGTCCCAGATTCATGGCATGCATCTGTAATACATCCAATTTATAAAGGCGGCGAGCGACGGAAATCATGTGGGGACCGGGGCCGCGAGCGGTGAGCCGCAGAAGGTGAGCGAAGCCGGAAACTACGGGGCGCATCGGGGGACAGGGAGCGGGGGCGAGCGAGTGCGGCAGCCTGCAAAGCAGTCCCAAAAACGCTCGTGCGTCGTGGCTGGCCTTTGGATGAGTACGCGCGGCAGACATGTGTTTCCACTTATCGCGCCCGCGTCTGGGCACGATAATTGGAAACACATGTTTGCCGCGCGTACCCATCCCAAAAAGGCCAGCCACGACGCACGAGTGTTTCTTGGACTGCTTTTCAAACTCGCTTACAATAAGTCTTCGCCTCTAAGCAGCGCTTGCGCGCTACTCGAGGCTCGACCTAAAAAGTAAAAACTAAGTTTGATGAAAAACAAGACACTAATGACAAAACATCTGTTTGACTTTAGCTAAACTGATGGGAAAATGAAATCAGAAAAAGTGCTACTCTGGTATTATATACTGTACAACGATATTACAAAGAAAGTTAGCTTAAATGCGCTAACCCAATTATAGTTCCTAGAGAATGTGACACTGGCAGTGGTGCAAAGTCGGAAGATTTTTCCAGATCCTGGTTCCAGCAGCTATTTCAGGCCCGGGCCGACCTAGTGAAAAATGCTGAATTTGTCCTGGTATCATTTTTCGATACAGTGACATAATTCAGCAGGGTGCACACGTTTTTTCAGTGCAGAGCAGCAACCTGCAGGCAGAGAGGGGGCTTCCTTATTTCCACTTCCATCCGGTCCCAAAACAAAGGCCTGATTTAAAGGGCCATCAGCCCTTCATATGTTTAAGAATCACCTTGTCTGGGAGCTATCTTGTGCCTATTACCTAAATGCCAATGCAAAGGAAGGAAACAAACATACACAGCTTATTACTACACAAGTGCTTAAGAGAAACTATGACTTGGAGGCAGGTTTTTGACTTTGTTCAAACACCATGTAAGAGAGATGCATGCACTGTAAGCGTGCAAGATTTATCAGGTGTATGAGTAATTACAAAAATAAAGATTTAAATGGAACTAATTTTTTTAAATGTAATTCTTTTACAGTGCTACTTATCCCAATGTAGGGTGTCAGAGTGCTCTACATCACACACTAAGAGACACAATAAATCATACAAGTGGGAAAATCAATGTACAGTGAAAGTTACATAAGACAGTGTGGGCTATAAGAGGTAGGAATCACATATCGTCCTAACTTGTAGACATTATATGAGTGAGTGGCCCGGAGAAACACAGTCAGGAAATAAAATGTGACACAATGATTTTGGTTGTCTGTACTAATAAGACTTTACTACTTCTCAAAGGAACCCTTCTTTTCAATCTTAGAATAACAACAGATGGAGAAAAAAACCAATAAGGATATAAACCCATGACTTATAATTTGTATACAGCTCCTTGATGCCGGTAAATAGATCACTGTGCTATATTAGAATGATTGCAACTTATGAACTGGAAGTAGCAAAATGATCTCCGTGTCAAAGCAGTAACCCACTTACCCATCTTCATAAATTACAAATCTGTGATCTGCATGTTAAATAATATGCTTTGCAGCAGTCACATTAACATTCCACCATTCTTTATGAGTCAAAACTTTGGAGAAAACATAGAACTCTCCCAGAGCTACATTAATCACTGAAGTTATTTTACCGCTATTATAATCCCCTCAAAACTGCTGGACCCACAAAGATCTCTGCTGGAGGTGTCTTAACCCCCTGTAAGCAGTCTCTTCATGGCCAATTTGGAAAGCTAGAGCAGATTTACTATCAATACGTCCTTGTTCCCAAATTCTTTGCAGCAGATTTTTTCAAAAATAAATGTATAAGTCGACTGTCAGACTCTGCTGTTCAAGCTCCGCCCCTCGTGACTTCGCCCCTTTCCTCTGCTACAACTTACTCCTCAATTTATGGGATCCTGGAGTAAATGTTTTCCAATTCCAGCACTGGACACTGGAGCTGTGTGCAAAAACATGAATGAGTAAAAACAGAAACAAAACAGAGAATGCAGGTTTTAGCTTAGTGGGAGAAGATGGCGGCCGGCTAGGTAGCCCTGTCAGGAGCTCCGAGCCCAAAAGGTTAATATGATCCACTAAAGAAGGTGTGTGGCATGCTGAAAGGCACTCCCCTCCTTAAACATACTACAAGGACTAAAAGGACTTAATATATTAATATCGCAGAAACTTAGGGCCCGATTCACAAAAGTAATCTGAGACAAAATCCTAACTTTACGACTTTCGGTATTCACAGAAGGCATTTAGGAGTACTAAAGTTAGGATTTTGTCTCAGTTAATTTTAAGTTTTGGTCTTAAGTTAAACTTAAGACAAACTTAAGTTTAACTGAGACAAATTCCTAACTTTACGACTAGGATTTTGTCTCAGTTAAACTTAAGTTTGCCTTAAATTTAACTTAAGACCAAAACTTAAGTTTAACTGAGACAAAATCCTAACTTTAGTACTCCTAAATGCCTTCTGTGAATACCGAAAGTCGTAAAGTTAGGATTTTGTCTCAGATTACTTTTGTGAATCGGGCCCTTACAGTCTGGAAGCAGGGCGGATGTGGAGTCCAGTGGAGGCAAGGCGGGGGCAGCGATTGAGACCGTGGAGCCTGGAAGGAAGGAGGAGGCGGCGACGAGCCGCGGTGCACACTGGCCGGCGGGCGTGTGGGCGGAAGCAATTGCAGCGTGCCGCAGCAGCAGGAGTGCCGCTGCAAGAGTGCCATTCCGGGGGAAAACCTCTGTTCAGGCGGAGACAGACAGGGACAGTAGGCATACCGCGGGTGGTGAAAGCGCATCAGAAACCCTTTCCCTGACGGGAGAGCTAGGAGGAGGAAGAGGACAGCAGCGAGGACGACGATGGGGAAGGGTAAGTGAAGGGAGAGGCGAGACTAAATCTGGGCTGGGAGGCGAGGGGGAAACCCCAGTTCCTAAACCCTCGCAAGTCAGAGACTTCAACAAGTGAAGGGCGAGGAGGAAAAAATAAAAATAAACCTGCCCCTCCTCACTCTGCCACAAAAATAGATCTAGACCAAGGGGAGGCCACCGGAAATAGTTACTGTCTCAGAAGTAGGGGGGTGATCACCAAGCCCCCCCACGAGCCCCAAGGGAACGGGGTAATATAGTCCCCAAAAGTACCAAGAAAAAAGGGAAAACTCAGGCCTCAGGACAACCTCTCGCCCCTCTTTCCAGGGCAAGCCGGGTAAAATTAGGGGTACCTGGTCCTGGCTCAACTCTAAAAATCACCCCCTCTCTGAGGTCATATTTTAAAGTCCAGGAAAGGCAAGGGGCCAAAGATATTGTGCAGAGGGAGGACCAGCGAGGAAGCGCCAAGGAAGTGGAGGCAGGGGCAACAGGAAAAATGGATGGCAACAGGTACCGAGCCCTAGCAACATCTGAGTTCCAGGGAGCGGGCATGGAAAGCCAGACCCCGGTTACAAACAGGCCACAGCCAGTGGAACAACATAGCCAGTTACCGCAAAACTGCACAGAGAAACTAATGGAGGCCATGCCAGTAGAAATGAGGACAAACTTCGCAACGTCAGAAAGAAATCAAACGAAAATACAGGAATCTTGTGAAGCTCTGGACCAGAAGATTAACGCCTTAATGGATAGAGTGTCACTAGTCCAGGCTTCAGTAGATACCATAAACAAAAAAGTGGAAGCGAATCAAAAAGAAATAAAACTCCTAAGGACATCAGAAGCTGACCTCAGAGACAAAATGGAATCTTTGGAAAACCAAGCCAGAAGAAATAATCTGAGGGTGCTCAATGTACCGGACGGTTAAGAAGGGGAGGATATTAAAAAAATCACAATCACGTTGCTTGAAGAGATACTCCCCTAGGCAAATGCGGCAAATGCGGTCAATCTAGCGGACGACATCCAAAGAGTACACCGCAACCCATTTGGAAAAGGGAAAATGAGAAAGAACCCGAGGTAAATATTAATTAACATTAAAACGTATGTCCTCAAGGAAAGAATTCTCAATGAAGCCCTAAAGGCAGGTTCCTTCACAAAAGACGGCTGGTCATTCAGAATTAGATCTGACATCTCTAAAGTAACACAAGATAGGCAATGGGAACTAGGCCAGTTAATGCAGCAGCTGAAGTCTTTGGGTGCAACAGTCCAGATGCGTTTCCCAGCCTCTCTACGGATCATGTGGTAAAATAAAATGCACACTATATGAGACCCTAAAGAAATGGAGTGCTTAATTGAACGCATAAAAACACAACAAAAAGACCACAACTAGAAAAAAAAGAAATGTCTTACCGGGAGGGCGAAGAGCTCAAAAGGGCACAACTCTGCCCAACAAAAGGAAGAGGGAGGCTTCTCCTGGGGTGGCGGGGGTAAGGGTAAGAATGACACCGAGAAAATTAACGGAAAAAAGGAAAAAATTGCACTGGGTGGGGAGCAAGTTGGAGGAAAAAAACAATAAAAAATAGTCCAAGTAAAGCAATACTGAGGAGGAAGGGACCCTGGAAGATGCAAGGAGAGTTAGGGATCGCCCTGGTAGGACATCGAAGGACAAGACGCAATGACAGTTAACATCCTCTCGTGGAATATAAATGGCCTCAGAATAAAAAGACGCAGGCAGAAAATCATGGAGTATCTGAAGGTAATCAACAACGAAATAATAATACTGCAGGAAACCCACCTCTTAAAAGAAGAATGGGCAGACATAATTAAGTACCAGAATTGGGTGGATGCCTACATGTGTACAAACCAAGAATGCTGCACGAAAGGAGTGGCGATCCTCCTTAAAAAATCACTCAAAGCAAGGATTGAATCGGCAGAGGTTGATAAGAAGGGGAGATGGGCGATAGCTAGAGTAAGGATTCACAATATCTCATACACAATTGTGGGTTACTATGGGCCTAACACGGACGATCCTATCCCACTCCAAAAGGTCTATTCACAGTTACTGAGCACCCAGTCCCCTATTATAATGGGAGGTGATTTTAACATAATCTTAAACCTGAATGAGGATCGACTCCCAGCTAGGAACAGCGCTAACCTGCCTAAAATGAGAGTGGGTCGGATTATGCATTAAGGATCTGGGGATAGTGGACATCTGGAAAGAGAAGGGGGTTAAGGTCCGCCATTTCACATTTCAGAATAAGAAGCATAGACATGCATCCAGAATAGATTTCTTTCTGATAGATAGCAGATTGACTAGCATCACACAAAAAGTGGAACACTTACCAGCTCACATGTCCGACCATTCAGCAGTCCTATTGCGACTCTCACCTAGAACCACTTCCCCCCCTCAAGGTGGACGGTGGACCGTGGTATTTTTGCAGATCCTCTTAACATAGAAGCACTAGCTAAAGAGACAGACCTTTTCTTTCAAATGAACAAGGAAGGGACTTCCAAACAAGTAGCCTGGGATACATACAAGGCAGTCATCAGGGGAAAAATAATAAACTTTGCAGCATATAAACATAAGAGCACCAAGATCTACATTAATCAATTAAAAAATGAAATAAAAGCACTGGAACTGGAATTGGCAAAAGGGAAGACCCCGCTCGAAACAACAAGACTGGAAGAAGAAAAGAAAGTAAAGAAGGATGCTCTTTCAGATACACTGGAAGCAATAGTAAGAAACAAGTGGGAGGTAAGCAAACTTTCGCATTATGAATACGGTGAAGGATGTGGCAAGCTACTAGCATGGGAAACAAAAACAGATTTAACCCGCAATAGGGTAGCAAACATTCAAACAGGCAACCAACCCACCTATAGTTCGGAAGATTCCGTGATTAAAGAGGCATTTGTAAACTTCTTTGAAGACTTATATCTCGAAGAAACCCCAGCTACATCAGAACAAATAATCAGCTTCCTAGATAAGATAAGACTCCCCTCCTTGAACAAAGAACAAAGAGAGGAGCTTAACCAGGAAATTACTACGGAAGAGGTGGCAGAAGCAATCAAGGGCCTAAAAAGGGGAAAGCGGCAGGCCCTGATGCACTCCCCAATGAACTATATGTTAAACTACGAGACGTTCTGGTCACTCCTCTGACAGAACTCCTGAATTAAATCTTTCTAGCTCTGAAGAACCTCCCGGATTCATGGAATGATGCAATCATCACCATCTTATTAAAAACAGGAAAAGACCCAGTCAAGTGTGAATCCTACAGGCCGATCTCACTCTTAAACGTGGATTATAAAATCTATACACAACTACTGGCCAAAAGGCTGGGAAGAGTAGCTGGGGCTCTAGTCCATCCAAATCAGAAAGGCTTCATCAGAGGGACACATATACAAGAACTAACCCATGAGCTAATAGGCGCAATAGATATAGCAATACATCATAACATACCGCTATCAATCATTACTTTCGACGCAGCCAAGGCGTTTGACAGAGTCAGCTGGCCATTCCTGAATACAACACTGGGAAAATATAACCTTGGGGAAACCTTCCAAAATGCTATAAAATCAATCTATAAAAATCCCTCAGCAAGGGCCCTGGTTAATGACAGTCTCACAGACAAGATAACAATCAAGAGAGGTACCAGACAGGGTTGTCCCTTATCCCCTCTTCTTTTCAATCTTTACATAGAACCACTGGCATGTTTACTAAGAAGAAATCAGGAGATAACACCATTTACATTTCAAGGCTGGGAGAAAAAAGTGGCGCTGTACACCGATGACCTGATGTTATTCACAAGCAGTCTAGCGCTCTCACTTCCATTAATTGAAGAGGTCATGGTCCAGTTCGGAAAGGTCTCAGGCTATATGATCAACCAAGCAAAATCTGAAATCCTAGAATGCAACCACAACTCTAAAAGCCCTCTGGTGAAAGAAAAAATAAGGTATCTCGTGTGGACTTAGTAAAAGACATCCAAAAAATGACCAGCGTGAACTTCCACAGAATCCTGGGGGAAGTAAGGAAGCTTCTCAAAGTCTGGGGAGGTCTCCCGCTAACCTTCAAGGGAAAATCAAATGTAATCAAAATGTCAGTTGTGCCAAAATTCACGTACATATTCAGTGCTATACCACTGGAATTCAAAAAAGAGTGGATGAAAAAGCTACAAGGAGAACTAAGCAGTTTCATTTGGGCCGCGAAGGGGACAAGAATCGCCTGGAAAAAATTGAGAAGGAGAAAAGAACAGGGGGGGATAGCAAGCCCCGATTTGCTGGAATATTGCAAGGCATTCCAATTTAAATACACGAGAATATTACTGGATAGATACTAGGTCTACCCCGCACACCTGCAGGCATTAGTCAACACAGATGGTAGTCATTTCCTGTATAAATTTGGGCACCCCAAGTTCTTTAAAAAAATAAAAGTGAAGACTCTTTGGTCAGCCGCAAAGCTATGGTTCCAGATAAGAAGTACCCTGAAAATTCCCTATTACAGTGACTGCGCTCCCATATGGGAATCTCCTGGAACCCCGGAATGTCTCTGGGATAAACTAGCTATCCCTCTGAGGGAAGGAGGCATAAACAAATGGGGCCAACTTATAGAGCAAAGCTCTATCATCGACTGGGAAACCCTTGTAACCAAGACCCTTGCAAAATTCAAATACTACCAACTACAGAGTTGGGTTAAGAGCCTCGGGGAAGAAGAAACAGGAACTAGGGAAATCGAGAAATTATTCCAGGGAAACAAGACACCCAAAAAAGAAATCTCATGCTGGTACTGGGCTCTTATTCAGACAGGGGAAGAGGACTTCACGATTCCGAGCGAGATATGGGGGAAAGAGCTGCCGACGCTGGATGTATCACACAGATGGCAAGTATCTATGGCTACATGTTGGCGCATTGTGAAATCTGCCCCCTTGAGAAAAAAACATCTGTTTACCGCACACAGAGCGTACTGGTCACAGAAGAAGCTATCCATGCTTAACAACAGAAGGTGAGAAGCTGTCCAAAATGCGGTGAAGAAAGAGCGGATGATCTACAATGTTCCGGCAGTGCCCCCAGCTCGAGCAGTTTTGGAATGAGGCGGGTAAGGTCCTCTCAAACCTTTTGGGCCAACCAGTTGAGGTAAGCATAGGTCTTGTTATTTTTGGGATTGGTCACACCAACACAGGTTACCCGAAACTAGACAAAGATCACAAGAATCTTCTTTTCCTGCTAATACTGCTGGCTAGAAGAGAAATATGTATTAAGTGGGTGTAACCTCTACCTCCAACACATAGAGAATGGCTAGCCTCAATCCAGAGGCTAAATAAACTAGACAGATGCGGGAGGGGAAGTAAGAGATATAGATTTTGGGATATCTGGGAACAACACAACAGCTCCACATGATGATCCCCTCGAATGTACCATGAATGTCCAATGATTAGGCAATAGCAATGGCCTTCAAGCAAGGGTGTGAATGAGTAGCCATAATGGCTAGCTCCCCCCGCAGACGGTAAATTATGGAAGCGGAAACAAAGGGGCCCCCACACACAAAAAAGTTGGGAATTCCACCTCCCAACTCAGGTTCTTCCTCAAGGGAGTGTCCCAGACTGGAACAGATTGACCAGGGGCCCCTGATATCTCCCTCTCCAAAACATTGCACAATGAGGACTAAAAAACAGAAAAAAAACAAAAAACAGAGAATGCAGTTGCCTTTTTAGGTCGAGCATAGGCAGAGCATGCAACGTCTCTTCAAGACAAGCTGTATCTACTCTGTGGGCTTACCACCTGGTCATTGCTTTTTTATTTGTTAATTCAATTGTCCTTTATAGATGCTTGCTTGCTTGCTAGTGGTTAATCCTCCCTCCTCGTACCTCCTTTTTGTCTTGTGTTTACTCCCACAGAGCACCATCCAACTACTGGTCTCCTTACACTTTTCTATTTATGGGTTCCTTTTGGGGAACTCTTTTTTTATTATTTGTTTCCTGCTCGCTGTTTTTGGTGTGTGTTCAGCTTCAGCTCCTGCCGCTGCTTGCATTTCACTAAATTTCACTGAGCCGTGCCCTCACCACCACCTCCTGCCCATCGCTGCTTGTTATTTTCAGTGCTTCAGCGCCCGCCGAGTACACTTAATCGCCCCATGCCGTACCATGCCATACCATCCTCCAACCACCACGTCCCACCCGTATTTTCAGTGCTTCGGCGCCATCGCTGCTTGTTAAAAAATGTCTTTTACTGTCGTTATCTTTGTTCCAAAAACATGTAGTGTTGCTCAGCGGCTATGCTTTCCTCAGCTCTCCGGAAATCCCAAAATACTTATATTCTGAAGCACTGCTGCTTCACTTCCTCATTTGGTCGCAGGAGCTATTCTTTGTCGTTTTCCCGAGTTCTGCTAAAGCTACACTCATGGCCTCGCCCCCTTCTTGCTCTGCCTGCCTCAGCATCACTCCCCCTCCTCCAGGTTCCCCAGGTCCTAAGTCAACAGCCTTGGTGGTATGACACGTCCAGGGTACAGGAAGGGTGGGAGGCTGGCAGAAGTCACATGAAAGCTCGATGTTCCAACATGACCTCGAGCTGAGCCAGAATCAGTCTTCAGGCTCAAGCCTGGCTCTAGCTTTCAATGTCTTGCCCACCTCTACTCCAAATGGTCAAACATGGGCAATCACTTGAAGACATGTAGGCAAACTAATCCGTGCCTGAGATTCCGCATTCTTTATTAACAAGTTTGGTTAGTAACAGTTGCAACATAGGGACGTTAAATGGGTAGCTCATATCTTACGTTGACTACTTTAAATAGATTAATGTCCTATTTTGTAAACCATTTTCACCATTGTGTTGACGAGGCTTGTTTTTAGACAGTTTTCATGTGAAATAGAGCTTGTTTTATTTTGGGATTTGGCAGCTCCAAAGATGGCGCAGTCCATGTATGAAGCATTTGAAGGTAAATTACCAGGGGCAGTGTCTACCACTGCCACCGTCCTTTGTGTACACGGTACCAGAAAGTTATATATGAGAGCAATCTAGAGTGATGCACCAATGTGTGACCTAATAACACTTAGCTTTCAGTCCTTGTGTGTATTCAGAAGTCATCTACACTGTACCTACTGCATAAGCCTTTGATCGTGTTCTGCGCTTTCCCTGAGCAGAGCCAATTCGGTCGTATGCATTATGATCAGCTAAGAGTCACTACACAATGTGTCCATATACACGGATCAAAGACAGTGTCTTTATTAATGACCCAGAACCCCCATCCACTTTATGCTTTGGGCACAACCCATAAATGCCAGCGTCCAGGATAATGTGCTGCATGGTTAAACACTTGATCCAGCGGTGTACTAACAGCAGATACTCCACTACCATATACACACCTGGGCCCATATAACTACTTCTACAATAACAGCAAGTAGACCGCCGGAACTTTTAGTTTATGCTTCTCATACTTCAAGGTCTAGTTATTTCTTTCCCTAACTAAACCTTTCACTGATCAATTAGTTCTTTCCTCTGGTCAATGGACCATTAGTTGGAACTAGTTGATGGTGATAATTAACATAACTTATAAAACATTTCTTGATTAAAATGAAAAATAATCACAGACTCTCGAAGTTTTAAAATCTTTATCTAAATTAGTTGCTTGGGAACCATCTCAAACGTTTCAGTACAAACACCCTAATTCGCAAGAGTGTCAATTCAATCAAGTTTCAAATATGCATTTAGCAATTCAGATCCACACAATAACTATGCTCAGAAAGAAGAGGACAGAGAGAGAAGAGCATCTATCAATACGATGAATTTTATAATTACCAAGTGTGGTGTGAAGACCAAACCCTCTGGCCAAAGGGCTGGTAAGGGTCCCCGGGATAGCTCAGGAGACAAAGACTTCAGGACAGGAATCAGGACAGAATACTTCACCTCTCTAAATACCGATGACTGCGTCGCACCCCTCTCTGACACTCTCTTCCTCCTCGTGGTTCGTCCGCGATCTTCTTTCTAACTCAATTAAATTAAGTAGATGGTTCTGCATTCGATTTTCTTCATCAGCGTCTCACTGCATCAGCACCACCCCAGCACTGACAGCATCCCGAGTTCTGCAATGCTTCCGCCAAAAGTCACTCCTAACATCGCGCTATCTAACTAACTAACCTACCTCAATTATACCTTTCTATAGCCATGTACCACCCATTAATGTTTCAATTTTACAGCCTACTAACTCTGATTGGACAGGCGAGGGGGGGATGATCGCCACACCATGCTTACATTTCACTTATTTCTTTAAACCATTGTTTCAAAACTCCTCCCCTCAAACTTTATTAAACCACTTCCTTTCCCATACATCTCCAAACTTTATTAATACAAATGTTGCGATATGATGAATAAAGCTCCTTCATATGAACACTTAACCCTCATGTTCCCAGGGCACATCTTCACTGGCCTTGGACGCGTGACAAGTCCTTAGTCATCTTTTCGTACTTTCTCGCCAGTACGCATGCGTAGGGTCAAGACAGTCAGCTCGATTCAGACAAGTATAGTGGGCCCAAATGCGCACTAATAATAAAGTCAAAAGAAGAAATGTTATTTTCAAAAATAAATGGTTTCACTGTACACCACCAATCTCTACTCTAACGCACTTCATTTATTATTACCCTTTCTGCATTTTCGTTAGTATAAAACTTATATTCTATTTCAACTAAGCAGGTGCTATGCATGTGCGCTTTCAAGCGGCCATTTTATCGTTAATTGCGCAGGCGCAAGATTTTCCCTCCAAGCATTAGTACGTCATACTACGTAGATGTAATAGATGCATGCGCAGTAAAGATCCCTTGTTAGAGTGCGTTCTTAGTCCTTTGTTCATGTTATTGCCGTTAGTAAACACATAGGCAAGCTTCCTTGTCCCGCGTGTCTTGTTCTAAATGCAATTATTAATTACAAACACGTTGTTAGTAATTCGTTAGTGAGTTAAAATGAAAGGATTGCTTGCGAGCATGTCTCATTTACGAGTCCTTGCTCCATCAATCCCCTCTCTGATGGCATCTTAAGCCATCACAAAATTACCCATCCCATCCCAGATACCAACTTTAACATTTCTCCGTTTTCTCTATTTCTCCTCCCAAATTTTCATCAATCAATTTGTTTCCTTCTAAATCTCTCATCTTCTTATATAATCTGCCTTTCATTTCTTCAAGCTGTATTTCATCATATTTTCTCTTTTGTTTCTGTCCCTTTCCCTCTCTTTCAAAGTATACTTTCTCTTTCCTACCTTTTCTATAACACTTATATGTAATCATTATTATCATCACTACCGTTATTATCATAACTAATGGTATTATTATTTGACCTAGAAAACCCTTTCCAAAACCAACAAACCATTTCCCTATTGATGTTATACTTTTTGTTAGTCTTCCCCACACACTGTCAACCTCCAGTTGGGTCAAGTCTTTATGCATTCTTGTAATGTTTTCAATATATCCTTTAATTTCTCTGCTCTTGTCCGGAATAAAAGTGCAGCAGTGTTGAATTTTCAACATGCCACAGACTCCACCTTCTTTTGCTAATAATATATCAAGAGCAAGACGGTTCTGTAAAACCATAGACCTAATTGCAACCATTTCTGTGTTAATCATTAAGAATCCTCCTGCAGTGTCTGTAGAAAGACGATCAACTATGGTTGATAACTTACACATTTTCTGTGAATTCAGATTGACTCCAACTGAGGGTATTAATGCACTAAATATATCCCCTACAATTTCAGAAAAACTAGCTCTTCTTCTACGTGTTAGTCCATTAGAATTTCCATTGGTTCCACTGATTTTATCTACATGATACATTTTTGGAAACACTATTCCAAAGTAGCAACTCCCGTACCATCTTGCAGGTAACCTATAATAGGCATTGCTCCCACAAACATAATAAACTCCTGGAAACACAGGATCAGTTCCCCTTTTAGTCGCCATCCTCCTAAAATTAGGAAGTTGTGTTCGCATTCACTGGAACCAATGTAATTGTTATTATAATCTGTCTTTAATCTATGGAGGCAGAATTTTCCCCTTCTCACAAAATCCAGGGACATCGCAGCATGAGCCTTGCCATTTGCATAGATTCCCTCTTTCCCAACCCATGGAGGTACATGGGTTTTCTGTTCAGTTGCCTTCCTTCCTTATTAAATCCTGTCTCCTTTCTTCTACTAAATCCCAAAAATCTTTTTCTTCTTTTCTTAATGTACATGTTAGATTATCTTTTTGTGCCTGTACAAAATCTATCGAACTCATTGTTATGAAAAATTCACCCATAAACTGTGCATTCTTACTACTAGCTACTGGATTCATATTCTTTCTAATAGGCAACTCAGAGAATACTACATCTATATCTGAATAAAAATATTTAAGTCTCCCTGTAGCATAAAATTAACTTGACAAAATACTACATGACACACCATACGTTAAAGGTATATGGTGATACGTCATCCCTTCTGATACTGATGAGGGTAACTTCATACACACGTAACAATTATTAATCTCCATAGTGCTAACATATTGAGATGACAATTTAATAAACACATTAGAGGACGTATTATAGTCTGATTAATTATGATAGTTTGCTTCATCTTCTACCCCTATTTCTATTTCAGTTTCTTTGATTCTATCCACCTTAAAATTAGTATCTGTGTTATTCTTGTCACTTGTTTTCATTAACAAAGGTATTCCTACTGTTAGGAATAACCATACTAATACTGCTAATAAAATACTACAAAAACTAAATCTAAAACACTTTCTTTTTAATCCATGTTTTGGTTTTACGGTAACTTCAATATCTGCCATTTTACTCCTGAGAAAATGTCTTTTCTCTTATCTTTTCTTTGTCAGTTTGGCTTTCCTTTTGTTCTTAAGGCTGCCTCAATTTGCTTTCATCAATCTGAACAATGTGAACTTCTTCTGTTTCATCAGTCAGATCTAGGTATTCAAATTCTTCGAGTATGACGTATGTCCACTCAGGAGCCTTGTATCTCCTGTTTAAGTTTCTCAATCTTGGACTTCTTCGAGTTATTTTGCCAAGGTTTGTTTAGATTGCGTTTGACTTGTGACTTTGTTTACTTGTTCTGGTTTCTTTTCAGATTTTCTCAAGTGATATTTTAGTTTCTTTAATCCAGTAGGCCAATTGTCTCCCTTTCTAATTCTTTTGATTTGCACTGCTTTTTCACCTTCTTTATCTCCTTGTAAAGTTCTTTTTATTTCATTTATTCTAGGCACAATCTGTTCTGATTCTTTATTTTCTGTGCTTGTATCTGCCTTTGCTTCCACCTGCTCAGGTTCTACCGTATTTTGTTCTTCTTCTTCCTGAGCTTGTTCTTCTAATTCTATCTGACCCTGTTCAGGTCTTACTTCAAACCTTTCCTCTTCTTCTGCCTGAACCTGTTCTTCTAACCCTATCTGATCCTGTTCAGGTCTTACTTCAAATTTTCCTTCTTCTGCCTGAACGTGTTCTTCTACTTTTCCCTCCTCAGGTTCGTGAAAGTCTTTTTTATTTTTCACCTGAGTGTGTTCTTCTTCCCCTGTCTCTTCCTGACTACTTTCCTGTCTTCTCAGTTCTGTTCTTCTGGTTTTAATGACATCATCAATTATTTCAATCACTGGTATCCAATCTTCCTGACTTGTACTTGGCTGTTCATCATATGGTTGTCTTTCAGAAACTATCAAGCGGCCATTTTATCTAGATTCTTCAATTTCACAGTTTACAACTCCTGACGCCTCAGCCTGTTCAGTCAGTGGTTGCTCTTGTTGTTCTGATGGGCTCGGAACTCTTCTGGTATGGCTGGCATGAATCCAATTGGGCAAACCTGCACACTTCACTGCTGTGGTAGTGACTAGTATGACTTGCAGCGGTTTGTCCCAACTTGGTGCTAGGCACGACTTTCTTGCGTGTTTCTTCACTAGCACCCAATCTCCAGGATTCAAATCATGCGCTTGGTCTGGCTGTCTTTCGACTGCGTCTTCTCCAACCTGGTGAGAGACAGAACGCATCATTTCAGCCAATCCTTTGCAATAGTTCAATACCAGATCATCAGTTATACTCATTAGTTTATTCCCAAGAATAAATGCCTGTCTCATGGCTCTTCCCATGAGAACCTCATGTGGGCTCATTCCTGTTTTTCTGTCTGGAATACTTCTGCGACCCATCAGTACAAGAGGTAATGCATCTGGCCATTTCAGTTTTGTGGATGCACACACCTTTCCCAATCTTGACTTGATTGTGCCATTCATTTGCTCAACAATTCCAGAAGCCTCTGGACGATAAGCACAGTGCAGTTTTTGTTCAATGTTAAATGCAGCACAGATTAATCAAAATTATTTCATTATTAAAATGAGGGCCTCTATCTGATTCCAAAGTGACTGGAAAACCAAATCACGGAACTAACTCCCTCAACAACAATTTGGCAACTGTCATTTCTTCGAGTGGGATAGGCTTCCACCCATCTTGAGAAAAGGCATACTATGACAAGTATATATTTCAGTTCATTGCATGGGGGTAATTCAATAAAATCTAACTGTAGTCTTGTGAAAGGTCCTTCTGCCTTCCCAATCTTTCCCCAGCTTACCACTGTCTTTCTACCTGGATTTTGCTGCTGACAGGTTAAGCATCTATGGCAAAGGCTTTCTGCGATTACCCTGAACTTCGGATTGTACCAACTCTGTCTGAATAGCCTGATCATTGAATCTCTCCCTATGTGTGTTGCTCCATGATACACCCTTGCCATTTTTGAAAGTAAACAATCTGGCATAACTGGTCTTCCATCTAGATACACCCGTACCTCATCATGTGGTCTTTTTGTACAAGCTGCCTTTATCCAAATTTCTTTTTCCTTCTCCTCAACTTCTTCCTGTAATTGTCTAATCTCATCCCATGTTTCTGGTACTGAGAAAAGCATAAATTGGCATCTGGTTTTACTCGTTTCAATTTTTCGGTTTATGGCCACTGTATTTTTAGCACAGTATTTAGCCGCTTGGTCAGCATAATTATTGCCAGCAGTCACATAGTCATTTCCTGACCGATGTGCAGCACATTTTACAACTGCTATCTCTTTTGGCAATTGTAATGCTTCCAACAGATCCTTCACATTTTTGCTGTTTCTGATAGGGGATCCTGAAGAAGTCAGAAATCCCCTCTGCATCCAGAGCTGGCCGAAGTCATGCACAACCCCGAAACCATATTGGCTGTCCGTGAATATGGTTACTCTCCAATTTTTCACCTTTTTACATGCCATTGTTAAGGCAACCAATTCAGCTACTTGTGCAGACTTGACCCCAGGTAAACAGGATGCTTCAATTACCCCAGATATTTTACAAACAGCATATGCAGCACTTAGTCCTCCTTCTTGTGTCCTAAGGCAGGAACCCTCTACAAATAACTCATGGTCAGCCTCTTTCAAAGGTGACTCTTTTATGTCTGGGCGGGGCTTCGTGCATAACTCAGTCACGTCCAAACAATCATGATCACTTTCATCTTTCACTTCTTCATCGCAGGGGTCTGGCAATAGGGTGGCTGGGTTCATGATCGTACACCTTATCACAGTCACGTTCTCAGCTCCCAAAATCACTCTTTCATACTTTGTCAAACGACTAGGGGTGAGGTGCTGTGTTCTTGTTCTTGTCAAAAGAATTTCAACTGAGTGTGGAACAAAAACTTTTACCGGATGTCCCATCACTATCAACTTACTTTGCTCCAGACTCATACAAGTAGCAGCTACTGCTTTTAAGCAGCCAGGCAATGCTGAAGCCACTGGGTCCAATGTGGCTGAAAAATATGCCACTGGACGTCGACTCAATCCATGTCTCTGTGTTAAGACTGAAAGTGCACAATTTTTTCTTTCACAACAGAATAAAGCAACATCTTTTGAATAATCAGGCATGCCCAAAGCAGGAGCCTCACACAAACGATTTCTTAGTCTCACAAATGCCTCTATGCAGTCATCATTCCAATCAATCGGATCTTTTGCTCTTTTCCGGATCATCTGTATTAATGGTTTTGCTAACATTGAAAAACCATGAATCCATTGCCTACAGTATCCAACCACTCCTAGAAACATTCTCATTTCTCTTTGAGTCTGTGGCAATTGCATTTCTGTGATTATTTTTATTCTTTCCGGTGTTACTTTTCTAACTCCTCTTTCTATTTTATGCCCTAAATATCTAACTGCTCGTTGACAAAATTGTAACTTTTCTGGAGACACCTTGTGTCCTCCTTCAGCTAAATGATTCAGCAATGCAATTGTGTCTGTGACACAATCTTCGCGTGTTTTTGATACCACCAATAGGTCATCAATGTACTGGACCAAAACAGATTTTCCAGGCATGATCAACGATTCTAGCCAATTTTTTTCAAAATCTGATTAAAAATTGAAGGACTCTCTGTGTACCCTTGAGGAACTCGACACCATGCGTAAATATGATCCTCAAACTTAAACGTAAAAAGATACTGGCTGTCTGGGTGTAAAGGAATAGAAAAGAACGCTTGGCATAAATCAATTACTGTAAACCAACCTGCATTCCAAGGTATCTGATAAAGGATCACTGCTGGATTTGGCACTATTGGACAACATGGCACTACAATTTTATTTATTTTCCGTAAATCCTGCACTATTCTGTACTTTCCGCTAGGCTTTTTCAGTCCCATTATCGGCGTATTGCAGGGACTACCCATCACTTCTTTTAAAATACCTTGTTTAACCATTCATTCGATTTCTGGAATGATACCTGCTTTTACTTCTGGACTCATTTTGTACTGTCTGGTATTTGGATACACTGCACCTTCTTTCACTGTCACTTTAACTGGGTCTATATTTGTCATCAGCCCAATGTCGTTTCCTGTAAAATCCCACACTTCTGGATGAATTGTGGTTCTTAACTCTTCTGTCAATTCATTCTCAGTTATTAATGAAAACATTTCATCTACTTCTGTTCCCTGTTTGGCCAACATCATCTTGTAAACAACGTCTTCATCAGGGGTTTGGAAAGCAACACCATCCGGTGTACAATAGATCGTGCAATTCATCTTGCACAAAAGATCTCTTCCCAACAGATTTACTGGACTGGAATCGCAAACTACAAACCGATGCATTTCTTTGAAGTTTCCAATGTGCACCTCCATTGGTTTTGTGATTGGGGTTCTAATCTGTTGGTTAGACACGCCTACAACTTGGATTGATTCTCCCGAGAGGGGTAGGTTTGGGATGTCTGCTGTTCTTACAGTAGACCTGGTAGCACCAGTATCCAATAGGAAAGTAATGTCTTTGCCTTCTACTCTCCCATCAACAAATGGACCTGACTGATCTACCGGCAAGGATGCTCCAAGCATGCACTCCTCTTCCTCCCCCCTCAGGCACCGTCATTGTGCGGCATCTGAATGTTCTTCATCATTCTGTAAAAAATATTGTGCAATTGTTCTATTATTCTTACCACTTTCTCCTTGAAATCCGGTGTTCGCACTGAAACTTTGATGGTTCACAAAATTTGGCAATGGTGGCACCTGATATTGCGGAGTAACTACCTGCTGCTGCTGATTCATAAGTACTTCATTCTGCATCTGTGGGATTAAATTTTGATTTGGCCCATTATTCTTCTTATTATTCTGAGTACTCTTACACTCGTTCTTCCAATGTCCAAGCTTTCCGCACGCATGACAGGGAAACTTCTTTTTCGCTTCTTCTCTGTCCATTCGTCCCTTATATTCACTACCACTCGCTCCTTGATTATTCTGATTCTGTTCTTTCACTTGATTATTATTTTGGTCATTTGATTTCTCTTCTTGCTGTTCTGCCAATTTAACTTGTGCCCACATCATTTTCTCCTTTAGCTTCCTACGCCTGGCCTCAATGTCATCTCCACAATATTTCGCGTACTTTAGAATCTCATCCACTGTTTTGCTTTGCCAACACAACATGTGCTGCTGTATCATCTGACTGATTTCTGGTTTCAAACCATATACAAACCGATACACAAAATGTCCCATATCTTTGTCACCGATATTCTCAAAACCACTATACTGCTTAAACACCTGCAATAACCGTTAATATTACGCATGTACAGATTCATTTGGTTCCTATGTTGTTCTATCTATTTTTACCCAATCGGTTTCTTTAGGAGGAATTTTCCCTTTCAAGTACGTAATCACTTGGTGATACTTTTTCATCACCTCCTCCGAAGGTGCTCCTGTTTTTGCATCTCTAGGATACTCCTCATTAGGCCAATCAATTGTGATCTTACATTCTGTCCATAAATCAGCAGGTACCACTATATAAAATAGACCATCCAAGTCTTTCAATAAAACGTTTGAAACCTTCACAAACCTCTCTACCTGCTTGTACCACTCAACTGGTTTTTCTCTCAGTTTTGGAAAATCATTTGTAAATGATAAAATATCTTGTCTACTCCAAGGAACATGAACATATCCTCCTCCTGGAACCTCTCTCATTGGACACAATTTTTCTGTCTTGCATGATTCTCTTACTGGAAATGCAGCTGCTGCTTCTCTCGCTTGTACTTCCTCTTTCTTTCTTATCCATCTTATTCTCCATTTATCAATGTCTCCCCATTTTCGCAAAATATTCATTAATTCTTTTATCTGTAGTCTCTTTCCAGAAGCATTTACACTTTCTAAATCTTTATCAGTAAAGTCCACTCGATATGGCTTCTGCAGCATCTTTGACTTCCCTATGTCTATTCCAATCTCTGAAGCAACTTCAGTCAATCTCTCATGAAATACTCTTGCTCTCCTTGTTATACTCTTACATAAAAATAATAATTCCTCATCATTATAAGCGTTCAATCTCTCTGTACCCACACATCCTGTCATCATCTCTTCCAATTCCACTTTCAATCTGCTAATGTCTAAAATCCTTGGTGTTGGGTTCTGATTATCCCTTTCCTGTGCCCATCTTTCTATTTCTTCAGAGGTGACTACTGATGCGCCTCCAGTTCCAGCATGAACCAAAGGTCTTCTTTCTCTCAAATTCATGGGCATAACTCTCTTTGGAGTTTCCGTCAGTGATTCCACGATTGGGAGATCCATTAATGAAATAATTGACTCACTTTCGCTAACCTGATCATCTGTAATTATTATTTCTTTTCTAGGACTATTTAGTGGAATTGTCACAGATTGTGGTTTCTGGCAAATCTTATTATCTCCATACAATGGGATTACCGGACCAATAGTCACTGGTACTGTCAAAGCTTCAGTGTTCAAATTTAACTGACCTATCTTTTGAACTAGTTCTTCTCTAATTTTATTCAAGGCTTCTCTTTTATTATCCTGCAACACTCTGTTATATGACATTTCATGAAAAATCTGTGGGGTTAATGGCATTCCCATTACCGGTGCACTTGGGGTAACCTTACTAGTTGCTTCCTGATACGGTGGTGGTTTTTAATTAAAATATCTTCTAACAACTCGTCATCTGATTCACCATAACCTACCGAGTTCATGTGTTTCGTTTTCTCCTTACACTTCCCTCCAGAATGTTCTTCAGCCATTAACACTGGATATACACCTTCTGATACCATAGCTCTCCTCCATTATTTCATCTGCCCTTCGCGTGACTCATGCAAATGTCTCAGGAAAAATCCTCTATATCTTCCACCTCTGCATTTCTCTCATTCATATGACTCAGTCTCCCATTCTTCCAAAGCCTCATATTGAGTTAACCTAGGTCTAGGTTCCAAATCATTCATTTTCAACCTCAAATTCTGAAGAATCCTCCCATTAAACGTACCATCCTTAGGAAACGCTAACACACCATCATCCTTCGTATATTCTATCCAGTTTTCCAACAACACGCAGGTATGATATCCTCTTTCCATCATCATAAAAGATGCTAGTGTCTTCGGTGGCGGAATAGGAATTCCCTCTCTAGTCAGAACAGGCTTATCCTTTACAAAGAAATTCTTAATTTTCTTTAAAAATGACATCTTTCTTTTCTCTCCGCACATCCTTGGGAATCGATGTAGGAAATTATATTCTGCAAACCCTTGAAATCTTCTACCTGTACGTCTTGCACTAACAGTCAAATCAAAATCCCGCATACAATTCTTCTCTCTGCCAATCCTAGCGAGGCTTCTAACTAGTTATCCAATCAAATCAGGCCCACGCCCGTGACCTGACCAATGCCAACGCGGCCTTTCCCTGACGTCAGTTCTGCTCGTTACTACTGACCCCTCCTTTACAAGGCTGCTCCTGTCACCCGCCCGCTGCTTCTACCAATCCCAGCGCGGCTCACTGTGACGTCAGTACCACTCCGGCAACTGACCCTCCCTTTACAAAGCTGTTCCTGTCACACGCCCGCTGCTTCTACCAATCCCAGCGCGGCTCACTGTGACGTCAGTACCACTCCGGCAACTGACCCTCCCTTTACAAGGTAATACGAAAACTTTATTTCTCAATATTTTCCTTAAAATTCTTTGTTATTAACAACATAAAAACATTCGCTACTCTGTCTGTTCTTCTAAATCAAAGGATAGTTTATTTCTTTTCACTGTGAGTAAAACCTTCCGCTTACTCTTCACATAAGCTCCAGAGAACCTGCTACTCCTCCGGTGTCACCCGTTAGGGAAATCTGAGACCGAAGTTTCACCAGCGAACTCCTTTTGCTGTCAATCTAGCTCGGAAGAACCTGCTACTCCTTCAGGGTTACCCTTTCTAGGTGATATAACGCCTAAAGTTTCACTAGCGAACTCTTTGCTATCATTCACTCTCACTTTTACACAGAAAAATAGTCCCTACTTTAACACTGCCAGCCCTACCTAGCTTCTCAGTGTTATTCCAACAGACGAGTAACCTCACTGCAGTGTGGTTTCTATCGCCACCCGCTATTCATTCCCCGGGAATTTTCCAGACGACATAAAACAAAGACACTAAGGGGCATATTAGCAAGACCCACGTTAAAATTATCGCCGTTTTAGCGGCAGGAAACTGACGCTAAAAAGGCGATAATGGGCTTGCTAATATGCGTTATAGAATTCCAATAGAAGCCCAGGTTAGATGTCCTGCACATCTAACCTGGGCTTCTATTGGAATTCTATAACGCATATTAGCAAGCCCTTTATCGCCGTTTTAGCGTCAGTTTCCTGCCGCTAAAACGGCGATAATTTTAACGTGGGTCTTGCTAATATGCCCCTAACTCTTTTGTTAAAACATAGATCAAAATCAATAATCTATACTTATCACCAAACCAGTCAATAATAACCATAGCTCTGCTACCAGAAAACTGATCCAGCGGTGTACTAACAGCAGATACTCCACTACCATATACACACCTGGGCCCATATAACTACTTCCACAATAACAACAAGTAGACCGCCGGAACTTTTAGTTTATGCTTCTCATACTTCAAGGTCTAGTTATTTCTTTCCCTAACTAAACCTTTCACTGATCAATTAGTTCTTTCCTCTGGTCAATGGACCATTAGTTGGAACTAGTTGATGGTGATAATTAACATAACTTATAAAACATTTCTTGATTAAAATGAAAAATAATCACAGACTCGGGAAGTTTTAAAATCTTTATCTAAATTAGTTGCTTGTGAACCATCTCAAACGTTTCAGTACAAACACCCTCATTCGCAAGAGTGTCAATTCAATCAAGTTTCAAATATGCATTTAGCAATTCAGATCCACACAATAACTATGCTCAGAAAGAAGAGGACAGAGAGAGAAGAGCATCTATCAATACAATGAATTTTATAATTACCAAGTGTGGTGTGAAGACCAAACCCTCTGGCCAAAGGGCTGGTAACGGTCCCCGGGATAGATCAGGAGACAAAGACTTCAGGACAGGAATCAGGACAGAATACTTCACCTCTCTAAATACCGATGACTGCGTCGCACCCCTCTCTGACACTCTCTTCCTCCTCGTGGTTCTTCCGCGATCTTCTTTCTAACCCAATTAAATTAAGTAGATGGTTCTGCATTCGATTTTCTTCATCAGCGTCTCACTGCATCAGCACCACCCCAGCACTGACAGCATCCCGAGTTCTGCAATGCTTCCGCCAAAAGTCACTCCCAGCATCGCGCTAACTAACTAACTAACCTACCTCAATTATACCTTTCTATAGCCATGTACCACCCATTAATATTTCAATTTTACAGCCTACTAACTCTGATTGGACAGGCGAGGGGGGGATGATCGTCACACCATGCTTACATTTCACTTATTTCTTTAAACCTTTGTTTCAAAACTCCTCCCCTCAAACTTTATTAAACCACTTCCTTTCCCATACATCTCCAAACTTTATTAATACAAATGTTGCGATATGATGAATAAAGCTCCTTCATATGAACCCTTCACCCTCATGTTCCCAGGGCACATCTTCACTGGTCTTGGACGCGTGACAAGTCCTTAGTCATCTTTTCGTACTTTCTCGCCAGTACCCATGCATAGGGTCAAGACAGTCAGCTCGATTCAGACAAGTATAGTGGGCCCAAATGCGCACTAATAATAAAGTCAAAAGAAGAAATGTTATTTTCAAAAATAAATGGTTTCACTGTACACCACCAACCTCTACTCTAACCCACTTCATTTATTATTACCCTTTCTGCATTTTCGTTAGTATAAAACTTATATTCTATTTCAACTAAGCAGGTGCTTTGCATGTGAGCTTTCAAGCGGCCATTTTATCGTTAATTGTGCAGGCGCAAGATTTTCCCTCCAAGCATTAGTACGTCACACTACATAGATGTAATAGACGCATGCACAGTAAAGATCCCTTGTTAGAGTGCGTTCTTAGTCCTTTGTTCATGTTATTGCCGTTAGTAAACACATAGGCAAGCTTCCTTGTCCCGCGTGTCTTGTTCTAAATGCAATTATTAATTACAAACATGTTGTTAGTAATTCGTTAGTGAGTTAAAACGAAAGGATTGCTTCCGAGCAAGTCTCATTTACGAGTCCTTGCTCCATCACACTTATAAAGGTCCAAAAGGCGAGACCTATTGGCTATGCCAGTGTTTGTTCTATTTCTTCTGTGACACAAGAAACGAAGCAACTGACAAGGAAAAACTTAGGACAAACAGAAGCGAGAACATGAACAGAGGAAGTCAAAAGAAAATGGACAGGTAAGGGGGACATTAGCACTGAAAAAACATAAATCCAGAAAAAAGTAGGTGTTGCAGGGTGGCGAGTGGAGGTTTTTAGTATTGAAAGTCAATGGCACAGTGTTCATGTGAAAACCTGCTCCCAATATTGCCACTCTGGCGACAGGGGTATATCCCAAAGTGATAACTCATTTTAACATGAGTGATTAAAGCCCTCGTGATCTGGCTGTGATACTACCACCAACTGTTGGTGGCTGCTGAAGATACTAGTGGGTTTCAGGACTCTTTACCTGCACCTCTACGTGGAGACTGCCTATTGGCTATCCGTGGTAAATATTTATGGAATTTTATGACTGGGTCTGATTCCCCGATTTTATGGAGTGTTTGTGAGAGCTGTTGAACCAATGAGAGATGGGTACCCCTGGGCTAGCCCTCGCCCAATGTGGTATGCCACCCCTGAAGGCCATTCCGGCTGGCCAGCATGTGGCCTGACAAGAGCACTGCTTCAACAATTAAGTTGTTCAAGCTGTAGCGAAGATTGCACACTTGACATAAAGTGAACAGCTACCTGCTCATCCCCTTACATCCCATGTTTTGTGCTGCTGGAGAGACAAGACCCCAGCAGCCGCACCAGATTGGCTGCAAGATAGTGTGGAAACCAATGCTCCCACCAGATCATTGATTGAACACATGTCCATGGGGATCCTGAGTGATGCAACTCAGCCTTTAGCAGCCGCAGAGCCTCCTACTCACTTTCAACTGTTGGGTGACGGGTTATGGGTCTTTCCCTCGGCTACTTATTTTCTCATCAATTCCCAAACTTTGACCACTGCTTCTTCCTGCCACTGGTAGTCACTGAACAATGCAACCGCAGCCGAGCTAGCCCAGCTCTCGGCAGTGCAGCCTCGACCTGCTATCTGAAGAAGCTACTTGTAAGGCAACAACAGAGATTGAACGAACCAGGTATAAAGCTGTGGTGGTGAGAATATTTAAATCCCAGACACTACACCTGCCTGTAGTAACACATGTTTCCTTGTAAGGTATCTCTGCTTAGGAGCATGCCCAATAGAGAAGCTGCTGTGTAACTAGATACACACTCAGATAAATAAACGTGTCACCAATCTGACTACAGTAGCTTAATATAAAGACTTACATCTTTTACTAAAAAGAACATCACTTTTTGAATGTGGTGATTGTGAGTGACATAGGTATTACCCGAACTAGACAACCATCCTCACACCACTCTCCAAAATAAAGGCTTCACTGTTCAACTTTTTCTACGCCCTAAAAGTCAAAACTAGAAAAGGAGGTACTTTGTAAATCAGTGAGCTCGCAATACTACCTGGTTTCCTGTTTCCAAGAGCATGCAAAATGCATTCACAGGGTTCAAGAGCAGTGCTCTTGAGTCACTCAGGGCCCAGTGACAAGACCGGAAGCACAGAAAGTGAGTGGAGGTTCAAATGCAGGGAGCCCACCAAATGCAGGGAGAGTACATAGAAGTGTTGTAGTAGGAAAAGGGGGCTATAGTGGTCGCAGGAAACCTCTGTAAAGAAAACGAAAAAAAGAAAACAAAACTGGCAATTGTATTCACGGAGCAAAAGAAGACATTGTGCATGCAGGGGTGGCCATTGGAATAGACGAACACACACAACAATCAGGAAAGACGTAATTTCTGAAAGACAAAATCATGTATTTCAAATTAAAAAGAAGACAGAGCACAATCAACCTGAGGTTTTTACAACAACCCAATAGAATCTTTAAATGATCCCACCAAGCACTGCGCACAATAGACCATAATATAACACCCCTTGCAGATGCGTACTATGCAAAAGCTGGCTACATAATATAATCTTGTCCAGTCAGTGAGTCTAGAGAGAAGATATTTTCTCTCTGAGTCATGCTAGAGTCCAGACCCTTCTTGAGATTCTGAACAGTAAGTAATTTATCTAAGATAAATCTTTATGAAAATTTAAATCACATTAATCTGTTACACATGGGTGTATTTTCTGTTGCTGTAGAAATCCAGAGTTGAGAGTATGTTTGCTTTGAATTTGGTTCCCGTAACAAAGCCACCACCATCAAAGATTACGTCCAATGCCTGATCATTAATTGGGCAAGTACAACCAAACACGCCACACAAACCCACAGAAAGCAAGGTGAATCCTGCCATTACACTGCGGGCTAAAAACCTAATTATTGCCCTCCCCAGTTCCTGAGACAAATACTACCTAACATCACAAGCGACTCTTTTATGCTCCATGTATTTATAATTATTCTAGTTGTATTGAATTATTTTATGAAGCGCATACATGCCAGAAAACTAACAACCCACAACACAGATTATATAAAATAAATCCGGTTAATCAAACATAACTATATAAATATCTCAGTAAAATCTTGAGAACCCAATCACCGGCCTTAACAAACTGATAGAATACAGCTGACATGTTTACCAGGTACTCTTCCAGTTTACCTTTAAAATTGAACAAATTAGGTGAGCGATCAAAATTCCACATTCAGTAGAACTTTCGAGACACTATTTGGGAATATAATAACCTAGTTTGTTGATGGGAATGGAATTAATTTGATAGAACTGAAAAAGAGATCCCTCGGATGTCTTTTCAGACGACACATAGGACTCTGACCTGTATATATTCTCGTGTCAGCAACCATTCCTAAATGAAAGTGGTATCTACAAATGTGGTCAAATTTCCTAAGATCAAAAACAATTCTAAGGGCTCGGTTTTGCTGAGCCTGCACCATCTCCACATATTTCTGAGGGAGATTCAAATAGATTGCAGCACAACAGAAAAACCTTGAAAATACCACAGTTGAATCAGCAAGGTTAAGAATGCCGGGTTCAAAAACACCTGTTTTTGAAAATGCAGAGTTTTTACAATTGCAAGTACCTGAAGGTCAAAGTGAAACTTAGGGTCAGATATAATCCCCTGGTGTCATACTGATTGAACCGCTGCACGGGGTGCTTCCCATTTGGAAGGCCAATTAAACTCCAATGACGAGGGTTGATCCCTAAGAGAAGGATGTGTGTTTTTTAAGCATTTAGAAATAAAACATTAACAGACATCCACATTTTAACTTCCTGTAAGTAAAGTGCAACATGAGAGCATTTGGATGCAGACCCATATAAATCCACCAGAATATGAGTATCATCCATTTACATTTGAAACCGCAGACCACGGGCTTCACCTAGTTGTGCCAGGAGGATCACGTAGACATTAAATAGCATGATGGACAGGGTGGACATCTAGGGAAAGCTGCATGTTAAAGTACACTGGGTGAAGAAAAAACACCCAGATGGAGTTTTTAAGTGTGGCTTCCTAGGAAAGACCTAATCAAGCATACCCAAAACAGTCCCCGTACATCAGAACATGCTCCAGTGGAGCACACAGAAGCCCCTGGTCTGTAGTGTCAAATGCAGTGGAGAGGTCTAATAAACAAGCATTTGCAATGCAATAGGTCTCGCATTTGCGAGAGTTGGAGCTATTGGCATTGTAAATGACAATGCCTTTTATTCATTTGTTAAACTATTGTTGTTTCTATCATATAACCGTACAAGATGCAAAAATTTGGAAACTCACTTCCGACAAGGACACAAGCCAGTGACAGTACACGTTATATACACATATAATCCCTTAATGAATGGGTGCTCCACAGACGGCTATGAACCATTTACCTTGCACTTCTATTGTACTAGCAGCTGGGAAAGGGAATGCGCACGCGAGTGAGGGTGCAGATGTTTAGTTGCTAGTTTAATGGGTCCAGGTATGAACGGCTGACTGTTACTGTCAATACTGTGGTTCTGAAATAACTGTCTTTTTGGTGCTCTCCTATTATAATTTCTACTTTCCTACGTGGATACTGTCATGGCGTTATGTTTTTCCTGATGCCAAATTTCGATGCACTTATAGGTAACTCATATGTATAGAGTTATACGCTGGATTTGAGATATATATATCTGTTTATAGAAACTGCACACTGTAACATGGCATAATCCTTTACGCAGGTTATGGTGTCACTGAAACCCAAAAAAGTTTATTTAAAAAAATATATACACATACAATACCTATAATGCAAGCCACCATATTATGGTGGCAATTTATTACATACTGAGCGCGTGCATTTTATGATAATGCTTACCCTAACATGCTTTCCCTGGTTTAGGGGTGGTATTCTTGGTATATTGTTGGCAGCTATGGCATGACAGTGCCAAGGAACAAAAATAAATACTTTAATTACATTAAAGCTCAAGCAGTCGCAGAAGACACAGTCAGGTACATTCTGTCAATGTCCGGGCGTGGGCTGGGCCAGGCAAAACCTAATTTGTTTGTAAAGGATCTTCGTGTATACGGCCAAACATTGAGGACAGCCAAGGACAGGTGAAATGAGGACGGGGGCACCACAAACAATGTGTACTCAGCAACAGAAAGAAGAGAAGCTCTGAGCTCGAAATGGGCATCTTTACTTTTGAACTAGTTTGCATCGGGCATTCAAGAGACAGTCAAACAGTAAATGGTGGGAGATGAAACTCTATGTCTCAGAGAATGAACAACGTAATTTTCGGAACAGGAAGGGCACATTGTTGCCTACAGTTAGAACGAATGTGTATTGTAACCTGAATGATATGCACTTGTGGCATCCGTGGGGAAAAGGATACATATGGTCCTCATTGGAAGGAACACACAAAACTTCCGGTTCCATGCAGACTGAATACACACCTGTATGATATTTGATGAGATGCGCATGCGTGCTGCGCCCCTCCACAAATTAAACATTGACAGAAGGGATATCAACCAACACAGAAACAAGAGTCATTAGGATCATAACACAATAATTAAACCGGGAAAATGTATGGATTGCATATGCTTTCAAGATCACGTTATTTCATATTCTAAACCCCTACAATACATGGCAAAGATGTAAGACCTTAAAATATAATAATTACAGGAGATTTGAAAAACACTTCAGTATAAAAAAGTGATCAATTGGTATTTGGAATATATCGTCTTTAACAGCTGTGGAAAATCGTTTTCTTAGATCTGTGGTTGACCTCCCCGCTAGCACCCCTTTGAAACCTTTGTATATGGATCTGGCACATAAACAACTGAAACACAAGGCAACGTACCGATTGATAATGTTTTGGTTTAGGTTATGGACTGTAGAAGAGCTGGAGAACTATCGAGAGACTCTGTTAGATCTCCTGAGATGTCCTAAGGCATCATCAATAAACTGGTTTACCACCCTACGGAAATCTCTGGCAAAATTGGACATGGATGCCTACTGGACAAATCCAGAAACCATGAGGCAAATCTCAAGAGAAAAAATGAAAGAAGTGTTTTGGGATTCTGTTTCAAAAGAAGTTCTTTCAGCTTCAGTATCCAGCCTGACCGAAGTCTTTCTCAAATGTAAATGTTCTCCGTTCTTTGAGTCAACCATTGATGAAATTGTTCCACCGATGGCACGGAAACTTTTTATGCAGTTTCGCTATAAAACACTCCCTACCAAATTGTTTTGTTCAACATGGTCTAGCAACAACGAATTGGTTGATTTGTGTCCCACTTGCCAAGGTAGTCCTGAATCCATAGTCCATCTACTCTTTTTTTGCCCGACCTATCAGTCGCTGAGGAAAAAATTGATTTTTCCGTTATGCTCCTTAGTGGGCCGGGGGCATTACTTAGAGGTCCTAAGACTTTTGTGTATTGATACTAGACAACCTATTGTATTTGGTCTTGCTAGATTCTGGCATGCCCTTTGGATTAGGCGTAGAAAATTATGTAGCTGAGACACCGCGTTTTGGAAAGCCTTGCCAGACCAGAATTTTATCCAACTTTTTAAAACATTTTGTTAATTAATGGTTGTATTTGTAGGAACCCTAAGCACCTTAATTTGTGCTATACAATCTGCTGCTTTGCACATATGCACTTTACAATTGTCCTGGGGGCTCTATTATTATGAATTTGTACTAATGTTTTTATGGATTTTTATTCTATATTCTTCTATCTATACCTTTCGGTGTATATTTTTTAGAAATCTGTGCTGTATACTTTTAGGATCTGTGTGATCGTAATAAAGATGTTGTAAAGGTAAAGGTATTTGGAATACTTTAATGTACTAAAAAATTAGGTGCAACCATATGTTATGCTATTGGTGACTGTTTACTGCACATTCTTCTACTAGTATGGCCTAGTGTTATCAGCAGACTGGTCGACTTTACACCTGGTTCTGAGATTACCATCACAGAATGGATAATGCTTCAGCTTGTGATGTTGTGTCACTGGAAGATGATTCTGGTCCTATTCACACTTAGGAGGTTAAGTCTTAGGAGTTCCTATAGAACAGTATTTCGCAATGTCCTGTGACCTGTACAGCACATCTAATGTTGCCCTAACCCGATCCCCTATCAGATAATGAAGTACCAAAGTTACACACACAGCCTCATTTTTCCATAAAACAGTCAGTGCCATAGAATACGACCCAATGTTTCAAATACATTCAGGGGACAGCGGCATTTCATGTCTGTATACAGTATGCCAGCCTCTGACCCTTCATTCGCTAACGGAGGTGGCTAACGGAGGTGCCTAACTTAGGCAAATATTTAAGAATTCTGTTTGCCTATCAGTGTGTTATGTTTCTCTTGGATATCAATTGTGCTCTTTGCCCGGATCCAAATATGCAAATCGGATTATATGATTTATCTAGTTCAGTTATTTGTTCTCGGCTCAGCTTGCTTCCTTGCAGACAGGTCTAAGAATAGATTTTTGACTCCAGATGAGCACCAGCGAGGTTAATAAAATTTCACAATCGCACGTCTTCTACAATTTAGAAGCAAATCAAACAGGATTATTATGCAATACTCCTGCCTCAGTTTGAAGCCATGCACAGAGCTTCGTAACTAGCGACTGTCAGACTAATAAATACAATCTTATCCAAACTCTCATTGTTTAACATTGACCTTTGTGATCAGAGTATCTGTGTATATAGCATCATGGTGAGATCCTATGCACGAGCAATCTGGGATCAGAGAAATTTTTTAAAATGTTTTTTAGACTAAGGACAAGGTACACCCCTGTAAAAATAGTTTTGTGAGTGAAGTGTACCAGAAGTGGATCGCCACTCCCAAATGTGCAGCCCTCCAATGTTGGAACTAAAGATCGCACTCAAAAACATTTTAAAGCAAAAAACGGATGTGGTGGCTCTAGTCCGCTTTGAGAATCCCTGTCGCGAAGACGGAGTCACGCCCCTTGTGCGAAACTCTATAGGTGTACTGGTAGAGATTCTGGCACAGGTAAGTCATGTTACCTGTACTTGGAAATATTTATTTGCCCTTTAGCATTTTAAACTTGTTTTCGTAATAATGATGATATGCTTCTGTATTGCTTCTGTATTGCTTACATGACTAGGTTGTTTAGCCTTATTTAACTGGGATTTTCATATTTTATTACTATTTCTGCCTTCTGTAGTCTGCGATTTTTGTTATTCTTACATTACGTATTCTTTAAGCTTTGATAACGGCTGTAATATAATGGACCTGGTGTCTTCGTATTATGACTTAGACGTTCAATGCACATTTTACTGCAAAAATATATATATTTATTGAGTGACACGGGGTCTAACTCGCCTTCCAAGAATTGGCAACACTCCACCACCTTTGTTACATCTTTGCAACATACAAATACCAAAAATTACAGACATTATCTCCTCGTAAGCAAATATCTCTCTTTGTAGGTTGGTATGGACATCTTAAATGCAGTTGCACAAGATCTATGACGCAGGCGGTTTAATTGCCCTTTTCTTTATAAAATCTAGTTTCTTCGCCTACAAATAAAACGTTCATATACAGTATATACACCTCAAAAGTGCTCTAGTGCAATAATAACACAATACAATGTATAATATAATGTAATTAGTACACTCTAAACCTATGGTTTGCTGATTAACAAACCACATTTTTATGATTCCATATACTTCACCTATTCATAAAACTGGTACACAAAATAATATCGCTTGTGCGTACATACAGTTACACAAACAAATGAAAACTGCAGATTAAAAAATACACTTAAATAATCAATAACCAAGAGTTCCCATGCGTTAGTCGTAAAACTGAAACAATGCGAGAAGAAAACTAGCCAGTTTGCCGTTCAAACAGTGCGTTATCTTTCAAAGCGGCTGCAGGAACAACAAGTAATGACAGAAATGCGAAGAAATCGTAGTACTTGCCATGCTTCGCACTTTGCGTCGGAGCTCCTTCCACGCCCGGTCAAGGGAAGCACGCGCGCCCCATCGCTGTGAATATGCGCAGCGCCGAGCAGACCGTTCCCCGGGAGGTTCCCCCGTGAGGCGGCGCGTGCTGCGAGACACGAGCCTTCCCGGGATCTCGCTGCTGAGCCTCGCGCGCCGGCGAGCTGAGCTCCAGTGCTTCTGACGAGCACCTTCAACAAAAGTGAAGCCAGTAGCTGGTCACATGGGAGCATGGAACAACCCCCTCGGGCTTTAACATAAAAACGTCGAAGCTGAAATTAAAGAGCCTTCGTTTTTTTCTCTTCCAACTTGTACGTACTTAGCAGCCCCTTCCAAGTCATGGGCAAAGCTTTACAACATTGGAATCCTTCCCCTCCAGGATGAATAGTTAATGTAAAGAGCTCCCTATTACATCAGACTTGAGCCAATAGATCTTATCTTTCACATTTGTCTTCTTTGGGACGCCTCGTCAGTTTCATAACAGTGATTACTAGAACTCACTGTAATCCGGGTTCCATTGTTTCAAGCCTCGTGCTTCAAAAGTCCTCAGTTTCTGTACTTTCGAGCTCGCCACAGAAGGCATTCAAAACTACCCACACGATTCTCTTTCTCATTAAAACTATGACATAACCAAATGTATACCTGCCGCTCTTATACCGTAAACATTTCACCTACCACACACAACCAACGGTCTGCCACCTGCACAGCAAGAAAAGAACGAGCTGTTGTGGAAGCCTTCTCCGGGCCGCTCTCAGCGCGACCCGGAAGTCAGGCAACCTTGCCTGGGACATGGGCGGGGCATGGAGCGCGCGTCCGGAAGTGTCCGGGGCTCCCGTGAGCTCAGGGAGCCCCGCGTGTCGGAGAAGCGAAGCGGGAGCCCACCCAGCACTGGCAAGCAGTAGAGGAAGTCCGGCGGGAGCCCACCCCGCCTTCGTGAATGCCGCATGATGCAGCCGGAGCAGGATTCAAGAGCCGGTGAGTGGTGCATGCAAGCGCGCCGCGCCTGGACAGGAGATGTGCACGCGTATGGTGCGAGCAGGCGTTGTGATAACGCCGCGAGCCGTACACGTGCACATCTCCTGTCTGTTAAGCTTCGGCACAGACAGTTGATGTGCACGCGTACGGTTTGCGGCGTTATTACAACTCCTGCTCGCACCATACGCGTGCACATCTCCTGTCCAGGACTTGCCATACACGTGCACATGTCCTGTTCCCCTTCGCAAGCAAGTCGGCAACAATAGATCTCGCTTACGCGACAGCGCATGGTGCTGCATCGCTAGGCGAGACCTAAAAACAGAGCAGGTGAACGTTTTCAAGCCTGATGTTGAAGGAGCTGTTCAGTGTTCTCTTATGTCCAATATCACTGTCTGTGTGCTTCTACAAGGCCGAAAGCTGGTTCTAAGTAAGAAAATAGTGTATCAGGCGCAAAAGTAATTTTGTAATTAAACAGTAGCAATCGTTTTGGTGAATAGCAGAGATGGGATGGAAGTTCTCTGAGTTGGCTTCTAAACCTGCATTTTGTAATAAAGGAGAAACAATGTCACTCTTCAATTCAGAGGGGCATGATCCTATTTGTAGAAAAGCATTTACAAGACATGTGATGAAAAAGAGATGACAAAGCCACTAAATGACCACAACACATCCCATGATATGTAAATGGCCCAGGACAACCTATCTACTATAACCTAAAGTTATATACTTCTGGCCCTCTGACCACCACAAAAGCAGAGACAGAGATGTATTATAGGGAAATAAAACAATGAATGCTAAACATAACACAACCACACTACCACCCACAACACAAGTACACCTCAAAAACTTTAGGATATTGTTTTGCTTATTACAATGGATGTACGATGATACAACACATGCCTTTTTACCACGCATGCCTTTGCCACACAATCGTTACAACGCATATACCATAACCACGCAGGTCTTAACCATCATACCTTTACCAAGAACATACATAGGATTACATTAAATTAACCATTACCATGCATGCCTTTACCATGCATACCGTTACCATGCAAAACCTTTCCATGCTTTATGTAAAAGGTAAAAATTGCAATTACATATAGAAAAAATAATGTTATATATTTTATATATTCACTCAATTGTATTTAAATATAGAGAAAAATATTTTTAGGAGCATAAAAAGTACTGTGCAATGTGTGCAACAGAAAACAACACAACACAAAGCAATACAGAACATCACAACAGTACGCAAATAAAATTCATATTTTTTCCATTTCTACACAACGTGTAACTCTGTCCTCAACCAAGATGGTGGATGAAATCTTTGAAGAAGGTCAAATACATATCAAAAAACATTTTCAAAATAATTATGCTTTTAGTCATGCATTTCTTCACCCAAAAACACAGATTACAACAATTATTTTACTGAGAATTGTAGTTAAACCTTACTAAGGATTTAAAAACAGGCGCCCACCATTTTGTGATCAGTGGTATACTGCCTTCTGAAATGACCACACGCACGGGAGAAAGCAGGACTACTACAGAAACGCTATTCAAAACACTGCCATCTAGCTGTAACAGTAAGTATAATTATGCATGTTACTACACGTTAAAGGACAAATACATATGAAAACAAAAGTTTTTAATCGCATTTTTTTTACCATTTTCAGAATTTATTAGCTACAAAAACTACCACCAATAGGAACATTTCGATTTGTCAAAGTGTAGAAAGTTGTCATAATTGTAAGGTAAAATAATTTTAGAAATTACATTAGAAATAGGTGAAATGAAGCTTGCAATGTAATAAAAAAAACTATTATTATTGAACAAACAAAATGTATTGTCAAATGAAACCATACACTAACTGTGTGAACCAATTACTTTTCCCACTCCAATAAGTGTTACCACAGGAAAGGTGCTGGACAGTGACTGAGGGGGGCAGATTTAGTATTCGAACTCTGCCAAGTGCTTACCTCAGGGAAGGTGTTGGACAGTGACTGGGGGGGCAGATTTACTATTCTAACTCCACCAAGTACTTACCTCAGGGAAGGTGCTGGACAGTAGCTGGGGGGCAGATTTTCTATTCTAACTCTGCCAAGTACTTACCTCCGGGAAGGTAATGGACAGTGGCTGGGCAGCAGATTTACATGTTTTCCAACAAGCCTAAAACATAAATAAAAACATTTGGAAATAAAACTGAAATATAAATGTTTTAATCTCATATCGAGTAAGTGAGTGTAAGTGTTTTGATAATGTGTCTGAGACTTACACATGTAAGCTAAGCTACTGCATAAGTTAAATTACTATTCATTTTGTACTTCTAATGAATGATAGTGTTTCTAATTTATGTCATCTGAGTCACTGTGCTTCTGTCTGTATCAGTGTGGGAGTGGGTGTCTAAGTGGCTATATGGGTGTGTGAGTGGCTGTATAGGTGAGTGGGTGGGTGTCTGAGTGGCTGTATGGGTGGGTGAGTGGGTATGTGAGTGGCTGTATGAAAGAGTGGGTGTTTGTGAGTAGCTGAATGGGTTTGTGAGTGGGTATGTGAGTGGTTGTGTGGGTGTGTGAGTGGGCATATGAGAGGCTGTATGGGATTGTGAGTGGCTGTGTGAGTGGTTCTATGGATGATGTCATTAGTGATGTCATTTGAGAAGTCATCAGTGATGTAATACATGAGGTAATAAGCAGTGTATTGCAGGGGCGTAAGTTATAGTTAGCTCAGGTAACTATAACTGCAAAATTTCAATGGTTTTGTATGAGTGAAATCTGAGCCTAGCTATAACATCCCTGTAACCTTTGTTTTTTGTGTGAATTTAAAAGATTTTTTTAATTCTATTTCCTAACTAAAACATCCCTGTAACCTTTGCTTTTTTCAGTGAATTTCCATGTTTTTTTAAAATGTTATTTCCTAACTATAACGTCCATGTAACCTTTGTTTTTTTAGTGAATTTCGAAGGTTTTCAAAAAAAAAATCCTAACTGAAAACTGTAGCCATTGAGAGTGGGTGTGTGAGTGGCTGAATGGGTCTGTGAGTGACTGTGTGAGTGTTTTGGTGGCTGTGTGAGTGGATGTGTGAGTGGCTGTATGGGTCAGTGAGTGGGTGTGTGAGTGACTGTATTGGTCTGTGAGTGGGTGTGTGAGAGACTGTATGGGTCTGTGAGTAGGTGTGTGAGTAGCTGTATGGGTCAGTGACTGAGCGTGAGTAGCTATGTGGGTCAGTGACTGGGTGTGTGAGTGACTGTATGAGTCTCTGACTGGGTGTGTGAGTGTATGTGTATCTGTGTGGGTCTATGAGTTGGTGAGTGAGTGTGTGAGTGGGTATGTGAGTGTCTGAGTGGGTCTGTGAGTGGGTCCATGAGTGTCTGAGTAGGTCTGTGACTGGGTGTCTGAGTGTCTGAGTGGGTGTGTGATGCTGTGTGAATGTCTAAGTGGGTCTGTGAGTGGGTGTGTAAGTTTCTGTTTGGATCTGTGATAGGTTTGTGAGTGTCCATGTGGGTCTGTGAGTGGGTGCAAGAGTGTATAAGTGGGCCTGTGAGTGGCTGCGTGAGTGTCTGAGTGGGTCTGTGAGTAGCTGCATTAGTGCCTGAGTGGGTGCATGAGTGTCTGGGTAAGTCTGTGAGTGGGTGCATGAGTGTTTGACTGGGTCTATCAGTGGGTGTGTGAGTGTCTCAGTGGGTCTGTGAGTTGGTGTGTGAGTGTCTCAGTGGGTCTGTGAGTGGGTGTGTGTCTCTGTGTAGATCTGTCAGTGGGTGCATGACTGTCTGAGTGGGTGTGCGAGTGGGTGCATGAGTATCTGAGTGGGTCCATGAGTGGCTGCATAAGTGTCTGAGTGGGTCTGTGACTGGGTGTATCAGTCTCTGAGTGGGTGTGTGAATGGGTGTGTGAGTGTCTGAGTGGGTGCATGAGTATCTGAGTGAGTGTGTGAGTGGGTGTGTGAGTGTGTGAATGGGTCTGTCAGTGGATGTGTGTCTCTAAGTGAGTCTGTGAGTAGCTGCATGAGTGTCTGAGTGGGTCTGTGAGTGGGTGTGTAAGTCTGAGTAGGTTTGTAACTGGGTGCATGAGTATCTGAGTGGGTCTGTGAGTGGGTGCACGAGTCTCTGAGTGGGTCTTTGAGTGGGTGCATGAGTCTCTGAGTGGATCTGTGAATAGATGGGTGAGTGTCTGAATGTGTCTTTGAGTGTGTACATAAGTGTCTCAGCGGGTTGGTGAGTGGCTTTTTGAGTATCTGAGTGAGTCTGTGAGTAGGTGAGTGAGTGTCTCAGTGGGTCTGTGAGTGAGTGCATGAGTTTATGAGTAGGTCCGTGAGTAGGTGTGTGAGTGTCTGAGTGAGCGCATGAGTATCTCAGTGTGTGTGTGTGAGTGGCTGCATAGGTGTCTGAGTGCATCTCTAAGTGGGTGCATGAGTCTCTTAGAGGGTCTGTGAGTAGGTGCATGAGTGTCTGAGTAGGTGTGTGAGTGGGTGCATGACTGAGTGGGTGAGTGGGTGCGTAAGTGTCTGAGTGGGTATGTGAGTGGATGTATAAGTGGGTGTGTGAGTATGTGTGTGAGTCTCTGAGTGGGCACATTATTGAGTGGGTGTATGAATGTCTGAGTGGTTCTGTAAGTTGGTGTGAGTGTCTGAGTGGGTCTGTAAGTAGCTGCATGAGTTTCTGAGTGGGTCTGTGAGTGGGTGCATGATTCTCTGAGTGGGTCTATAAGTGAGTGCATGAGTCTCTGAGTGGGTCTGTGAGTGGATGCGTTTCTGTGTGGCCTTGTGAGTTGGTGCATGGGTCTCTGAGTGGGTCTGTGAGTGGGAGCATGAGTGTCTCAGTGGGTGTGTGACTGGGTGCATGAGTGTCTGAATGGGTCTATGAGTGGATGCATGAGTCTCTGAGTGGGTCTGTGAATGGGTGCATGAGTGTCTGAGTTGGTCTGTGAGCAGGTGTGTGAGTCTCTGAGTGGGTCTGAGTGGGTCTGTAAGTGAGTGCAGGAGTTTCTGAATGGGTCTGTGAGTGAGTGTCTGAGTGGGTCTGTAAGTGGATGCATGAGTGTCTGAATGGGTCTGTGAATGGGTGTGTGAGTGTCTCTGTGGGTCTGTGTGTAGCTGTGGGAGCCTCTGACTGGGTCTGTGAGCGGGTGCATCTGTATCTCAGTGGGTCTTTGAGTGGCTGCATAAGTGTCTGAGTACATCTCTGAGTGGGTGCATGAGTCTGAGTGGGTATGTGTGTGGGTGCATGACTATGTGAGTCGGTGTGTGAATGGGTGCATGAGTGTCTGAGTGGGTGTGTGAATAGGTGTATGAGTAAATCTGTGAGTGGGTGCATGAATGTCTGAGTGGGTCTGTGAGTGGGTACCTGAGTGTCTGCATGGGTCTGTCAGTGTGTGCATGAGTGTCTGAGTGGGTCTGTGAGTGGCTGCATGAGTGTCTGAGTGGGTCTCTGAGTAGGTGTGTGAGTCTCTGAGTGGGTCTGTGAGTGGGTGTGTGAGTTTCTGAATGGGTCTGTGAGTAGGTGTGTGAGTGTCTGAGTGGGTCTGTGAGTGGGGGCGTGATAGTATGAGTGGGTCTGTGAGAGGGTGCATTAGTCTCTGAGTGGGTCTGTGAGTGGGTTCTTGAGTCTCTGAAAAGTGCTGTGAATGGGTGCATGAGTTTCTGAATGGGTTTGTAAGTGACTGAGTGTCTGAGTGGGTTTGTGAGTGGATGCATTAGTGTATGAGTGGGTTTGTGAGTGGATGCATGAGTCTCTGAGTAGGTCTGTGAGTGAGAGCATGAGTGTTGCAGTGGGAATGTGAGTGGGGGCGTGAGTGTCTGAGTAGGTCTGTGATTTGGTGCGTGTGTCTGAGAGTGGGTCTGTGAGTGGGTGCATGAGTGTCTGAGTAGATCTGTGAGTGTGTGCATGAGTGTCTGAATGGGTCTGTCAGTGGGAGGGTGAGTCTCTGAGTGGGTCTGTGAGTGTGTGCGTGAGGGTCTGTGAGTGTGTGTAAGAGTGTGTGTGGGGTCTGTGAGTGAGTACATTAGTGTCTGAGTGAGTGTGTGAATGTATATATTTTTTTCAGCAATATTCGCAAATCTGCCTTGATGTTCCATGGGGATGCTCTGAGCGTCGCAATAGATTCTCGAATATTGCTTGTGGGGAAAAAAATGTTTTTGGACATCTTGCTCACATCAGTAGTCCCTCAAAGACCCCTATATTCCACCCACGGTGTCAGGGTACCTCTACCGGGACCCCTTCTATAATGTCCAACATTTATTTTGAGGCCCCCATTACATAAAATGGCAGCTGCAATTTTCTATACAGGTTTCGGCCAGTCAATCGCGGCATTGCTGTTGACGCATGGATTTGCGAAGCGTCGAGAAGGATTCACAAAGGGTTTTCGCCCCTAGATATACAAATTTGTTTTCCCATTAATATCTCAAAAACTACTAAACGGATTTACACCAAATAACAAAAAGGGCTCTTTCTGGAGCAAGAGCTACCTTTTTGCCAAATTTAGTGTCATTCTGTCCAGCAGTTCGGGCTGTAGTTGTGTTCAAAATCCCTATGAGAAATTGCAGAAATTTGGACCCCCCCCTTTTGTCAACCCTGGCTTGATGGATCATCCAGAAACTTTCAGCACAGCAGCTGAACTCAGTGCGTATTGATTTTGAAAATTTCATGCAAATTTGTCAAACGGTGCTAAAGTTATTGACAAAACAAAAAACGCTTTTTCTGTGTAAACTAGGTCCTAACTATAACTACCTACTATGGGGCATATTTACGTTCCCTGGCGCATCCCTGCAAATCAGCAGGGATGCGCCAGGGAAGATGCGTCACGCAAGTTTGCCCTTGCGCCACCGCAGGTGCGCCGCATTTACAATGCGGTGCATCGTGGCGCAAGGATAAGCAGATGTGTGACGCATCTGCCGGGCGTAGGTTGGCGCAGTGCTGAAGTTGTGTCGCAAGCGCGACGCAACTCCAGCACTGTTCCAACCTGCCCTATCCCTAACATGGTGCGTCAATCCTTACGCCTGCTTCAAGCAGGCGCAGGGTTTTGACGCAGCATGGAGCGAAAGTGACTCAGTGAAATCTTGTAGATTTCACTGCGTCACTTTTACGAGGCGTACCTGCGAGGGAACGCCCACCCTGCGCCGAACGCCCACATGAAACCTGACGCAGGTTTCATGTGGCGCAGGGGTTTACAACGTGACGCATCTCCCTAGATGCGTCACGTTGTAAATATTGCGCAACGTGGCGCATGTCTTGCGTCACCGCTGCGTCACATAAGTGACGCAACGGCGGCGCAAAAGTGGCGCAAGGGGCTTGTAAATATGCCCATATATATATATATATATATATATATATATATATATATATATATATATATATATATATATATATCCAACGAATTCCTCCCTAGAAGAAAAGAGGGTCGCACTCCAGCAGTCTTGCTCCAGTGATAATTTATTCTTTAAGCAGGCACAGACCAAACCAACGCGTTTCAGTATCACAGATACCTTGATCACGGTTAATTACTAGCCCCGTCCCCCTTCCTTTTGAAAATCCTGATAGGATACAGTATTACATCATTTCCTATGGGGAGATCAGGCATAGTACTTGGAATTATGGGATATGTAGTCCCTTGTTTTTTTGCCTATAACATAGTGTGAAAAAACATTCAAATTGAAAAAGTGTTTGTGAACCCGTGAAGTGAATTAAAAAGATCATATATATATATATATATATAGGCGTTCTGCCTCACTATGTACATGTCCTCATTATTAATTGTCCTGCACGCAATGTTTTCAAACAAAGTCCACGTATAATTATTTTTATTTTTAAATTTTTATTTTTTTTAAATTTTATTTTATTGTTTTTTGAGGTCACATCGCATCAGTTTCCTAGGGGGAGCCATTCCATTCTCCTTCCCATTTTCCTGCCCCATGCCTTTCGACGTTGTGCATTTATCGTATGTGCCTTAACTCGCTTTTTTGTTGTTTCATTTCTTTTTTTATTTGTATTTACATGGACTGATAACCTCCAATGGGTTTACTTGTGCTTTTATTTATTTGTGCATTGTCGCTATTTCTTCTGATTTTGATGACTTGTACATGAGGTTTCTTTCTTTTTCTCTTTTCTCCTTTCTTTCTTGAGGGTAGACCATCATTTTATAGGTGTATATACAATTCCTCTGACTGATTTAAACCGTAAGGTGTCATGCTGCGGAGATTTAAGATATGACGTGACTCCTTTTGCCATAGTATCTTCTCACGATTGCCCCCTCGTGAGTTCGCTGATAAAGTTTCAATCCCATAGAAGCTTAGTTTCTTCCAATTTCCATCTTGATGTTGCTCCATATGTTTAGCTACTGCGTTGTTCCTGTCTTTATTCTTTGTTGCACGTACGTGCTCTAGTATCCGTTTCTTCAATTCACAGATGGTGCTACCCACGTATTTCAATCCGCACGGGCACTCGATCACATAAACAATGTATTGACTCTTGCAGGTTATGAGCTCCCTTATTTGCCAAACTTTGTTATTAGCTGTCATGACTTCTGTTGTTGGTTTTGCTATTTGGCAAACTTTACATCCTTGACACTTTACAAAGCCTTTTGTTTTTAACCATGTCTCTTTTGGTTGTTTTCCCTTGAAATGGCTATGTATCAATCGATCTTTTATGTTCTTTGCTCTCCGGTAAGTTATTATCGGATGAGGTCCCATTTTCTTTCCTATTGTCGTATCTAACTGTAGGATTTTCCAGTTCTTTTTTACTATCTCCACAATCTGTTTGGATTCTTGTGAGAAATTCATGATTAATCTTATGGGTTCCTCATCTAGTTGCTTCTCGCAAGTTTTTGACTTCAGGCATTCTTCTCTGGACCGCTCATTCGCTCTATTCCAACATTTGTTTATGATGCCTTTGTTGTATTTTCTTGCTTTGAATCTTTCCCTACTTTTATTGCTGTGTTTCTTCCATTCTCCTTCTTCACTGCAAATTCTTCGCAGGCGGAGAAATTCCCCAAATGGTATGCTGGATATTAATGATGGTTGATGAAAGCTTGTTGCTTCCAATGTAGCATTTGTTGCTGTGCTTTTTCGATGCAGTGTTGTTTCCAATGTGTTGTTTTTTACATAAATTTCCACATCGAGAAAGTTTACTCGTTCTTTGCTGATTTCATGGGTAAACTGGAGATTAGGTACACTGATGTTTAACCCCTTCGATGCTCGTGACGAGCTCAGCTCGTCATGCTGCGCGATCGCGCTGTGCGCATGACGAGCTGAGCTCGTCACGACCACACCCGCGATCGGAATGTCCAGCACAGGAGCGGAATTCCGATCACGGTCAAGGGGTTAAAATTTCAAAAAAATCACGGAAATCCTCCTTTGTTCCATTCCAGACGATAAGAAGATCATCTATGAATCGCATCCATTTAATGATCTTTTTTGTGTATCTTTCATGCTTGATGTTTTGCGCAATCTCCTTCTCCCACCATCCCATTACTAAGCAAGCGTAACTTGGGCTGAAGGCAAAACCCATAGCCGCTCCGTTGCGCTGTCGATATAGCTCATCGCCAAATGAGAAAACATTATTTGTCAGACATAACGAAATCATATCCATAAGCATTTCATTGTGTTCTTTGTAATGGATGTTCCTTTCTTGTAAGAAACATTTGATACTTTTAAGCCTAAGGCATTGTCAATGTTTGTGTATAGGGCGATCACGTCCATTGTGATCAAATAATAGGTGCTTTGCCAGGTTATTCCACAGAGGGTTTTAAGGAGATCTGTTGTGTCCTTTATATACGAGCTCAAGTTTGCCACATATGGTATGAGAAAATAATCGATGTAGTTTGCTATGGGTTCCAGAAGGGAACCTTTTGCTGACAATATGGGTCTGCCCAGTGGTTTTTTGGGGTCTTCATGCAGTTTTGGGAGAAAATAGATTGTTGCCAATATCGGGAAATCCACTGTCAAATATTTGCATTCCTCTTCATCAATTAATTTTTGGGAAGTCCATGCCTTAAGTTTTTTATCAATTTCTCTTTTTATTGTTGTGATAGGATTTGTTGGTAACTTTTCATAATACACTTCGTTATTTAATTGATGAGATGCTTCTTCAATATATGCTTTTCAGTCCCACACTACCACATTTCCACCTTTGTCTGCCATTTTTATTACCAGTTGATGGTCATCACTTAATGTATTCAGGGCTTCCCTCTTCGTCTTTGATAAGTTGTCTTTGTAGCATGTTTTTTTCATTTTGTATAGGTCATGAATAATCGCTTCCTGAAAAATATCAATTTTGTTTCCGGGTGCGAGCTGGGGATAACATTTAGATTTTGGTCGCATTTCACTCAAACCAGCTCCCAGCTGGGGACATGCTGTTTCCAGGGGTATCTCTTCCCCCTCCTCCGCATTCAAATTTAATAAGGTCAGAAAGTCATTAGATTCCTTTGCCGTAAGTGTCAATGTTGGTTTTTCCACTGTTCTTATTATTTTCGGTCTATTTTGATTTTCCATGAAGTGTTTGGCCAATTTGATCTTCCGGATATATAAGTAAAGATCTATTCTGGTCTGAGCTAGATCCATTCTTTGTACCGGGCAAAAATTGATTCCTTGTTTAAGTAGTGATACTTCTGCTGGGGATAGTTCACGATTTGAAAGGTTCACTACTTGAAGTTGATGGAGCAGGATAAATGAATTTTTTTTTTAACCTCCTAATAATTTACGGAAAATAATTAATAAACATGTTCGTTTAAGTAAATAACCAACAATGTATGTTACATGTGAAGGGTTAAAGGTAACACGCTATTTTGTGTGCAAATTAATCTACTTATAATTGTTGACGTGTCTAACATAATCTAATATTTGCGTACTAATAAAATAATAAACGCATGATTTGTGCTTTGAAAATAAAACGTGTGGTGGCAAAATAAAGCGATGGTAAGTAAGGGACGGCTTTATATGTTGCTTTTTGCTAGGTAATACCTAATTGGGGTACGTAGAAAGACGGGAGGGGAAACGAAAGGGTTTATATTCTTTATTTTAACGATATTTTGTTTATCTTTGAAAATAGTGCGCTTAGGCCTGTTGAGCAGCGATATAAAATGGCCGCCATGAGCTAGAGTACGCATGTGCAAGAAGCCGTGTGGAAAAGGAGAAAGGCTGTGAAAAAGAATGACCACGTGTTCGTGCTGAGAGCCTAAGATGGAAGTATGGTCAAGGCTATTGTGACCTTACTGAGCAAATGTGTGCCAAGATGATCAGCAAGAAGCGTGAGAAGTCAAAATGAATAAATGGACAAACGGAACTGTTGAACCTAAAAAGTATCAGAAAATGATACAAATTGGACTGATCGAAACTGATGAGTAATGTCATGAACTGTGGGAAACGATGCAAGCATGGACATTCCACAAAGAACTGGTTAAGACAAGGAAGTTTGATAAAAATGTATATGGACTTGAATGAACCAATGAGAGAGAATCACGCCATAAAGAGGCAACATTTTATTTAGTAAGCGAGTATTAGGGTATAAGAAGACCTACTCCGGGAGGGGTTGAGTAGTATTATTATATTTTTATTGATGATGATGAGCGAGCGTACTGTTATGAGAAGAGAGAGCTGAGATTGCTGATAGATGAGTTGCGGGTGCTGAGCTGCTGTTGCGGATGATCGAAGCTGCTGCTGCTATTTTATTAGGTATAAGATGCTGCTTTTGGAGAACCTTTTTACTCCTTATAGATTTTTCATTTATAGCTATTAGATTTTCTAAGACAGATAGATAGATCTTTTTGGAGTTCTTGCTGTGACAAACTTTATCTTCCATCTAATAGGTATGCATTGTAATTTCAATTTATTCTTATAATGATGATAAATGTAATAATCTGAGTGATAAACTTAAAACTTATGCATTGTTTCTAAAACTTTATATAAACTTTATTATCTTTAAACAAATGACTCAGTGATTCTTTAGCTCAATAATTAAGGTAAAATGTTAAAGAGTTTATTGTGATTGAGCTGGTCTTAATCACCATCAACTGATTCCTACTAGTTGGTCCATCGACCAATGAGCGGAATACCTTAAAAGCAATGAGAAACATTATGTCATGTTAAAAAGAGGTATCCCGTCTCCTTCCAGCGAATCGTTTTACTGTTTTTTTCTCCTAGGTTAAGGACGGAGGTAATCCAGGGAATAAATGAGTAAGTGAATGTATATGCGGTGTTAATGGGCCCCACCGTCATATGGATATAGTCTGTGTATTGGAGAGATAGTTGTACCTGGATGACCGAGTCATATAGGAGAAGAATTTTTATTGTTAGCGCTGGATCAGATTTCTTGGTAGCAGAGTTATGGTTACTATAGATTAGTTTGGTGATTATTGATTATTGATTATTGATAAGTTCATGTCTAACACTTTATGTTGAGTCACGTTATGTTATATGTAAGTTTTCACGCTTCCGGGAAGTAGGAAGTGGAACACGTGTGGCAAGAGAAGTCACATGGAATAGTGCATTGTCTGAGTTCATATTGGTGATAACACAGGTTGTGTTATGATAGGGACATTTTCCGCATAAAAGGTGTGTAAGTGAAATAGTGACCGGTTTTCTTGTGAAACTCTGGCCTTAATTCTCAGGAGCAGTATAGTCTCCACATGTGTTTTATCCCCAGAGAAACGGGTTTACCGCTTGCTTGAAAGAAGGGTAAGGTAGAGGGAAGTGCTACTTTATCGGCGAAATGGGAAAATTCTGTGGTAGGGTAGAGGTAAGTGCTCCCTACTGGAAATACAGAATTCTTGTGTAAATGGACAAAGCTATCTCTTTGGTTTAGTGAATCAGACAATGGAAATGTGTTTTAATTGTTGTAACTAACGAAGAATTGTTGAAAAAGAAATTGCCGATAAATTTTGTAAAGGAGGGGTCAAGAGCAGAACTGACGTAGACAAAAGCCGCGCTGGGATTGGACAGTGCGCTAGTCATACAGAAACAGGAGCAGAACTGACGTAGACAAAAGCCGCGCTGGGATTGGACAGTGCGCTGTAGACAGAAACCGCTCTGATTGGAGTGTTGGTGTGAGTCGCGCTAAGATTGGATGGATAGAATAGTGACGTGGAAGTTTATGATTGGAGTGTTGGTGTGAGTCACGCTAGTATTGGTCGAATAACACATAGAGAACAGTGTTGAATTGCGGATCGTTTGAGGAGAGAAAGCGATTGTGAATCATGTCGTATTATGAATATGGTAGAGAGAAAACGTCATGGATGTCGAAAGTTAAGAACTTTTTTAAGAAAGATAAAAAAGTAGTGACTAGAGAGGGACAAGTAATTCCTCCGCCGAAATCACCAGCTTCGCACATGATGCTGAAATATGGATATCATACATGCATATGGTTAGAAAATTGGACAAAATATACCAAGAATGATGGAGCATTGGCTTTTCCTGAGAATGGTTCATTTAGTGTAGCTGTATTACAGAATTTGAGAGAGAAGATGGCAATGTTAGAACCTAGACCTAGACCGACACAGTTTGAAGCTTTAAGTGAATGGGAAGATGAGATGTATGAACGAGAGAGATTCAGAGGATTAAAGAATCATGAGTTTGTGCCTGGTAGGTTATGGGGAGTAAATCATGAAGACAGAATAAAGCGTTGGAGATATGCTAATATGACAGGAGGTTTGTTTCCAGCTTTTACAGTTGAGGAAGAAGCAAAGAAAAAGTGTACAGAGAAAAAGAAACATGTGGTTATGGAAAAGTATGGGTATGGTGGTAGTGAAACGGAAGATGAATTGCTGGAAGATATTTTAAACAGAAACCCACCTCCATACCAACAGACTTCTGTAGTGGTGACACCTAATGCACCGCCAATGGAAACTGGGAGGAATAAAATTCCCGAACGAAGAGATGAGATAAATAGGTCACAAGATCAATTAAAAACTTCACAAAATGAAGAGATAGAAAGTGACAATGCAACTGAATTAGCAAAAACCACAAGAGAATTAACTGAAAAGATAAGAGAATTGACAAAGAATATGGAAGCTGTAACTGTACCAGTAACGATAGGTCCAGTAATGCCAATTTTTGAGAATCAGAAAATTGATGAACGTTCTTTAGTGATTCCTATGAATTCACATTTGCAAAGAAAAAGAGAAGGGATGGAACTGGACAATGAAGGTGCACACCATTTGGTTAGTACCTATAGACCAAGCCCACCTACTAATTTGACGATAAATGAGAATGAGTTCAGGAAAATACCTATGGTAACGGAGTCTGCATCAGGGACACCAGAAAGAAGTAACAATTGGATAGAATTAAATAGTACGCCTGTAGGTCTGACTCCAGATGAGTTAAATGAATGGATGAAAACGCTAAAAACGAAAGAGACAGAAGTAAAACCATTAGATGTAATTAGGTTAAAAATAGACATGGAAGAATTAATTTTAGGAACGATTGGTACAGAAAAATTAAAAAATTATCAGGATGATGAGATTATGTTTTTGTGCAAAAGTCTTACATGGAGAGCTAGAAATTTACATGACAAATTAGAAGAGACAGCAAGTGAACTGGGAGTAGAATTTGCAAAAGTGAAAACGTTGCAGAAACCATATAGAGTAGATTTTTGTGAGAAAGATATAGAGAATCTGAACACATCAGGAAGATTGACCCAAATAAAAGAATTAATTGTATTACTGAGAAAATGAGGTGATGTGGATAGATGGAGAAGTAGATGGATAAAAAGAATGAGAAAGTAACAGATAAAGCATCTTTGGCTTTTGCAGTGACAGATAAGGAACCAGTTGTAAGGAGTACCCGATGAGAGAAACTCCAGGAGGTAGTTATGTGCATGTTCCATGGTCTAGACAGGATATACTGTCATTTACAAATGATTTCCCAAAGTTGAGAGAGAAGCCAGTAGAATGGTACAGACAAGTGGAGAGATTTGTTAAAGTTTCAAAGGTGTTGTGGATAGACTTGGATGGATTGTTTGATATAGTAGTGCCAGCTGATTTGTGGACAGAATGCAAGATTACTATTGATTGGCCAACTGTAGAATATCCAAGAGATGCTAAAACAGGAGCGCCAGGACCAGAAGTGATGAGAAAGTACGATCAAGTAATTACCTTTTTGAAGAATAAGATTCCACCTAAAGAAACAGATTGGGTAAAAATAGACAGAACCACGCAGGAAAGTAAAGAATCAGTGCATGCTTACTATGAGAGACTGTTGTTAGTTTTCAAACAGTATAGTGGTTATGAGACACTAAATGAGAAGGATATGAGTCATTTTGTATATAGATTTGTATATGGGTTGAAACCAGAGATAAGTGAGATGATTAAACAGCATATGATTTGTTGGCAGAATAGCACAGTCGATGAAGTTTTGAGATATGCTAAGTATTGCAGTGATGATATTGAGAGTAGACAGCGTAAATTGAAAGAAAAAGCCATGTGGGCACAGGTGAAAGTTGCAGAGAAACAAGAAGCTCAATTGAGTAATACAGGTATTAAAGCAGGACAGGCTAGATTTCGACCAAATATAGGTAAAGGAAAAGGACAAATGAGCATAGATGAGGCAAAGAAAAAGTGGCCATGCCATAACTGCGGAAAGCTAGGGCATTGGAGAAACAAGTGTAAATTTCCTCCAAAACTTAATGTGGAAAATCAATCATTAAATTCACAGGTGCAGAGTGAGGTAGTTACTCAACAGAGTCAGGTGCCACAACCACCACTTCCCAAGAGTGTTAACCAACAGAAATTCAGTGCAGAAACAGGATTCTACGGAGGAGAGCAGGTAACACAGTTGCCGCGTGCAGCTGCCATTTCTCAATATTGGTTACGACAGGATGAGGATGAAAGGGATGAAAGCTTCTGACGGTGCCTAGGAGAGGGGAAGAGTGCGTGCTTGGCGCAACTCTAGAGGTAGATCAGTCTGGTCCATTTGTGGATGGAGAAGTGAATGGTGCAAATGTAACATTCCTTGTGGACACTGGAGCTACCCGTTCTACTGTTAGGTCAGTGGAAATTCCAAACCTTCCTCTCTCAGGTGAACATATTCAAGTAGTTGGAGTTTCGAATCAGCAAATTAAGACACCTCTTACTAAATTAGTGGAGGTAAAGATTGGTCCATTTAGTGAAATGCACCGATTTGTGGTATGCGATTGTAGTCCTGTGAACCTATTAGGACGCAATCTATTGTGCAAAATGAATTGCACTATCTATTGTACTCCAGATGGAATTGCATTTCAGACCCCAGATGAAGATGTATTGTATAAAATGACACTGGTGAATTTAGAACCAGAAGTAAATGATTTGTTTCCTGTATTTGATGCAGAGAAAATCCCAATTGAACTGAAAAAGACAGTGAAAGAAGAAGTGTGGGACTTTACAGGAGAAGATATAGGATTAATGAAAGAAGTAGATCCCGTTAAAATCTCCGTAAAGAGGGAACGAGTTACCCAAATACGCCCCAGTATAAATTGACACCAGAAATAATTGAAGGAATAACGCCAGTAATAAATAAAATGGTTGAACAAGGGATTCTAAAATAAATCATGAGCAGTCCATGTAATTCGCCAATAATGGGACTGAAAAAGCCAAACTGAACATATAGGATTGTACAGGATTTGAGGAAGGTAAACAAAATTGTAGTGCCTTGTTGCCCAATAGTACCGAACCCTGCTGTGATTCTATACCAGATTCCACGTGAAGCAGAATGGTACACAGTAATTGATTTATGTCATGCATTTTTCTCTATTCCATTGCATCCAGATAGCCAGCCATTATTTGCGTTCAGGTTTGGAGAGCGTATTTTGGCATGGTGCCGAATTCCTCAAGGGTACACAGAAAGCCCCTCGATCTTTAATCAGATTCTAAAGAAATCCTTGGAAGATTTAAAAATGCCAGAAAAGTCAGTGATGGTTCAGTATATTGATGACCTACTGGTGGAATCAAAAACGAAGGAAGCATGTGTCAATGATACAATTGCTTTGCTGAATCATTTAGCCAAAAGAGGACATAAAGTGTCCCCATCAAAATTGCAGTTTTGTCAACAAGAAGTCCAATATTTAGGGCATAAAATTGAGAAAGGAGTGCGAAAGGTAACGACTGAAAGAATAAAGATGATTCAAGGAATGAGAGCTCCAATGACGCAAAGAGAGGTAAGAATGTTTTTGGGAATGGTTGGATATTGTCGACAATGGATAAGCGGTTTTCCGTTGATCGCCAAACCGTTGCAAAAACTTACAAAGAAGGATGTTAAAGATCCTTTTGAAATGAATGATGAGGAAATGAAAGCGTTCAGAGAGCTGAAAAAGAAATTGTGTGAAGCTCCAGCATTGGGAATGCCTGACTATGAGAAAGACTTTGAGTTGTATTGCAGTGAAATTGATGGATGTGCATTTTCAGTCTTGGTACAGAGACATGAAACCATGAAAAGACCCATTGCATATTTTTCAGCTGTTTTAGACCCTGTAGCAAAAGCGTTGCCTGGATGTTTGAAAGCAGTTGCTGCTACTTGTGTGAGTCTGGAACAGAGCGAAGGCATAGTGATGGGATATCCACTGAGAGTATATGTTCCCCATTCTGTGGAAATTCTCTTGACAAGAACGAAAACCCAATACATGACACATAGTCGGCTGACTAGGTATGAAAAGGTAATTTTCAGTGCAGATAATGTGACCATTGACAGATGTATGAATGTGAATCCTTCGACATCATTGCCAGATGAAGAGAGTGTGATTGAAATGGATGAAGTAGATCACGATTGTCTGAATGTGCTTGAATATTGTACAAAACCAAGACCAGACATACGAGATGAGCCCTTAAAGGAATCAGATTATATTCTGTTCGTGGATGGCTCATGTTTGAGAACAAATGATGGAGTTCTAAGTGCAGCGTATGTGGTTTTCACAGTAGTAACTGTAATGGAAGCATCTTGTCTGAAAGGGATACGGTCTGCCCAAGTCGCAGAACTAGTAGCTCTGATTCAAGCTTGCAAGTTGGGAAGAAATGTACGGGTTACGATTGTGACAGATAGCCAATACGGTTTTGGAGTGGTGCATGATTTTGGTCAGATTTGGTCACAAAGAGGTTTCTTGACGTCTGCAGGAACGCCAATTAGAAATGGAGATTTTGTGAAAAAGTTGCTTGAGGCGATACAGCTGCCTAAACAGATTGCTGTTGTGAAGTGCAATGCACATAAAAATGGGGAAGACTACATAACTGTCGGCAATAAGTATGCTGACGAGATTGCACAGTACTGTGCAAAGAATGTGGTCTCTTTGAACAAGAGCCGAGAAAGAGAGCATATTTCTTGTCCTTTGCTTTTTACTAACCCTGTTGAGACATGGGATGAGGTGAGACAGTTACAGGAAGCAGCAGATGATGAGGAAAAAGATACATGGATAAAAGCCGGATGTAGAAAACATGAGGAAAATGATGTTTGGATTTACAGAGATGAAAGACCAGTTATGCCTGATAGCATGATTTCTGACATGGCACGGATGTACCATGGACAAGCCCATATTGAGAGAGATTCAATGATCAGACTTTTTAGACAAACATGGTATAATCCAAAATTTAGAGCCATAGCTGAGAGTCTTTGTCAAAGATGTCTTATTTGTCAACAATTAAATCCAGGAAGGAAGACAGTAGTGAGTCTAGGAACAATAGGACGAGAAGGAGGTCCGTTCACTAGAATGCAAATGGACTTTATAGAAATGCCCCCGAGCAACAGACTAAGGTATGTCCTCGTAGTCGTCTGTTTGTTTTCCCGTTGGGTGGAAGCATACCCGACCAGAAGGAATGATGGAATCACGGTAGCAAAACTTATGCTGCGAGAATTCATTCTGAGGTATGGTTTTCCAGTCACGATTGAAACAGATAGAGGAACACATTTCCAAAACGAATTAATTAAACTGATTTGTGAAGCACTTAGTATTAAACAGAAACTGCATTGTGCATACAGACCAGAGGCTTCTGGAATAGTAGAGCAAGTGAATGGAACAATTAAGAACAGGTTAGGAAAAATGTGTCAAGCCACAGGACTCAAATGGCCAGATGCCTTGCCATTAGTTTTAATGACAATCAGAAGTATTCCGGAAAGGAAAACTGGACTCAGTCCCCATGAGATAATTATGGGACGAGCAATGAGACAAGCACATGTACCTGTCAACAACCTACTGACTATAACTGATGATCTGGTGCTGGATTATTGCAAAGGATTGGCTGATGTGGTGCGTTCTGTGTTTCATCAGGTTGGACCGGATGCGACCACTCTTGAAAGAAAACCAGCTCACGACTTGAATCCAGGAGATTGGGTCCGCATAAAAGTCCACAGGAGAAGAAACTGTTTGGTTCCTCGCTGGGATGAACCACGACAGGTGATCCTGGTGACAACCACTGCAGTCAAATGTGCAGGAGTGAAACATTGGGTGCATGCCAGTCACACCATCAGAGTTCCAGAACCTGAAGATCGACATGTGAGTCGACATCTGGAAGTGTTGGATAACAGTTCAGCATCAGAAGCGGAAGAAGAAATAAACAGGGTGCCAGAATCTGAAGATCGACCTGTAAGTCGACATCTGGAAGACCCAACTACAAGTGCAACGACAGAAGAAGTAAAGGAAATAACTGAAGTTCCAGAACTTGAAGACCGACATGTGAGTCGACATCTGGAAATATCAGATACCAGTTCAGAATCTGATACAGACCATTCGGATTGTGAGGAAATTCTGAAAAGAAATTGGAAATTTGAAAGCATAAGAGAAGAAACTGAGCACGAAGATAGTAACAGTGAGCAACCAAGTACAAGTTGTGGTAAAAATCCTTCGGAGATAATATTAATAGATGAAGAAGGGAGAGTTTCAAACAGAAAGTTAGGAAAATCGGAAGATCCCCGAGGAGCAATAGGGACAGATAGCCAAACAAAAGAACAGGGAAATTTAGAAGTAGATAGAGAGATTGACACAAATTCGGAAGAACCTCGAGGAGGGACAGAAGTAGGTGAACGAAGGAAGATAAGAAAAGAACCACAAGTAGAGGAAGAAAATGAAATTATAAGATTCAAAATAAGAGACAAGAAAGAGAAAACAGAAACAGAGTCTGAAGAAAGTGGAGAGGAAAGAAACCAAAAACTAGAGTCAAGAAAAAATAATTGGAAAACAGAAAGAGAGGAAAAAGGAAGTGAGGCAAAAAGGCCAAGAAAAGGAGACAATTGGCCCAACGAAGTAAGAAAATTAAGATACAGGATCATAAGGTTAGATGGAAAAAGTGCTGAACAAGTGAATGAAATAACAAGTCAGAAAGAGCAAGAAAAACAAGGTGGAAAACACTTGCAGAAAACGAAAAGAGTAAAGAAGGTAAATCCGAAGTATAGATCGCCTGAATGGTTGTATCTTGCTTTAACGGATAACAAAGAAGAAAAGAACACTCACGAGAACCCAGAACAAAGAAACCTAATGGGTGAAGGTGAAGTGCAACAAACTTGAAGAAATTTAAACGAATTTCTACCGGACTTGACAAAATACTGGATTTGAGGAATTCTACCGGATTTGACAAAATACTGGATTTTACAAAGAAAGAATTCTGAAAAGAATTAAAAGAAAGTACCAAACGAAGACAAAAACATTGGAGTGCAGAGTGGCTAAGAAGTCATTCCTGAGGTGTAGTGACACAAATTTTCTTGGAAATAAATAAATAGGTTATAAAACAAAATGGAGGATACTAGAGATAGAAAATGTAGATGTGAGTTTTTAAGTAGATGGTGTAAGATGTGCTTCTTTTGTACAGCATTATTAATGACAGTATGGGTGGTTTTAGCAATCACTATTCCAATTAGTTTAGCTGTAGTAGAAACGTCTAATCACACAGAGAAAGAAAAAGGAGCTAACACTCAAGATACAGTTATATTAAAAAGTAGTGCAGAATTACATAGAGACAAATCAATAACAGATTTTTCAAAGAATGTTTTTACTAAATTATTATATGAGTATGTAGAAACAATGGATGTAAGAGATTGCTATGTTTGTATGCAATTGCCTGCGTCTGTAGCAGAGGGTGTGACTTATCATCACCTTCCTTTGACGTATGGAATAACATGTAGTGTTTTAGCAAGTTTATTTTATAAAACAGGTAGATTAGAATATTATTACACTGACATAGATAAGATTTTTGCGAAAGTTTCTGTAGTTCCCGAACTAAACAAAATAAAAGAGGGAAAAACGTTTGGAGAATTTTTCATAGAAGATAAGATTTTAACATTAGATAATATAGTTAAAAACAACCTTACCTGTGAGTTAAAGAAAGAAGAAAAAGTATTTTTAGAGATGGTTGAAGAAAGAAGAGTGAAATTTCAAAGAAAAGTGATAGAAGAGACAAAAACACCTCTTTGGGCGTTTGAGGAAGACAATCATGACAAGAAAAAGACAAATGCAGCTATGACTCTGGATTGGCCCCAACAGGGAAGGTTGTGCATTAGAAGAAATAGAACAAGATATGACAATTATTTTGTGGGTTCCAGTAATTGCCATGACAATTACCTAATTATAGGTGGATGGGGATTCAAAGGGGGAAAAGATCCAATATTTCCAGGGATCTATTATGTTTGCGGTAATAGGGCTTATTACAGGTTGCCGGACCATTGGTATGGGTCATGTTATTTAGGCCTGGTCTTTCCAAAGATTTTTCATATGGATAGAAAAGAAAAGGAACACACAAAATGATAAATACCTTTACACGTAGAAAAAGGGAAAGTTTTTCAGAAATAGTAGGTGATATTTTTGGTGCATTGATACCAGCAGTGGGAATATCTTTGAATGCATTTAAAATTCGGAAATTATCCACAGTGGTAGATCGTTTATCTACAGATACTGCTGGAGGGTTCTTGATGGTAAATAACGAGATGGTTGCCATGAGAGCTATGGTGATGCAAAATCGACTTGCCCTTGACATTCTTTTGGCAAAAGAGGGTGGAGTCTGTGGAATGCTAAAAGTCCAACATTGTTGCACTTACATTCCAGATAAAAGTGAAAATATACAGAAGTATATAAAGAATATTACACGTTTGCACAAAGAACTTGTTCCACTGGAGGTTGAAAGTGCATTTGGAAAACTTGGTAAAGGGTTTTCTTCAGTAATAAATTGGTTAACAAGAATGAGTGGATTAATAATAGGGAAAGTTATAATAATAGCAACCATGATAATCATAATAATTTTAGTGCTGAAGCTTGTAATTACATGTATAAAGAAAAGAAGAAGACAGAATAAAATAGAAAAGGAGAACATGATAAACAAGGAGAGAGAGAGAGAAATGGGTGAAATAGAGCTAGAAGAGATAAAAGAGAACATGTACAAGAAGACCAAGAGACAAGTTGAAAGGGATACAGTTGTGTAAACTAACTAAAGCAAACGGATATAAGAAATATGCTGTCTGAGAGAATTGTATAACTTAGGTTTTGTGGTGATATTAAAAATCACCAAAGGGGGAGTTGATGGAGCAGGATAAATGAATTTTTTTTTAACCTCCTAATAATTTACGTAAAATAATTAATAAACATGTTCGTTTAAGTAAATAACCAACAATGTATGTTACATGTGAAGGGTTAAAGGTAACACGCTATTTTGTGTGCAAATTAATCTACTTATAATTGTTGACGTGTCTAACATAATCTAATATTTGCGTACTAATAAAATAATAAACGCATGATTTGTGCTTTGAAAATAAAACGTGTGGTGGCAAAATAAAGCGATGGTAAGTAAGGGACGGCTTTATATGTTGCTTTTGCTAGGTAATACCTAATTGGGGTACGTAGAAAGACAAGAGGGAAACGAAAGGGTTTATATTCTTTATTTTAACAATATTTTGTTTATCTTTGAAAATAGTGCGCTTAGGCCTGTTGAGCAGCGATATAAAATGGCCGCCATGAGCTAGAGTACGCATGTGCAAGAAGCCGTGTGGAAAAGGAGAAAGGCTGTGAAAAAGAATGACCACGTGTTCGTGCTGAGAGCCTAAGATGGAAGTATGGTCAAGGCTATTGTGACCTTACTGAGCAAATGTGTGCCAAGATGATCAGCAAGAAGCGTGAGAAGTCAAAATGAATAAGTGGACAAACGGAACTATTGAACCTAAAAAGTATCAGAAAATGATACAAATTGGACTGATCGAAACTGATGAGTAATGTCATGAACTGTGGGAAACGATGCAAGCATGGTCATTCCACAAAGAACTGGTTAAGACAAGGAAGTTTGATAAAAATGTATATGGACTTGAATGAACCAATGAGAGAGAATCACGCCATAAAGAGGCAACATTTTATTTAGTAAGCGAGAATTAGGGTATAAGAAGACCTACTCCGGGAGGGGTTGAGTAGTATTATTATATTTTTATTGATGATGATGAGCGAGCGTACTGTTAGGAGAAGAGAGAGCTGAGATTGCTGATAGTTGAGTTGCGGGTGCTGAGCTGCTGTTGCGGATGATCGAAGCTGCTGCTGCTATTTTATTAGGTATAAGATGCTGCTTTTGGAGAACCTTTTTACTCCTTATAGATTTTTCATTTAGAGCTATTAGATTTTCTAAGACAGATAGTTAGATCTTTTTGGAGTTCTTGCTGTGACAAACTTTATCTTCCATCTAATAGGTATGCATTGTAATTTCAATTTATTCTTATAATGATGATAAATGTAATAATCTGAGTGATAAACTTAAAACTTATGCATTGTTTCTAAAACTTTATATAAACTTTATTATCTTTAAACAAATGACTCAGTGATTCTTTAGCTCAATAATTAAGGTAAAATGTTAAAGAGTTTATTGTGATTGAGCTGGTCTTAATCACCATCAACTGATTCCTACTAGTTGGTCCATCGATCAATGAGCGGAATATTTTAAAAGCAATGAGAAACATTATGTCATGTTAAAAAGAGGTATCCCGTCTCCTTCCAGCGAATCGTTTTACTGTTTTTATTCTCCTAGGTTAAGGACAGAGGTAATCCAGGGAATAAATGAGTAAGTGAATGTATATGCAGTGTTAATGGGCCCCACCGTCATATGGATATAGTCTGTGTATTGGAGAGATAGTTGTACCTGGATGACCGAGTCATATAGGAGAAGAATTTTTATTGTTAGCGCTGGATCAAAGTTCATCCCTTATTGATCCTTCCTCTGTCTCATGCTCCTTGTTTTTGTTCCTATCCTTTCGGATGAGCTGTTTGCATCTTCGTCCCCTTCGTTGCGGTTTTGCTGGTGCCATAATTTCCCTCTTCCCCTTCCTCGTGATTGTCTTGGCGCCGTTTGCTGTTGTTCCCATTGGCGTTGCTGCAGGACAAGGCGCATGTCCCCTAAAAAAGCCAATCTTGTGCTATCCATTGGTGTTTCAGGTTCCCCACTGCTTAGGTCGGTGGAGGTTAGGGAAGATAGACTGCTTGATGCGCCCCCAATATTGCTTTCCATTCCTTGTTGTTTGAAAGGGTCAAATTTGCGGGAGAAAGTGAAGATGCGTCCCTCAGCATAGTCAATAGTATCCCGTTCAAATTTGTTATGTTTCCTCTGTTGGACCACCTCCTCATGCTTGTCAATTTGGCTTTCTAAATCTGTTTTAAATTTCAACATTTCTGTATTTAATTTGAGTGATTCCAGCTCTTTCTCCGTTTCCTGTAATTGTGATTTGATTTTTTCCAAGGAGATCTCAATATGTTTAACAAGTATTTTTATTAGACCCAACGATAAATTCAAAGTATGCTCGCCCCACTCTTGTAATAAGTCATTTGTGGCATCCTGGTGGTTAGGCATTAGCATAATTCTTAGGCCTCTCGGGACCCGTTGTACATCCAAATATTTTTTCAGGGTTATAAGCTCCCAAGATTTGTTTATCTCTTTTTTGCTTAATTTCTCCCATAGTCGCAATTTACTTTTAATGTCCGATTTTACTGATGAGTGTTGCTTATCTGATTCCTTTTGCATATCACCTTTCTCAAACATTGTTGTTAATTGTTCTTTCCTTTTGGCCTCCCTCTTTTCCATCTCAAATCTGTGCCTTTTGCTCAATTTTCAAAACTGTATATCTTTTTACTGGGGCTGCTGTTGGGACTGTTCCTTAAATAGGAATTAGTGACACTCCTCTGCTCGTTTCAGTTGAAAACTGAGTGCAGAATTTAAAACTATTCCATACAAAACAGATCCCACTTCTTAACCGAATAATCGTTGATGCTTCAATCTTGTTTAACATGCAGCGTTTTAACATACACAGTTTCCAGACACACTCCTACCTCAGGATTCCTCCACGGATGGTGTGTGTCGGTTACCTCCGTGTTTGTTCTTCACTTTCTTTTTGGAACGGCGAGCACCGACCCAGGCTTAACAAATCCTTTCACCTGTGGTTCACTTTTGCCGGGTTGCAGGCGCTCGTGAAGGTGCGTAATCCATGCGGTTGAACCAAACCGCTTGTAATATATCCAACGAATTCCTCCCTAGAAGAAAAGAGGGTCGCACTCCAGCAGTCTTGCTCCAGTGATAATTTATTCTTTAAGCAGGCACAGACCAAACCAATGCGTTTCAGTATCACAGATACCTTGATCACGGTTAATTACTAGCCCCGTCCCCCTTCCTTTTGAAAATCCTGATAGGATACAGTATTACATCATTTCCTTTTTTTTTTTTTTTTTAAATATCTTTATTCAGTTTATAACAACAATTTTCACCCCCCGATCCCACCCCCACCCTCCAGGTCAGACAAGTATACATACAATTTCATTATTCACACTAAATCATAACTTTAGGGAACACTGGTTCCAGAATACATTAATTTCGGTAAAAGAGTCAACTAAGTACAACCTTGCGATTGACACCATTCTATTAAAGGGGTCCAGATTTTCGATGCTTCAATCTTGTTTAACATGCAGCGTTTTAACATACATATTCATGACCTATACAAAATGAAAAAAACATGCTACAAAGACAACTTATCAAAGACGGAGAGGGAAGCCCTGAATACATTAAGTGATGACCATCAACTGGTAATAAAAATGGCAGACAAAGGTGGAAATGTGGTAGTGTGGGACCGAAAAGCATATATTGAAGAAGCATCTCATCAATTAAATAACGAAGTGTATTATGAAAAGTTACCAACAAATCCTATCACAACAATAAAAAGAGAAATTGATAAAAAACTTAAGGCATGGACTTCCAAAAAATTAATTGATGAAGAGGAATGCAAATATTTGATAGTGGATTTCCCGATATTGGCAACAATCTATTTTCTCCCAAAACTGCATAAAGACCCCAAAAAACCACCGGGCAGACCCATATTGTCAGCAAAAGGTTCCCTTCTGGAACCCATAGCAAACTACATCGATTATTTTCTCATCCCATATGTGGCAAACTTGAGCTTGTATATAAAGGACACAACAGATCTCCTTAAAACCCTCTGTGGAATAACCTGGCAAAGCACCTATTATTTGATCACAATGGACGTGATCGCCCTATACACAAACATTGACAATGCCTTAGGCTTAAAAGCATGCAAATGTTTCTTACAAGAAAGGAACATCCATTACAAAGAACACAATGAAATACTTATGGATATGATTTCGTTATGTCTGACAAATAATGTTTTCTCATTTGGCGATGAGCTATATCGACAGCGCAACGGAGCGGCTATGGGTTTTGCCTTCAGCCCAAGTTACGCTTGCTTAGTAATGGGATAGTGGGAGAAGGAGATTGCGCAAAACATCAAGCAGGAAAGATACACAAAAAAGATCATTAAATGGATGCGATTCATAGATGATCTTCTTATCGTCTCGAATGGAACAAAGGAGGATTTCCGTGATTTTTTTGAAATTTTAAACATCAGTGTACCTAATCTCCAGTTTACCCATGAAATCAGCAAAGAACAAGTAAACTTTCTCGATGTGGAAATTTATGTAAAAAACAACACATTGGAAACAACACTGCATCGAAAAAGCAGAGCAACAAATGCTACATTGGAAGCAACAAGCTTTCATCAACCATCATTAATATCCAGCATACCATTTGGGGAATTTCTCCGCCTGCGAAGAATTTGCAGTGAAGAAGGAGAATGGAAGAAACACAGCAATAAAAGTAGGGAAAGATTCAAAGCAAGAAAATACAACAAAGGCATCATAAACAAATGTTGGAATAGAGCGAATGAGCGGTCCAGAGAAGAATGCCTGAAGTCAAAAACTTGCGAGAAGCAACTAGATGAGGAACCCATAAGATTAATCATGAATTTCTCACAAGAATCCAAACAGATTGTGGAGATAGTAAAAAAGAACTGGAAAATCCTACAGTTAGATACGACAATAGAAAAGAAAATGGGACCTCATCCGATAATAACTTACCGGAGAGCAAAGAACATAAAAGATCGATTGATACATAGCCATTTCAAGGCAAAACAACCAAAAGAGACATGGTTAAAAACAAAAGGCTTTGTAAAGTGTCAAGGATGTAAAGTATGCCAAATAGCAAAACCAACAACAGAAGTCATGACAGCTAATAACAAAGTTTGGCAAATAAGGGAGCTCATAACCTGCAAGAGTCAACACATTGTGTATGTGATCGAGTGCCCGTGCGGATTGAAATACGTGGGTAGCACCATCTGTGAATTGAAGAAACGGATACTAGAGCACGTACGTACAACAAAGAATAAAGACAGGAACAATGCAGTAGCTAAACATATGGAGCAACATCATGATGGAAATTGGAAGAAACTAAGCTTCTATGGGATTGAAACTGTATCAGCAAACTCACGAGGGGGCAATCGTGAGAAGATACTACGGCAAAAGGAGTCGCGTCATATCTTAAATCTCCGCAGCATGACACCTTACGGTTTAAATCAGTCAGAGGAATTGTATATACACCTATAAAATGATGGTCTACCCTCAAGAAAGAAAGGAGAAAAGAGAAAAAAGAAAGAAACCTCATGTACAAGTCATCAAAATCAGAAGAAATAGCGACAATGCACGAATAAATAAAAGCACAAGTAAACCCATTGGAGGGTATCAGTCCATGTAAATACAAATAAAAAAGAAATGAAACAACAAAAAAAGCGAGTTAAGGCACATACGATAAATACACAACGTCGAAAGACATGGGGCAGGAAAATGGGAAGGAGAATGGAATGACCTAGGAAACTGATGCAATGTGACCTCGAAAAACAATAAAATAAAATAAAAAAATAAAAATTATACGTGGACTTTGTTTGAAAACATTGCGTGCAGGACAATTAATAATGAGGACATGTACATAGTGAGGCAGAACGCCTATATATACATATATATATGATCTTTTTAATTCACTTCACTGGTTCACAAACACTTTTTCAATTTGAATGTTTTTTCACACTATGTTATAGGCAAAAAAACAAGGGACTACATATCCCATAATTCCAAGTACTATGCCTGATCTCCCCATAGGAAATGATGTAATATAGGGGAGGCAAGATGGCGTCCGACTGATATCTTCGTGTAGATGCTCCGCTGAGTATCCCCCAAGATACGTCTGTAATGCGCTTTTGGATACCTTCTGGAATGAAGATACGAGGGAATTGCTAGAACCATAAGAAATGCGCCAAACTTAAAAGAAAGGAATGCGGCATGAAAACTCTATCCGGAGCTGGCGAGTAACTTTTTCACAACTGCTCGTACTCACGTCTCTTCCTTGCCGCGAGGACGCCTATACGGCTCGGGCCTCCCAGATTCATCCTGAACTGCGTGAGCTCTTCCCGGCACGTCAGAATCACAGGAGTGTAGTCGGGAGTCAGCGCGCACATCTTGCTGAAAGGAAAATCACCCAGATCAAGCAGCGCTATGGAGACTTTGTAAAGACCGGTATAATCCCAGGGATACATTGTATCTGCAACCGCTTCGACAACATCCAAGTAAGAATGACCGGTAAAGGGGCGAGAGCGGGGAAGGTGAAGAGCGCGCTAGTATCCTCTCAGTCTAGCACAACGACTACAAGTACCCGACAAAAAAAACTGGACATTTTAGGTACCAAGGGCAAAGGTGGGGGAGAAAAAGGGGAAAGCCTTGATTCAGTGGGAAAAGACACTGTGATCGCGGGTACTGCCAAAAAAGGTACCGCTCGATCACATAAGGAAGCTGGTTTTTCTCAGCCCTTAATCACCAGCAGTTTCGGCGCAGCAAGAGGGGCGGAAGACAATCTGTCAATAGAAAGTACTCAGGAGGCAAGCGGGATGGCAAGTCAGATTGCAGTCGGAGTGACTGTTTACACTTTACCTGCGGCACTGGGTGTATCACAGATTTCAGACACTCTCTCTCCTACAGATATAGCAAACGCCTCAGTACCCGCGATTCTGGCGATAGAAGGCAGCTTAGGGGATAATGCTACCAGCTGCGGTAGTAACATCAGTACTTTGAGTAGCAATACAACTACTATTAAAGACATTGCAAGTATTGCCAGCTCTTTACTAACATCTCAAGCTGTTAACAATGTACTGCCAGATTACACACCAAAAACGCCTGATAACCTGGACAAGTTCTACTCTCTGACAGATGAGTCGGAGATATCAGACATAAGTATTTCCTTGTCAAGTGGGGAGGAAGGCAATAAATGGTATAGCAGTACCAATACGGATACTCAGAAAAATAAACAGGGTGCTAAAAAGTTACTAAAGAAGAAAAATAGAGATCGCTTTCAAAAGAATTGTGATATTTCCGACAAAGAGGATGCAAGGGATCTGAAGTGGGACTACAATGACACCCCTCTTACGATATTTTCCAATTCCATGGCAGCCTCTGGGGGCAATCAAACAATCATTGGCAGCGACAAAGGTGGAGACCACGGAGATTCAAGAAGCGAACCTGCCTTGACAGATATTCTGCAATCCATCAAAAGCTTTCAGGAGGAAGTCAAGGCAGATAGTCGCAGATCGCGCCTGGCTGCCAAAAAACTGCAAGGGGCAGTCAGGAAGGTTGGCAAAACCTGTGCCGAAATTGCAGATCGAATGGCCTCGGTGGAGGAAAGGACTGAACAACTAGAAAAAGACGTTGCCACGCTTAAAACACAGAATGATGAGCACGAGGGGGTGGTTAAAGATCTTATGTGGAAGATGGAGGAGCAGGAAAATCGGCAGAGGCGTAACAATCTTCGTTTTCTAGGAATTCCGGAAGGGGTTGAGAAAGATGACCCTAGGAAATTTATGATTACGCTTCTCAAAGGGGCTTTTCCAGAGTTACAATCATGGGACCTGGATAAAGAAATACAGCGAGCCCATAAATTCCCTCTGTCTCCCGTTAAACGCACCACGGCACCGCAATACCCTCGTGCCATGCTTTTGTTTTTTGGTAATTTCCTACTCCGCCAAACTCTTTTCGACTTGGCCAGACCCACAAACAAGCGGACCTTTGACGGGATAACCTTCTTCACCAGACCTGATTTCGCACACGCCACAGTGGAACGCAGGTGGAGACTCAGACAGCTTTTTGAACCGTTTCAGAAACAAGGCGCCGAGGTGTATCTGCAAAACCCGGCCAGGTTAAAAATTGTATATAAAGGGGTCACACGTAGCTTTGTTTCAGAAATTCAAGCCAAAAAGTACCTAGAAGAAGTTTCGGGACATAAGTAAGGTATACAATATACATAGTGAGGGTAACCCCTTTGCAACTTGATATTCAGGCAGATGCAATGTGCAGGGAATATAGATCTGTAATATGGTACATTTTTTTCTTTTTTTTGGTGTAAATTTCTACAGAAGGTTATATTTTTTGGTGGGGGGGAGTCTCAGCGGGCTCGCGGGGCTCTACACACCGGATGACAAACTCCTGGCCCGGCTGTGGCCAGGTAACCTCCAAAGGTGGTGGGGGGTGGGAGAGGGGGGGGGTGGCGGGTCAGACAGGTTGGGTAAAAACGCAAAAAAACTTAATAGACAAAACTGGTATGATGGTAATACTAGGATACGGTGCATTCAAAACTTTGGACATATATATGGAGTACATAATGTAATGAGATGGGATTGCTAAGAGTTTTATCTATGAATATTTGCGGCTTAAATGACATTAAAAAAAGGCAAGCGGTAGGGTTACAGGCATGGGGCACAAATATTGTCTGTCTACAAGAAACGCACATAGAGGGTTCACAAACACATATTTTAAAAACACTAGGGTATAGGCTGATTTGTGCCACAACACAGGGAGCTAGGGTGCGGGGGGTTGCTATTTTAGCCAAGGGAAGTGGGTATGTTTTTAGTCACTCTAAAGCAGACAAATTTGGTCGTTGGGCGATTACAGAATGCCAATACGGGAGTGGGCAAAAGATAACACTCTGTGCTATTTATGGAAGTAATAGCGATGATCCGTCGGTCTTTGACGAGATCTCAAATGAACTCACGCATTGGCCACTACCTTTAATGATTTGCGGGGACCTTAATATCAACCTTCCTAATGATTGGTCCATGAAGGATGGTTGGCAATATATTGGCCGTAAACCTAAAGTGTTTAAAGCATTGAGACAGATGTGTTATACGCACGGGTTAGTGGATGGCTGGCAGATTTTAAAACCTAATGATCCAGGGTACACATTTTTTTCTAATCCACATCTTACCCATGTAAGATTGGATTCTATATCAGTCTCTAACTCACTCAAAGCTAATTGTCAAATTGAGAAACTGCCTCGAATCCTATCGGACCATAATCCACTCATCTGCACTGTAGAAATAAATATTGGAATTGCAACACCCAGTTCTTGGACTTTCGAGAAATCCCTGCTTTTAGACGATAATTATTGCACCCATATGAGAGAGTGGATCCCTAATTTTTTAACAGACAATATGGGGAGTACTTCAATTGAAGTAGTATGGGATGCGCTAAAAGCTGGGATTCGAGGAGAGACACTGCAATACTCCTTAAAGGCTAACAAACGGGCTAGAGAAGATATGCAGGTGCTTCAAGAAAATTTTAGGATGGCCGAGAAAGATCTGATAAGGGTGACAATAGGAAATAATGGGCGAGAAGAACTAGAAAAAATACAAAGCCAAGTGGCAATTGTAAAGGCTGTAGTTACAAATATTTTTATTGATAAAGCGGTTAAAAAAGCGCTTTCTCAAAAGGAAATGTTTTATGAAGTGAACGAACAAATCGGACATCTGCTTGCCGTACGTATGAGGCAACAGGCTTCGTCAAATTCGATTCGTGAGATTCATGATCCTCAGGGAGGCCGAATATCTGACCCGGAACCCATCAGAGAAGCCTTCTGGCGATTTTATCGTGATTTGTATACGGAGGCGGGGGGGTGATCCAGTAAATATTGAAAGATACCTAGATAAGATTGCCAATGATAAATTTGATGATGAAGATCAGGCTATATTAGAGGAAATCCCCCATACAGAAGAAATTTTAATTACAATCAAAAATTTGCCAAAAGGGAAAGCAACTGGGTTGGATAGTATTCCTTCGGAGTTCTATGTATCCTTTTTAGATCAAATTAAAAACATCTTACAGACTTTATTATACACATTTTTAAAGGTGGCCAACCCCCAAAATCCTGGTCCAGGGCAAAGATAGTTATTTTCCCCCCAAAAAATAAACCTCCGGAACAGTTAGGCTCATATCGTCCTATTACTCTTATCAATACGGACTCAAAAATATATTCGAAAGTTTTGGCCAATAGAATTGCTCCTATTATCCACAAAGTGATTGCTAAAAGCCAACATGGTTTTGTCCCAGGTAGATCTACTATTAACCACATTCAGAGAGTGATCACTTTATTTGATAGCATGAATGTTGCAGGAGACCCTATGGCGCTGGTTCTGCTTGATGCAGAAAAAGCTTTCGATAGGGTCTCCTGGCAATTCCTGTGGGCCGCTATGTCCAGAGTTGGTATAAAGGAAGGTTACATACAGGCAGTTCAAAAACTGTATGTCAATCCCAGGGCGGTAGTTATGGTAAATGGCAGCTTAACTAAGGAACTGATAATATCTCGTGGAACACGACAGGGCTGCCCTTGCTCGCCGTTGCTTTTCGCAATTTACATAGACCCTTTCATTCGCAGATTAGAAGGAAACAGAGAAATTGAACCTATTTGGTCACAGGATTATTCCACCAAATCCTTGGCTTATGCGGATGATATCGCTATTGTGACACCTGATCCTATCACGGCCTTGAATGCTATTGAAATTGAGGCTGATAACTTCGGATTAGTGTCCGGATACGCACTCAACGAAGGGAAAACTCAGATTGTATTGAATAAGAAAAGCGAAATGAGGGATTCCCGAGTAGTAGAAAAAGCTACATATTTAGGAGTTTGTATTTCATCGAATCTTGAAAACCTGGTCAATCTAAATCTTAAACCAATGATGGACTTAATGCAGAAAGACCTCCAACGCCTAGACAATCTACACCTCTCTATTATTGGTAGAGTTAATGCGGTTAAGATGGTTTTTTCCCCCAAAATTCTGTATTTGTTTAGAGCGATATGCCTAGAATTTTCAACTTCTTGGCTTAAATCAATAGAACGTATGTTTTCAAGTTTTCTATGGGCATACTCACAACCCCGGTGGGCCTATAAGTTTCTTACTCTCCCCAAGGATAGAGGTGGATTAGCTCTCCCAAATTTAAAAGCTTATTATTGGGCAACCGTGCTACTATATATTAGAGAGCTATTACAGAACAATGGGGAAACGGAGGGGGGTGGGGACTGTATGCCATCCATCTTTCAATTAATCTTAGGCTCTAAGAGTAGAGGATATCTGTGGCGACACTTGCACGATAGTTATCACAAGAAGGTTAAATTTAAAACGCTATATAGTGGATTTAAGGTTTGGAAGGCCGTTAGAAAAATGCTTGGTATAGGGCGATTTTCTTTCTACACTCCCCTAAAGGACAATCCAATTCTCCCGGAAATTTTTAATGATGGATGTATACACAAATGGAATGGGGCGGGAATTGTCCAGATAGGCTTCCTTTTCTCCTCTGCTGGGATTCAATCCTTCGAAGAACTTAAAAGAGATTTTGAACTGGATTGGCGGGATTTTTCAAGTACCTTCAAATTAGAGACTTCTTGTCACGAAAGGTGGGCGGCAGGGTTTTGTTTGAAAAAGTTAATTTAGTAGAAACATTAATTCATGCTAAAAAAAGCACTATTGGGGGGATATATTCTCTTATCAATGTGCTGTTTCCGGATGATATGGAGAAAACCTCGCAGAAATGGCAGGAAAAAGTCGGAATGTCGATTGACGAATTTAACTATGCTTATTTAATGTCACAAACAATTCTTATGTCAACGAAACTGCAAGCTACAATTTTTTAAAACCTGTTTTTTTAAATATTATACGCCTGACAAAATTGCTAAGTGGGGAGCGGCAAGGGCACGTGTTGTCCAAGATGTATGCTATATAACGCTGATTGTGTACACATTTTCTCTACATGCGAAGGATTAACATCTATAAAGCAAGAGATAGGGAAGTGTTTGACCGCAGTACTCCATAGCACAATAGTATTATCTAGTGATGTCATATTATTAGGGGCAGCGGATCCTAGTAATGCTAGAGTAGGCCATGAACTCATCTTTATTGCTATGGCAGTTTTTAGGCTGTGTATAGCCTCAGCGTGGCTGGACTCTATCGCTCCGTCGTTTCAACAGTGGCTAGCTAGGCTATTAGCCATCTCTAATATAGAGATTGCTATTTATAAACGGAAGGGCCGGAAGCGACGTAAAAGAGGGTTGAAAATCTGGACCCCTTTAATAGAATGGTGTCAATCGCAAGGTTGTACTTAGTTGACTCTTTTACCGAAATTAATGTATTCTGGAACCAGTGTTCCCTAAAGTTATGATTTAGTGTGAATAATGAAATTGTATGTATACTTGTCTGACCTGGAGGGGTGGGGGTGGGATCGGGGGTGAAAATTGTTGTTATAAACTGAATAAAGATATTTAAAAAAAAAAAAAAAGGAAATGATGTAATACTGTATCCTATCAGGATTTTCAAAAGGAAGGGGGACGGGGCTAGTAATTAACCGTGATCAAGGTATCTGTGATACTGAAACGCATTGGTTTGGTCTGTGCCTGCTTAAAGAATAAATTATCACTGGAGCAAGACTGCTGGAGTGCGATCCTCTTTTCTTCTAGGGAGGAATTCGTTGGATATATTACAAGCGGTTTGGTTCAACCGCATGGATTACGCACCTTCACGAGCGCCTGCAACCCGGCAAAAGTGAACCACAGGTGAAAGGATTTGTTAAGCCTGGGTCGGTGCTCGCCGTTCCAAAAAGAAAGTGAAGAACAAACACGGAGGTAACCGACACACACCATCCGTGGAGGAATCCTGAGGTAGGAGTGTGTCTGGAAACTGTGTATGTTAAAACGCTGCATGTTAAACAAGATTGAAGCATCAACGATTATTCGGTTAAGAAGTGGGATCTGTTTTGTATGGAATAGTTTTAAATTCTGCACTGAGTTTTCAACTGAAACGAGCAGAGGAGTGTCACTAATTCCTATTTAAGGAACAGTCCCAACAGCAGCCCCAGTAAAAAGATATACAGTTTTGAAAATTGAGCAAAAGGCACAGATTTGAGATGGAAAAGAGGGAGGCCAAAAGGAAAGAACAATTAACAACAATGTTTGAGAAAGGTGATATGCAAAAGGAATCGGATAAGCAACACTCATCAGTAAAATCGGACATTAAAAGTAAATTGCGACTATGGGAGAAATTAAGCAAAAAGAGATAAACAAATCTTGGGAGCTTATAACCCTGAAAAAATATTTGGATGTACAACGGGTCCCGAGAGGCCTAAGAATTATGCTAATGCCTAACCACCAGGATGCCACAAATGACTTATTACAAGAGTGGGGCGAGCATGCTTTGAATTCATCGTTGGGTCTAATAAAAATACTTGTTAAACATATTGAGATCTCCTTGGAAAAAATCAAATCACAATTACAGGAAACGGAGAAAGAGCTGGAATCACTCAAATTAAATACAGAAATGTTGAAATTTAAAACAGATTTAGAAAGCCAAATTGACAAGCATGAGGAGGTGGTCCGACAGAGGAAACATAACAAATTTGTACGGGATACTATTGACTATGCTGAGGGACGCATCTTCACTTTCTCCCGCAAATTTGACCCTTTCAAACAACAAGGAATGGAAAGCAATATTGGGGGCGCATCAAGCAGTCTATCTTCCCTAACCTCCACCGACCTAAGCAGTGGGGAACCTGAAACACCAATGGATAGCACAAGATTGGCTTTTTTAGGGGACATGCGCCTTGTCCTGCAGCAACACCAATGGGAACAACAGCAAACGGCGCCAAGACAATCATGAGGAAGGGGAAGAGGGAAATTATGGCACCAGCGAAACCGCAACGAAGGGGACGAAGATGCAAACAGCTCATCCGAAAGGATAGGAACAAAAACAAGGAGCATGAGACAGAGGAAGGATCAATAAGGGATGAACTTCAAGTAGTGAACCTTTCAAATCGTGAACTATCCCCAACAGAAGTATCACTTCTTAAACGAGGAATCAATTTTTGCCCGGTACAAAGAATGGATCTAGCTCAGACCAGAATAGATCTTTACTTATATATCCGGAAGATCAAATTGGCCAAACACTTCATGGAAAATCAAAATAGACCGAAAATAATAAGAACAGTGGAAAAACCAACATTGACACTTACGGCAAAGGAATCTAATGACTTTCTGACCTTATTAAATTTGAATGCGGAGGAGGGGGAAGAGATACCCCTGGAAACAGCATGTCCCCAGCTGGGAGCTGGTTTGAGTGAAATGCGACCAAAATCTAAATTTTATCCCCAGCTCGCACCCGGAAACAAAATTGATATTTTTCAGGAAGCGATTATTCATGACCTATACAAAATGAAAAAAACATGCTACAAAGACAACTTATCAAAGACGGAGAGGGAAGCCCTGAATACATTAAGTGATGACCATCAACTGGTAATAAAAATGGCAGACAAAGGTGGAAATGTGATAGTGTGGGACCGAAAAGCATATATTGAAGAAGCATCTCATCAATTAAATAACGAAGTGTATTATGAAAAGTTACCAACAAATCCTATCACAACAATAAAAAGAGAAATTGATAAAAAACTTAAGGCATGGACTTCCAAAAAATTAATTGATGAAGAGGAATGCAAATATTTGACAGTGGATTTCCCGATATTGGCAACAATCTATTTTCTCCCAAAACTGCATAAAGACCCCAAAAAACCACAGGGCAGACCCATATTGTCAGCAAAAGGTTCCCTTCTGGAACCCATAGCAAACTACATCGATTATTTTCTCATACCATATGTGGCAAACTTGAGCTCGTATATAAAGGACACAACAGATCTCCTTAAAACCCTCTGTGGAATAACCTGGCAAAGCACCTATTATTTGATCACAATGGACGTGATCGCCCTATACACAAACATTGACAATGCCTTAGGCTTAAAAGTATCAAATGTTTCTTACAAGAAAGGAACATCCATTACAAAGAACACAATGAAATGCTTATGGATATGATTTCGTTATGTCTGACAAATAATGTTTTCTCATTTGGCGATGAGCTATATCGACAGCGCAACGGAGCGGCTATGGGTTTTGCCTTCAGCCCAAGTTACGCTTGCTTAGTAATGGGATGGTGGGAGAAGGAGATTGCGCAAAACATCAAGCATGAAAGATACACAAAAAAGATCATTAAATGGATGCGACTCATAGATGATCTTTTTATCGTCTGGAATGGAACAAAGGAGGATTTCCGTGATTTTTTTGAAATTTTAAACATCAGTGTACCTAATCTCCAGTTTACCCATGAAATCAGCAAAGAACGAGTAAACTTTCTCGATGTGGAAATTTATGTAAAAAACAACACCTTGGAAACAACACTGCATCGAAAAAGCACAGCAACAAATGCTACATTGGAAGCAACAAGCTTTCATCAACCATCATTAATATCCAGCATACCATTTGGGGAATTTCTCCGCCTGCGAAGAATTTGCAGTGAAGAAGGAGAATGGAAGAAACACAGCAATAAAAGTAGGGAAAGATTCAAAGCAAGAAAATACAACAAGGGCATCATAAACAAATGTTGGAATAGAGCGAATGAGCGGTCCAGAGAAGAATGCCTGAAGTCAAAAACTTGCGAGAAGCAACTAGATGAGGAACCCATAAGATTAATCATGAATTTCTCACAAGAATCCCAACAGATTGTGGAGATAGTAAAAAAGAACTGGAAAATCCTACAGTTAGATACGACAATAGGAAAGAAAATGGGACCTCATCCGATAATAACTTACCGGAGAGCAAAGAACATAAAAGATCGATTGATACATAGCCATTTCAAGGGAAAACAACCAAAAGAGACATGGTTAAAAACAAAAGGCTTTGTAAAGTGTCAAGGATGTAAAGTATGCCAAATAGCAAAACCAACAACAGAAGTCATGACAGCTAATAACAAAGTTTGGCAAATAAGGGAGCTCATAACCTGCAAGAGTCAATACATTGTGTATGTGATCGAGTGCCCGTGCGGATTGAAATACGTGGGTAGCACCATCTGTGAATTGAAGAAACGGATACTAGAGCACGTACGTGCAACAAAGAATAAAGACAGGAACAACGCAGTAGCTAAACATATGGAGCAACATCATGATGGAAATTGGAAGAAACTATACTTCTATGGGATTGAAACTGTATCAGCGAACTCACGAGGGGGCAATCGTGAGAAGATACTACGGCAAAAGGAGTCGCGTCATATCTTAAATCTCCGCAGCATGACACCTTACTGTTTAAATCAGTCAGAGGAATTGTATATACACCTATAAAATGATGGTCTACCCTCAAGAAAGAAAGGAGAAAAGAGAAAAAAGAAAGAAACCTCATGTACAAGTCATCAAAATCAGAAGAAATAGCGACAATGCACGAATAAATAAAAGCACAAGTAAACCCATTGGAGGGTATCAATGTCCATGTAAATACAAATAAAAAAAGAAATGAAACAACAAAAAAAGCGAGTTAAGGCACATACGATAAATGCACAACGTCGAAAGACATGAGCAGGAAAATGGGAAGGAGAATGGAATGACTCCCCCTAGGAAACTGATGCGATGTGACCTCGAAAAACAATAAAATAAAATAAAAAAATAAAATAAAAATAAAAATTATACGTGGACTTTGTTTGAAAACATTGCGTGCAGGACAATTAATAATGAGGACATGTACATAGTGAGGCAGAACGCCTATATATACATATATATATATGATCTTTTTAATTCACTTCACTGGTTCACAAATACTTTTTCAATTTGAATGTTTTTTCACACTATGTTATAGGCAAAAAAACAAGGGACTACATGTCCCATAATTCCAAGTACTATGCCTGATCTCCCCATAGGAAATGATGTAATACTGTATCCTATCAGGATTTTCAAAAGGAAGGGGGACGGGGCTAGTAATTAACCGTGATCAAGGTATCTGTGATACTGAAACGCGTTGGTTTCGTCTGTGCCTGCTTAAAGAATAAATTATCACTGGAGCAAGACTGCTGGAGTGCGACCCTCTTTTCTTCTAGGGAGGAATTCGTTGGATATATTACAAGCGGTTTGGTTCAACCGCATGGATTACGCACCTTCACGAGCGCCTGCAACCTGGCAAAAGTGAACCACATGTGAAAGGATATATATCTATATATATATATATATATATATATATATATATATATATATATATATATATATATATATATATATATATATATATATACATATATATATATATATATAAATATATATATATATATATATATATATAGTTAGACCTGGCATCCTTTGGCGTGTTTCCCAGTCTTTTTGCTTTCTGCCCTGCTGGTTTGGGAAACAGTCGGAACACAGCAGTCTGAACCACATGTGTTCCGACTACGCAAGCTCGACCACACTTGCCTTAACCACGCATATGCCGTAACCACACATATACATGGTTAAGGCAGTGCGCGGTCTAGTGCTGGAAGACAGAAGCAGGAAGACGCCGCAGTGAGGTAAGTGGGGCTGGGGGGTAGTATTTAGGGCTGGGAGGGGGTCGGGGTAGGTTTTAGTGCAGTGGAAGGGGTTGGGGTAGTTTAAGGAACAGTGCAGGGAGCGGGGTAGTGTAATTACAGGGCAGGGTTTAGGCCTAGGGCAGTGGGAGGGGAATGGGTTGTTGGGTTCATTTTTAGGGCAGTTGGGGGGTAGGGGTAGGTTTTATGGCAGTGGGAGGGGAATGGGTAGTTTGAGGGACAGCGCGGGGGAGTGGGGGTCAGGGTAGTGTACGTAAAGGGGCAGTGTTTTAGGCCTTAGAGCACAGGGAGGGGAATGGGTAGTTGGGTTAGTTTTTAGGACAAATGGGGGGGTTGGGGTAGGTTTTAGGACAGTGGAAGGGGTTGGGGTAGTTTAAGGGACAGTGTGGGGGCAGGGGGCTTGGGGTAGTATATGTAAAGGGGCAGGGTTTTAGGCCTTAGGGCAGTGGGAGGGGAATGGGTAGATGGGGTAGGTTTTAGGGCAGGGTAGTCGGGGTAGGTTGTTGGGCAGTGGAAAGGGTTGGGGTAGTTTAAGGGAGAGTGCAGGGGTGGGGAGGTCAGGGTAGTTTACGTAAAGTGGCAGGATTTTAGGCCTTAGGGCAGTGGGAGGGGAATGGGTAGTTTGAGGGACAGCGCGGGGGAGTGGGGGTCAGGGTAGTGTACGTAAAGGGGCAGTGTTTTAGGCCTTAGAGCACTGGGAGGGGAATGGGTAGTTGGGTTAGTTTTTAGGACAAATGGGGGGTTGGGGTAGGTTTTAGGACAGTGGAAGGGTTGGGGTAGTTTAAGGGACAGTGTGGGGGCAGGGGGCTTGGGGTAGTATATGTAAAGGGGCAGGGTTTTAGGCCTTAGGGCAGTGGGAGGGGATCGGGTAGATGGGGTAGGTTTTAGGGCAGGGTAGTCGGGGTAGGTTTTTGGGCAGTGGAAAGGGTTGGGGTAGTTTAAGGGAGAGTGCAGGGGTGGGGGATCAGGGTAGTTTATGTAAAGTGGCAGGCTTTTAGGCCTTAGGGCAGTGGGAGGGGAATGGGTAGATGGGGTAGTTTTTAGGGCTGGGGGGTCGAGGTAAGTTTTAGGGCAGTGAATGGGGTGGGGTAGTTTAAGGAACAGCGCTGGGTGGGGGGGCGAGGTAGTGGTGACCTTAGCCACACATACCCCTGTACCATTCATGCATATACCACGACATTTCGTGGTTAAGGCATGCGTGGTAAAGGAATGCGTGGTTAAGACACATTCGTGGTTTGGGCAGCATGGTAGAGGCACACGTGGTTTAACCATGCGTGCTTCTATCATACAACCGCTGGTTTTGGTGGTGTGCTGGACACCGATTTTGCTGGTTTATTGTTTCTGCACACTTTAGTACTGCTGATCAGTACTAAAGTGCAAGTGCTCCTACTGTAAATTGTGTTTATGGATTGGTGTTTGCATAATTGCCTTATTTGATTTACTACTAAGTCCCTAGTACAGTGCACTGTGTGTGTTCAGGGCCGGTAAGTCAAATGCTACTAGCTGGCCTGCAGCGTTGATTGTGCCACCCACATAAGTAGCCTTTTTAAAGGGTTCTCAGACCTGCCACTGCAGTGTCTGCACACAGTTTTTACTGCCATGTCAACCTGGCCAGTGCCCCCACTTGCCAGACCCTAACCTTCCCTTTCCTTACATGTAAGACACCCCTAAGGTAGGCCCAAGGTATCCCTGTGGGCAGGGTGCAATGTGTGTGAAAGGTAGGACATGTACTGGTGCGTGTTACATGTCCTGATGGTAAAATACTGTGCATTTCGTTTTTACTATTGAAAGGCTTTCTGTCCCATGGACTAACATGGGGGTTGCCTTGTAACATCTTACAAGCCTAACTGACCATTGGGAAAAGATGGAGAAATGGAATTTAGTATGCCTGAACTCAGAATTTAAAAATACATCTTAGTAAAGATGATTTTTATGTTGTGTGTTTCGAAATACCACTTTTAGAAAGTGGGTATTTTCTTGTCTAACCATCTATGTGCCTCTGCCTGTTGGTGTATTCACTGTCTGGGTTTTAGACTGACAGGGGCTGGTTTGTGCATTCACACTAGACAGGGACACAAAGGGGGTTGAGGTGTGTCCTGTCTTTCCCGGGATGACTCATAGCCTGGCTGATGGGTCTGTCCTGCATCTAGAGTGGTGGGAGGAGTTTCCACATGCACCTGAATGGACTGTGTCTGCCTTCCACAATGCTGTCTCCACCTCTTGGAGTGAACCTGGCCTGAGCAGGACAGAACTGGATTATGTGTGCCAGGAGAACTTTGTTTGTGCCAACACTACCAAACTTCAAAGGGAAACGTAGAATAAATATTGGAGCTCAGACCCCAGGACTTCAGAACTCTTTTGGATCAAGGAACCTGCCAAGAAGAAGAGCTGGAGATGCTGTGAGGAGAGATTACCACTTTGCTGTGTGCTTTGCTGTGCTGGCCTGCAGTATCTGCTTCTGTCTTGGACAGCGAAAGGACTGGACCGAATTTTCTGCAACCTCTTTCTGAGTGTCTCCAAGGGCTTGAGGTACAGCTTGTCTTCTGTTCAAGAAGTCTCAGGAACAACAAAGACGTCAAGACCCTCTTGGTACCAGCTTCTGGAACTGGGTGTTTCAGTTGTCACAGAGGAAAAAGCAACACAATGCCGTCCGCGACGCCGCTGCCCGCTCCGAGACCTGAAGGCACCGCAGAGGGCACCGTCGTACTTCCCACCGCAGCCCTGGACTCACTGACGACACCATCCGATGCCGCCATTGAGCCACTGCTTGCACCCTGACCTGTAGGCACCGCACTCCGCATCACCTCGCTTCACACCACTGCCCTGGTATCCCCAACGATGACGTGACTGTGTGCACTGTGACCTGTGGACACCGCTCGTGGAGCAACATGGAGCACCGTCCCACTTCGCACCGCAGCCTTGGTCTCACCGAAGACGCTGCTCCAAGCTGACATTGACACTGCTGTAAGATACACGACACACTGCCCCGTCCCACACCACAGTCTTGGCCCACCAGCGCCATCAACCCAGATCGTCAACCGATGCCGCTGCTTGCACCGCAACCGCAACCTGTGGGCCCCACACACCGCATTGCCCCGTCTTGCACCACAGCCTTGGGTCCACCAACAACAGCGCCCCAGCAACGATGCTGCTGCTGCCTGCACCGTGACTGCGCGCACCACAACCAACACAGCCCCACTTTGTACCGCAGCCCTGGTCTCACTGACATTGGTGGACGACCATCACCGAGCCGCTGCCTGCACCGCAACCTGAGGGCACCGCACGTCACACCGCTGCACTTTGCACCACAGCCCTGATGCCCGCTAACGCCAGCGCTTCCGACTTCAACCGTATGGAGGAGTTCGACCTGCAATGCTTGTGACTTCAAGGGACCAACAACTCCTGCACGACCTCCGGAACTGACGCCGGCTCTTCGGAGCTCATCGTGAGGTCCCCGACGCCCGGCATTTCTAAAGGTACTGTTTGCGGGTCTTCGCCGACACAATAGCTGGTCCGCAATGCCGTGGTCAGCCAGAACTATTGGATTTGCTTGTTCATGACGCCATGATAGCCCTAGGCGGAGTTATCGATTTTAAGGAACTGTTTTAAAGTCAATTTTTTCTTAATTGATATTTTTGAGTAACTGTATGTGGGATTCCTATTGTTTTGGTCTTGTTTTGCGCAGAAAAATATTAGCAATTTTTCTAAAACCGGTGTGGTGTCCTTTTGTAGTGTTTTCACTATATTACTGTGTGTTATATGCAGATGCTTTACACATTGCCTCTAAGATAAGCCTGGCTGCTCGTGCCAAGCTACCAAGTGGGTGAGCAGCAGTTATTTTGGCAGTGTATCCCCCTTACACTGATTAGAAGGAAGGGTACCTACTTTGACAAGGTGCAAACCATTGCCAACTAGAGACCCCCATTTCTAACATATATATATATTCTTTACATATACTTACCAATATACGTACCAATAAAGTATGGTAAAGGAATTTGTGGTAAAGGTGTGCGTTGTTAACGCCTATGCACGGTAAAGACTGCATGGTAATTGCACTGCATGGTATAGGCTGCTTGGTAAAGGATGTTTCCCTAAACAATCACTCAATGTATCTTTTCATTTGACTAACCCTTTTTATCTGGCACACAATAAGACTCACCCTCATTTCAGTTAGAGGTACCCCTGACCTTGACTGGTAGGTCGCTCCCCCACCACACAGCTCCGTCTGTGTGCCCTGCTGCTGCCCCTGATTGTGATCTTTTTTTCCTTTCTGTGCCCCCTTGCTGCCCCTGATTGTGATCGTTTTTTCCTTTCTGTGCCCCCTTGCTGCCCCTGATTGTGATCGTTTTTTCCTTTCTGTGCCCTCTTGCTGCCCCTGATTGTGATCGTTTTTTCCTTTCTGTGCCCCCTTGCTGCCCCTGATTGTGCTCGCTTTTTCCTTTCTGTGCCCCCTTGCTGCCCCTGATTGTGATCGTTTTTCCTTTCTGTGCCCCCTTGCTGCCCCTGATTGTGCTCGTTTTTTCCTTTCTGTGCCCCCTTGCTGCCCCTGATTGTGATCGTTTTTTCCTTTCTGTGCCCCCTTGCTGCCCCTGATTGTGATCGTTTTTCCTTTCTGTGCCTGTTTCCCGCCGCTGCGCCTGCGGCCCCGCCCCCTCACTGCCCATTCGCTGCCCCATTCCCTGCTCCTCCCTCCCACCTCCCCATTTATGGCAGCCGCTGCGTGGTGAAGAGAGCGACCCCTGACCTTGACTGGTAGGTAGCTCCCCCACCACACAGCTCCGTCTGTGTGCCCTGCTGCTGCCCCTGATTGTGCTCGTTTTTTTTCCTTTCTGTGCCCCCTTGCTGCCCCTGATTGTGATCGTTTTTTCCTTTCTGTGCCCCCTTGCTGCCCCTGATTGTGATCGTTTTTTCCTTTCTGTGCCCCCTTGCTGCCCCTGATTGTGATCGTTTTTTCCTTTCTGTGCCCCCTTGCTGCCCCTGATTGTGCTCGTTTTTGCCGGTCTGGGCCCCCTTGCTGCCCCTGATTGTGATCGTTTTTCCTTTCTGTGCCCCCTTGCTGCCCCTGATTGTGCTCGTTTTTTCCTTTCTGTGCCCCCTTGCTGCCCCTGATTGTGATCGTTTTTTCCTTTCTGTGCCCCCTTGCTGCCCCTGATTGTGATCGTTTTTTCCTTTCTGTGCCTGTTTCCCGCCGCTGCGCCCCTGCGGCCCCGCCCCCTCACTGCCCATTCGCTGCCCCATTCCCTGCTCCTCCCTCCCACCTCCCCATTTATGGCAGCCGCTGCGTGGTGAAGAGAGCGACCCCTGACCTTGACTGGTAGGTCGCTCCCCACCACACAGCTCCGTCTGTGTGCCCTGCTGCTGCCCCTGATTGTGCTCGTTTTTTTCCTTTCTGTGCCCCCTTGCTGCCCCTGATTGTGATCGTTTTTCCTTTCTGTGCCCCCTTGCTGCCCCTGATTGTGATCGTTTTTCCTTTCTGTGCCCCCTTGCTGCCCCTGATTGTGATCGTTTTCCTTTCTGTGCCCCCTTGCTGCCCCTGATTGTGATCGTTTTTTCCTTTCTGTGCCCCCTTGCTGCCCCTGATTGTGATCGTTTTTCCTTTCTGTGCCTGTTTCCCGCCGCTGCGCCCTGCGGCCCCGCCCCTCACTGCCCATTCGCTGCCCCATTCCCTGCTCCTCCCTCCCACCTCCCCATTTATGGCGGCCGCGCCAAAGGCGCGCCTAAGGCAAGCCCGTCTCCGCCCGTCCGCGCCGTGGCCGCGCCCAGCGCCAGACCCCCTGGTCCGGGCATCCCCCGCGCCCGCCACATCAACAGACGCCGATACGACGCCAGCACCCTCCACGCACTCAACCCCGGAAAAGATCACGCCTGCTACCAGGCCACCCCGAAGCGCACCCAAGGGCCCTTCACCTGCCGGAACTGCAGCTTCGCCAGCACCCGCCCCGCCAAACCACCGCCCAGGAAAGAACCCAACTACCTCAGATGCATCCTCCTCAACACCCGCTCCGCCCGCAAACACGCCATCGAACTCTGGGACCTTCTCGACTCAACCTCCCCAGACGTCGCATTCCTGATGGAGACCTGGCTGAATCCCGCTTCAGCCCCCGACATCGCCATTGCCATCCCGGACGGATACAAGATCACCCGCAGGGACCGCACCAACGGAGTCGGAGGAGGCATCGCCATCGTCCACAGGAACACCCTCAGAGTCTCAACCAACACCAACGACACCCTCAGCACCGCCGAACACATGCACTTCCAGATCCACACCGATCCCAACACCACCCTCAGAGGAACCCTCATCTACAGACCCCCGGACCCCGACCACAGTTCAGCGATTCCATCGCTGACTTCGTCAGCACACATGCCATCGCCTCCACGGACTACATCCTCCTCGGGGACCTGAACTTCCACCTCGAGAACAACAAGGACACCAACTCCACCACCCTGATTGACAACCTCGCCACCCTCGGACTCAGACAGCTCGTGACTACACCCACCCACGCCGCCGGCCACACGCTAGACTCCATCTTTTCCGCAAGCCCACACGTCTCCTTCAACCACACCTCCGAACCCCACTGGACTGACCACCACTGCATCCACTTCACCTACAGGAAGCCCACCACGCACCACTTCACCGAACAAATGCCTCACCGCTGCTGGAGCAGAGTCACGGAAGACCAGCTAACCACAACCCTCGCCCTGAGCCCACCCGCCGAACCCTCCGACCCCGACACTGCCGCCCGCAACCTCAGACAGTGGATCGACGACTGCGCCAACACCCTCGCCCCGCTCAAGAATCCGCCCAACAGCCACACCAGCAAGAAAGCCACCTGGTTCACCGAAGACCTCCAGGCCTCCAAACGAACATGCCGAAAACTGGAGAAGATCTGGCTCCACGAACGGACAGCGGACAGCTACGCCGCCCACAAGAGCGCCACCCGCAATCACCATCACCTCATCAGATCCGCCAAAAGGGCCTCACTCAAAGACCGCCTAGACAACAACGCACACAACAGCAAAGAGCTCTTCAACATCGTGAAGGAACTCTCCAACCCCAGCTCCAACACCAACGACATCCAGCCGTCGCAAGACCTATGCGACTCACTGGCCACCTCCTTCCACCCGCAAAATCGCCGACATCCACGACAGCTTCAACACCACGACCGCCCCGGCAACCACCGAGACCACTGCCCCCACAACCACCAACCGCCTGCTCTCCTGGACCAACATCAACGACGAGGACACCAGCGAGATCATGAACACCATCCACTCCGGTTCACCGCTAGACCCGTGCCCTCACCACATCTTCAACAAAGCCAGAACAGCCATCGCGCCCCATCTCCGGAAAATAATCAACATCTCCTTCGAGACAGCAACCTTCCCGGAAAGCTGGAAGCACGCCGAGATCACCGCCTTACTCAAGAAACCCAAGGCAGACCCCAAGGACCTCAAGAACTTCCGACCCATCTCTCTGCTCCCGTTCCCCGCGAAGGTCACCGAGAAAATCGTCAACAAACAACTGACCCGCTACCTCGAGGAGAACAACATCCTGGACCCTTCCCAGTCCGGCTTCCGCAGCAACCACAGCACCGAAACCGCCCTCATCGCCGCCACCGATGACATCAGGACCCTGCTAGACAACGGAGAAACAGCAGCCCTCATCCTCCTGGACCTATCAGCCGCCTTCGACACGGTCTGCCACCACACACTACGAACACGCCTTCACGATGCCGGGATCCAAGAGAAGGCCCTGGACTGGACCACATCCTTCCTTTTCGGCAGAACACAAAGCGTCCGCCTCACCCCCTTCCGATCCAAGGCCACCAAGATCATCTGCGGCGTACCCCAAGGCTCCTCCCTCAGCCCAACGCTGTTCAACATCTACATGGCACCCCTCGCCCATGTCGCCCGACAGCACAACCTCAACATCATCTCCTACGCCGACGACACCCAGCTGATCCTCTCCCTCACCAAAGACCCTCACACCGCCAAAGCCCACCTCCACGAAGGAATGAAGGCCGTCGCCGAATGGATGAGGACCAGCCGCCTGAAGCTGAACTCGGACAAGACGGAGGTCCTCATCCTTGGTTCCAACCCTTCAGCCTGGGACGACTCCTGGTGGCCAACATCACTGGGAACAGCCCCGCCACCCACCGACCACGTACGCAACCTAGGGGTCATCCTCGACCCCACCCTCTCTCCATGACTAAGCAGGTCAACGCCGTTTCCTCATCCTGCTTCAACATCCTCCGAATGCTCCGCAGGATCTTCAAGTGGATCCCCACCGAAACAAGAAAAACAGTCACCCAGGCCCTCGTCACCAGCAGGCTGGACTACAGAAACGCCCTCTACGCAGGAACGACGGCTAAGCTCCTGAGACGGCTGCAACGCATCCAGAACGCCTCTGCACGTCTTATCCTCGACATCCCCCGACGCAGCCACATCACACCCCACCTGAGAGACCTGCACTGGCTCCCTGTCAACAAGAGGATAACCTTCAAGCTCCTCACCCACGCACACAAAGCACTCCACAACTCCGGACCAGCCTACCTCAACAGACGACTCAGCTTCTACACCCCCACCCGCCAGCTCCGCTCGACCAGCCTCGCCCTCGCCACAGTCCCCCGCATCCGGAAAACGACCGCCGGCGGCAGATCCTTCTCCCACCTCGCCGCCAAGACCTGGAACACCCTCCCCACCAACCTCCGATAGACCCAAGACCTACTGGCCTTCAGAAGACTCCTCAAGACCTGGCTCTTCGATCAGTAGCAGCACCACCCCCCTCTTCCCCCAGCGCCTTGAGACCCTCGCGGGTATGTAGTGCGCTTTATAAGTGACATGATTGATTGATTGATTGATTGATCCTGCTTCCTGCTTGCTGTGATGGGTGCTTCCATCACTGACTTTCCTTGATCCTGTAAAATAGTGCATTTTCTCATTGCTTATAATTTTCCATCAAAAGAAAGCTGCCAAATTCAAGCCTTCAAGAAAAGTGGAGAATTATTTTTAAGCCCCTGAAAAAAACTCCAGTTTGCACAGTGGTCAGACTTACAAGCTTTGTGGTGATTAAGGCATGTACGCATTTTTCACAAGATAATTTTAGCAGGTCAATCCAGATTTTGTTCCCCCTAATGCTCTTGCTGCTAAAGGTATATTGTGTTTTCTGTAGTTCTGCCTTGAAGTGAGTATGGCACCGGTTCAATAGGCACTGGTATCTTTTATCAATATTTTTCTATACTTCTGAACTTAGTATTGTAGGAGCTTTACTCTTATACAAGCCTACTTATGGGGAGTGATTACTTGAACCTTGCCCATTTCCTCACCAGTTCTGATATGATCCTGGCATTAGCAATACATGTGGGAGAACATTTGGCATACTCTTCAACCAGTAAGAGGAAACATTTGATTTTCACTTGATTGCCACCACTATGTCTTAGGCTAATCCGTTTAACAGAGATTTGATGACTTTAATGCATGACTGAAGAGAGTTACAAACCAGCACTTCTCCTAACTTGTTGTCAATGACTCTTCCTTGGGAACTGTTACCACTTTCTCTAGTTACATAAAAGGTAGTTCTCTATCCTTGCTGTGCATGAAAATATCACACTGGATTTGATGGTCCCTTCCAGATGCTTAAATATACTTTGCATTATTTTTTTAAACAATGATGCTGTTCTGCCAGGTGAAATGACATTCTGGAAATTGGAGATCTCCCCAGTTTCCAAAGCCAGTGTTAGTTAGGTGCTATTTGTATGTTCTTTGTACTGAGCCTGCCTAAAGGAAAGTGGGTGAGTGAAGCACAACAGAAGTGCTCTAGAGTGATTTCAATTGCAATTCTAAGTGCACTTATATAGTGCTTCATCCCCATAATAAGGTGCTGAAGAGCATTATCAGACAGGTATCACACTTGAAAAAGTGACAGAATGGTCCCAAGAAATATCGGGTAGGGGGATACTTACGACGATCTACACTCAGCTTGAATGAGTGCGGTAGGTCTCTAGCTCCTGTCCTAACTTGGCTTATGTAGGTACGGGGCCATTGACAAGGCGTTCCAGCATGAGTAACAGGCACATGCCCGTAAATGAATGTTCATTTACGGGCATGTGCCTGTTACTCATTCTGGAACACCTTACGTAAGTTTATCCCTACCCGATAGTTCTTGGGACCATTCTATCATCAACCCCGATATTTTTCCGACACATCACGAGAGACCATCAACATACAAGACTTCTAAATCATTGCGAACTAGAACAGTAAATGTGACATTTTTACAGCTTAACAGGGGTAAATAGACAATCGTAACAGGGATTATCCCCACTCTGAGAATTGCAAGTTTGAAATGCCTACAGATTATACTGGATTGTTTAATTTGTGGCTTCCCTTGGAAGGCAACTAGCCGAAACGTGCATAGAATAATGAACAATATTTCTATTGGTTAGGCCACAACTATCTGACTAGTATTTCAATATCAGAATAATCAGCCTGCTGTATGATATATAATTATAACTATAGTTGTTCTCATTAGTGTGTATGAGAGTTGTGCAAATGTATGAATGTGTGAGGTTGTGAGAGTATGACTGAGGAATGAATCATATTTTTGGAAATCATATATAAAGAATATGTATCTGTACGAAAAGAATATATTATAGATGCATTGATATAATCATTTTATCATAACAATAAATAAGAATATATTTTTCTAATTGATGCAGTCTGTTGTCTCTCTCTGTCTGTTTTAGTATATGCAGCTTATTTTGTGACATTAATCATTAGTTGCCTGAGTTCCTTTCACATGTTAATCATTGTATGAAATATAAACAGTACAAATAATAATTTTTCAACAAAGTTCTGACCTTGCGAATTTCACTTCACACGTCTATATTTCATAAACCACACTGAATGAATGAATGAACTCATTTATAGAAAGCACGGCTGCTCGTGTGAGTCTCCCGGTGCAAAAAGGTCTCCATCTATCTTCCCGCTACCCTTTAATTGCAGAAGAGCCAGGATTTCATCAGTTTTCTAAAAACCGCCAGGTTGGTTATAGATCTGAGAGGCATAGGGAGCAGGTTCCAGGCCTGGGGTCCCAGAAACTTAAAGGATCTTCCCCCAGAGCGGGCTCGGCGTATCCTGGGGACTGAGGCCAGGCCTTTTCGAGGAAGACCTCAGCGTTCTGGATGGCGTGTGATGGGTCACCCTCTTCCTGAGATAGCCTGCACCTATGCCTTGTAAGGCTTTGAAAAACAGCACTAGCGCCTTGAACTTTATCCTCTTTCTCACAGGAAGCCAGTGCAGAGCCTTAAGGTGTGGGGACATAGGTGTCCTTGGATTAAGCATAAGCACCAATCTCGCCGCTACATTTTGGACTACCTGCAAGCAGTTGAAAAGATACTCAGGAGCACCCAGGTACAGAACATTTGCATAATCAAGTCTGGAGGTGACCAGCGCCTGGACCACCATTTTCCTCATATTTAGAGATGGCAGGGTAGGAATTTCTTCAGCATTCACAAAAGACCAAAGCAGGTACCAGCTACTGATTGGACTTGCGATCTCATTGAGCGGGAGCTATCGATAGAGATGCCTAGATCTTTGACCGAGATTTGAGCGGAGGGAGGGGGAGACATATCCCCTGACCACCAGAGTCTCCACTCAGCCGGGGGTGGTGAACCAAAAAAGATAATTTTGTCCGTCCGCCCTTCTTATTGTAAAGCGCTCTGATATCCCTCGGGATCTTGTTCGCGCTATATAAAACTTTATAAATAAATAAATAAATAATCTCGGATTTCTCAGGATTACACTTTAATTTGTTCACCAACAGCCAATTGAACACCCTAGTGAGGCATGATCTAATCTTCTCACCCTCAAAATCTGCCCCTTTTTCACAGGTAAAAAGCAGCTGGGTATCATCGGCGCATGAGATTATTTTAGCCCGCATGCTTCAGTCAATGATGCTAGTGGGGACATATACAAATTGAAAACTGTGGGACTCAGTACCGAGCCCTGCGGGACCCCCACTTTCAAATTTGGAATGGTGGCCGTAATGGGTGGTGTCGAAGGCCGCTGATATATCTAATAGTACTAGAATAGCTCTGCACTCTTGATCCAACTTCTCTTTGATATGATCTGTAACCTCTAGCAATGCTGTTTCAGTGCTATAATTAGCCCTGAAACCTGATTGACTAGCATGCAGAAGGCAATTTTTTTCCACACACTAATAAGCATTTTGTAATTGCACACACGCCCAAATGTCCACAGGACTATAAATAGCTCAGTACAGCTCACCTTTGCCACGCTTGTAACCAACACTATACAGGGAGCAGTCAATCAGCACATCATGCTGAGTGCAGTCCAGATCTATGCTCAGATATAATACAGGGATTAAAAGAGGAGCAGCAGACCAGTGCCAAGGACCATTACAACCTCACAGAAGGAGATACCCCAGACTCAGCAGGAGATGCACTTACCCCTTGAACAAGAGCTCAGCCTACATCCTTACCACTTTGGAGCTGTACGTGGATAGCACCCGGCACCAGCTGACTGCTCTAGGGGACACACTGCAGCCTACTATTCTCATATATACTGCCCCTGCCCATGACAAAATAGGTAGTCCTTCATTTTCTGGCAACAGGTGGATTCCAGGCACAAGCGGGTTGACTGCATACAGAGGCCCAACACACCTTTACTAATCTCCTGAAGCAAGTACCAGCAGCCGTTTGTAGATCTGTGCCACAATACATTGTGCTCCCACTGATCCCAATACTGTGAACAGTGTAAAGCACAGTTTCACAAAACTAGGGTGTCCCTAACATGATAGGTGTCTTGCGCTGGACTCAGGTTGCAGTAATACCATTAAGAGAGACTGAACTGATATTCCACACCCTCAATATACAGACGGTGTGTGATGCAGATTTGCTGATAACAGCTTGTGCGGCCGGTAACCCTGGATCCATGACCCTAAGAAACAGCAGGTTCCCAAGAACGATGGAGAGATGACATCCGCAAAGAACATGGCTCCCAGGTGAGCACTGAATTGCTCTGAGAGACGTGTCAGTGAGGAGCTGACTAAACCACCAGCCTCATGCTGGGAGGTGACTAGTGCCCAGAGGAGGTTCCTATAAAGATGCTATTAACCCCTTCCGTGCATGGGACGGCCGGGAGTCGTCCCACGTCAGGGTGGGCGTGTGCGTGGGACGGCTCCCGGCCGTCCTAGCACCCACCCATGGGGGAAGCGCTGGTGCTCCCCCCGTGGGCTGCCCTTTCAGTTGCCCCCACCAGGAAAGGCAGGGGAAGCCCTTCCCATGCCTCCCCCCGACCCCCTCTCCACGTGATCTAATGAAATCAGCGTGCGAGGCGCGCTGACGTCATTAGAGGATTCCGGATGCACTGGAAGCCATTTGCTTCCAGTGCATCCGTAGGAGAGCAGGTGAGTTTCTGCTCGTGGAGGGTGGGAGGTTTGTTATAAAAGGCATCGGAAGAAAGGAAAGGGGTTTCCTTTCCTCCGATGTCTTTTTTAAAAGCATTCCTGCTGCACGATCGCGCTGGGGCGCGATCGTGCAGCAGGAATGCCTGTTTTTTTAATTTTTATTGCCTATTTTGTGTGGGGGAGCGGCCCCTTGGGGAAGGGTCGCTCCCCTTGGGGGATAATATGTTTATTTAGTTCTGCCCCCCTTGGGGGGGGGCAGATCGGAGTATGAAAAATGTAAAAAAAAAGCATGTGTGTGCCACTGGGCCACCAGGGATTTTTTTTTTTTTTTAAATGGCCTTTGTGTGTTTCGGGGTGCGGCCCCTTGGGCAAGGGTCGCTCCCCTTGGGGGATAAATGTTTATTTGGTTCAGCCCCCCTTGGGGGGGGGGCAGATTGTAGCATTTAAAAAAAAAAAAAGCATGTGTGTGCCAGTGGGCCAACAGGGATTTTTTTTTTTTTAAATGGCCTTTGTGTGTTGGAGAGCGGCCCCTTGGGCAAGGGTCGCTCCCCTTGGGGGAGCAATCGGTGTAGTTGGTTCTGCCCCCCTTGGGGGGGGGGCAGATCGGAATAATTAAAAAAAAAAAAAAGTATGTGTGCCCCCACTGGGCCACCAGGGATTTTTTTTTTAAATGCCCTTTGTGGGTCGGGGAGTGGCCCCTTGGGCAAGGGTTGCTCCCCTTGGGGAAGCAATTTGTTTAGTTGGTTCTGGCCCCCTTGGGGGGGCAATTTAATTAATGGGGACAGATCGAATTTAAAATAAATAAAAAAGTAGCTGTGTGCCCACTAGGCCACCAGGGATTTTTTTTTAAATTATGTTTTTGGAGAGCGGCCCCTTAGGCAAGGGTTGCTCCCCTTTGGGGATCATTTATTTTGGCCGTTTCTGACCCCCTGGAAGGGCAGATCGACCCAAATAAACAATTCATTTTATTGTATGCCCACTAGGCCACCAAGGATTGTTTTAGTGTTGTTGGGAGCAGCCCCTTGGGCAAGGGTCGCTCCCCTTTAGGGGGTAAATATTGTGGCCGTTTCTGCCCCCTTTGGGGGCAGATCGGCTATATATTTTCAGGCCCATCTGTCCTCTAGGGGGGCAGAAGCCACTAGACACCAGGGCTTTTTAAATGTTGGTGTTGGGGAGTGACCCCTTGGGCAAGGGTCGCTCCCCCTTTATGAGAGTGAATTTTTGGGCTGTTTCTGCTCCTCACGGGGGCAGATCGGCCTTATGCTTTTAGGCCCACCTACCACCTTTGCTTGGCTGGTGGATAGTGGGTGGACTAGTGCATTATTTGCATATGTGATTGTAATGTTTTATTTCTCCTTTTTATTCTAGTGCAAAGCTTTTGATTCTTGTTTGCGGTTTCGGCAGTGGTTGATCTGCAGTTTTGCGTAGTTGCAGTTTTTTGGTAAGAAAAATATTTTCGTTGTGTTTACTCCAATTGAGTATTAAGGTCATGCATGAATGAAGTTTTTGTAAGTGGTGTCATAATAGCAGCATATTTAGTTAGTGTTTTGAGCATGAAATTCTTTGCGATGTGTTTTGCGTTGTCTTATGTGTAATTATCTTTTCTTTTTCTTTTATAGTGGGATACTGTTGGTCCTTACTGTGTCTGTGCAGAGCAGGTGGTGGTGAGTCTAGCTGCTTCTGGAATGTGAGTGGTATAGTGTTGGAGTATATAGGTCTTTGTGATAAAGACGCATTTTGTTTATTACTTATTTTACAAAGTGTTTGTTGTTGTTGACTTGTTTGACAAGTTACCTTTATTAGTAAGGATTATGGCTAGCCGCAGGATTACTGCTCAGCAGGTTGTTGGTTTGCTTTTTGAATCTTCCTCTGACCATGATTATGAGACTGACTCTGCATCTGAGGCAGAGGAGGGAGGGGAAGATTCTGGCAGTGAGTTTTCTCTCCAAATGGAATCATCGGATGATGAAGCTACTCTCAGTGCAGATGAAACTATTCAAAGTGCGGATGAAGTGCCTGTTTTAGAGGAGGACACTGATGTGCTGATGGTGCAGCAAGAGACATTGGTATTGCAGCCTGAGGCTGCAAGGCTTCCTACTGGAAGTGCTGGACTCTGGGTTGATCCAAACATGGTGCAGCCGGTGTTGCCTGCCTTTAGTGGGGATGCAGGGTGTAGAGTGGATTGCGAATTTTTTTTGCCTATACAGTTTTTTCAGTTGTTTATGGATGATGTATTTTTGGCTGAGATTGTTGAGCAGACTAATTTGTATGCTGAACAGTTTTTGAGGGACAACAGTGCCAGACTTAGGCTTCGCTCTAGAGCTACCCGGTGGACTCCCACAAATCTGGATGAGATGAAGAAGTTTTTGGGTTTTACTTTTTTGATGGGCTTGATAAGGAAGCCGTCCATGGCTTCATATTGGTCTACCAGTCCCTTGAAGGCAACGGCCATATTTCCTGCAATTATGAGTCGTGATCGGTATTTACTTTTGCTTCGGATGCTGCATTTTGTTGATAATACTTTGGCGTTGCCACGAGATCATCCTGACTGTGACCGTCTTTTTAAGATTCGGCCTGTTCTTGATCACTTTGTAGATCGATTTTCAGAGATCTATACTCCAGGCAAAGAAATATCTGTTGATGAGTCTTTGGTCCTGTTCAAAGGCCGTTTGTTTTTAGGCAGTACATTCCTAGCAAGAGGGCACATTATGGAATTAAGCTGTATATGTTGTCTGAGAGTAGGACAGGATATGTCTTTAATTTCCGGGTGTACACTGGTAGGGATTCCACTATTGACCCCCTGGTTGTCCGTCCACTTTTGGTGTTTCTGAGAAAATTGTGTGGGATCTTGCTAGAGGACTGTTTAACAGAGGCCACCATTTGTACCTTGATAACTTCTACACTGCTGTGCAATTGTTTAAGGAATTGTTCAAAGTGGACACTTTTGCTTGTGGCACAATCCGCTCTAACCGTAAAGGTTATCCAAAAGAGCTTGTTTGCAAAAAACTTCAGAGGGGACAGTGCAGTTCCTTGCGTAGCGATGAACTACTAGCTGTGAAATTTGTGGACAGGAGGGATGTGCACATGCTGACTACCATCCATGATGAGAGTACTTCACCTGTGGCTGTTTGGGGTCAGATTGCTGAAGTGCGCAAACCTGTGTGCATTTTAGAGTACAATAAGCACATGGGTGGTGTTGATAGAGTAGATCAGAGGTTGGAACCTTACACTGCTATTCGTAAGGCTTACATTTGGTATAAGAAGTTGACCATCCATCTCTTCAATTTAGCAACTTTCAATGCTTTTGTTGTGTACAAGGAGTGTTCTCCTGCGTCAAAATTGACTTTTGTTCAGTTTCAGGAGTCTGTGATAGGCAGCCTTGTTGTTGTGGAACAGGCAAGTGTTCCTAGAGTTGGAGTGGTGGAGGATGTGGCTAGTTTGAAAGATCGCCACTTTCCTGATTTAATTCCTCCCACGCCCAAAAAAACCAATCCCTGTAAGAGATGTAGAGTCTGCTTGCGAAGAGGTGTGTGGAAGGAGAGTCGTATGCACTGTGCCGATTGTCCTTCTAATCCTGGGCTGTGTGTGCCCACATGTTTCAGATTGTATCACACTCAAAAGAGATTTTGGGAGCAACCGTGAGTCTAATAGTGTACTGCCTGGTCTGTATGGTTTTATATAGTTGTTCAGTTATCACGTTTGGCAATAGAATGATGTCTTTAGTTACTGCTGTTGTTTTTGTAGTTATAGTTTTGTATCTAGTTCCAATTGGTTTGTGTTTTCTTTCTTGTTTAAAATTTTTTTATGGCGGTGTGCGTGGACTGGCGCTTGGCTGGCGGTGTGCGTGGACTGGCGCTTGGCTGGTGGTTAGTGGACTGGCGCTTGGCTGGTGGTGTGCGTGGATTGGCGCTTGGCTGGCGGTGTGCGTTGATTGGCGCTTGGCTGGCGGTGTGCGTGGACTGGCGCTTGGCTGGTGGTGTGCGTGGACTGGCGCTTGGCTGGTGGTGAGTGGACTGGCGCTTGGCTGGTGGTGTGCGTGGATTGGCGCTTGGCTGGCGGTGTGCGTTGATTGGCGCTTGGCTGGCGGTGTGCGTGGACTGGCGCTTGGCTGGCGGTGAGTGGACTGGCGCTTGGCTGGTGGTGTGCGTGGATTGGCGCTTGGCTGGCGGTGTGCATGGATTAGCGCTTGGCTGGCGGTGTGCGTGGACTGGCGCTTGGCTGGCGGTGTGTGGACTGGCGCTTGGCTGGCGGTGTGCGTGGATTGGTGCTTGGCTGGCGGTGTGCATGAACTGGCGCTTGGTTGTCAGTGTGCGTGGACTGGCGCTTGGCTGGCGGTGTGCGTGGATTGGCGATTGGCTGGCGGTGAGCGTGGACTGGTGCTTGGCTGGCGGTGAGTGGACTGGCGCTTGGCTGGCGGTGTGCATGGATTGGCGCTTGGCTGGCGGTGTGCATGGACTGGTGCTTGGCTGGCGGTGAGTGGACTGGCGCTTGGCTGGCAGTGTGCGTGGATTGGCGCTTGGCTGGCGGTGTGCGTGGATTGGCGCTTGGCTGGCGGTGTGCCTGGACTGGTGCTTGGCTGGCGGTGTGTGAGTAGTGACTTGCTGCTGGTCACTACACACACTGCTAGCTAAACGCCACTCCACGCAATCCGTGAACTGGTGTGGTTGCTGTGTCAGGAATGTGGGCGTGTGAAAGTGATGGGCCCTTGAATGGCGCTGTCTGCTGGTGTGAGTGTTGTAATGTGCTGGGCCCGCGGCTGGCGGTGTGAATGGTTTTGTATGTGTCACACGTATGAAAGGTGTATGAATGGCCTGTAAAGAGGTTGGTGCCTTGTCGTGGCTTTACAGCTCACGAGCTGTGAGTCAATGGTTCAGTTTCTCGTCTTTCAATTATTAACAGTGCATTTCATTTTTGTGAAATCTCTGGTTAATACAACTGTATATACTGAACCATCACTCACCCTCATGCCAAATCCAACCAGTATGTATGTGTGCTTGAGGAATAGGTGGTTGTGCTGAAATATTTGTATTTTCTGTCTTTCTCAAGCAGGGTGTACCTTGTCCCTTTTTGTGAATGTTGTAATGTGTTGGTTTCGTGCCTGGTGGTGTGAATGGTCTTGTGTGTATCACGTATGAAAGGTGTGTGAATGGCCTGTAAACGGTTGGTGCCTTGTCGTGGCTTTACAGCTCACGAGCTGCGAGTAAATGGTTCAGTTTTTTGTCCTTTCAATTATTGACAGTGCATTTCATTTTTGTGAAATCTCTTGTTAATAAAATTTTATATACTGAACCATCACTCGCCCTCGTGCCAAATCCAACCAGTATGTGTGTGTGCTTGAGGAATAGATGGCTGTGCAGTAATCTTTGTCTTTTTTGTCTGTCTACCAATGTGTACATTTCATCTAAGAAAAACCTACCAACTGTAGATATTGTTGTAAGCTAAGCACCCATGGGAGTACATGGTGATGCCTCTCTTGTAGATCCCAACAAGTTATCTTACCAACAATGTCCTGCAAACCTCAAAATGTGACTGTCACATTTTCCTTGCATTATTGTGCCTAAATTTTCATGCTGCAGAAAGTAACAACAAATTTCCAACCCCCCAGCATTTCTCCAAGTATCCCAATAGAAATGGTACCTCACTTGTGTGGGTGGGCCAAGTACCCGCGGCAGAGAAGGACCCAAAACCTATTGAGGCGACATCAAAATTACCTATCACAAACCAACCTGGTTTTGCAATGGGGGTGCCATGAGTTTTTGGCCCAGGGCTCGGCGGCCATCTAGGGAAACCTACCAAACCCAGACATTTATGGAAACTAGACACCCGGGGGAGTCCAGCGAGGTATGACTTGCGTGGGTCCCCCAACATTATCCTACCCAGAATCCCCTGTAAACCTCAAATTTTGCTGAAAAAATCACTTTTTTCTCAAATTTCTGTGTGGGAAAGTTCTGGAATCTGCATGGATCCACAAATTTCCTCCCACCCAGCGTTTCCCCAGGTCTCCCGATAAAAATGGTACCTCACTCACGTGGGTGGGTCAAGGACCCGCGACAGGCAAGGGCCTAAAACCTATCGAGGCGACATCAAAATTACCTATCACAAACCAACCTGGTTTTGCAAGGGGGGTCCCATGAGTTTTTGGCCCGGGGCTCGGCGCCCATCTAGGGAAACATACCAAACCCACACATTTCTGGAAACTAGATACCCAGGGGAGTCCAGCGAGGTATGGCTTGCGTGGGTCCCCCAACATTCTCCTACCCAGAATCCCCTGCAAACCTCAAATTTGGCTGAAAAAAATCACTTTTTTCTCAAATTTCTGTGTGGGAAAGTTCTGGAATCTGCGTGGATCCACAAATTTCCTCCCACCCAGCGTTCCCCCAGGTCTCCCGATAAAAATGGTACCTCACTCGCGTGGGTGGGTCTAGGACCCGCGACAGGCAAGGGCCCAAAACCTATCGAGGCGACATCAAAATTACCTATAAAAAAACTATCTGGTTTTGGGAGGGCACCTGGGGTTTTGGCCCCGGGCTCGGCGGCCATCTTGGGAAGGTACCAAACCCACACATTTCTGAAAACTAGACACTCGGGGGAGTCCAATGAGGTACGGCTTGCGTGGATCCCCCAACGTTTTCCTACCCAGAACTCCATGCAAACCTCAAATTTAGCTGAAAAAAACACATTTTCCACATATTTTTGTGTAGAATCACTGTGCCGGCACAAATGTCCTACCCCACAGTATTCTCCTTAGTGTCCCGAGTAAAATGATACCTCACTTGTGTGGGTGTCCAATGCAGAATTGGCTAAAAACGTATTTTTAAAAAAATGTAGCGCTTAGAATTCTTGGTGCTATACCCTTATTCCCTATGTTTTGGGCTCTTCCCAGTCACAGGCCCTTGCCCCACCCACACAAGTGAGGTATCATTTTACTCGGGAGACTCAGGGTAACACTGTGGGGTAGGACATTTGTGCCGGCACGGATATTCCACACATAAATTTGTGGAAAATGTTGTTTATTCAGCTAAATTTGAGGTTTGCATGGCATTCTGGGTAGGAAAACGTTGGGGGATCCACGCAAGCCATACCTCATTGGACTCCCCCGGGTGTCTAGCTTTCAGAAATGTTTGGGTTTGGTACTTTCCCACGATGGCCGCCGAGCCCGGGGCCAAAACCCCAGGTGCCCCCCCCAAAACCAGATAGTTTTTTTATAGGTAATTTTGATGTCGCCTCGATAGGTTTTGGGCCCTTGCCTGTCACGGGTCCTTGACCCACCCACGCGAGTGAGGTACCATTTTTATCAGGAGACCTGGGGGAACGCTGGGTGGGAGGAAATTTGTGGATCCACGCAGATTCCAGAACTTTCCCACACAGAAATTTGAGAAAAAAGTGATTTTTTCAGCAAAATTTGAGGTTTGCAGGGGATTCTGGGTAGGAGAATGTTGGGGGACCCAGGCAAGCCATACCTCGATGGACTCCCCCGGGTGTCTAGTTTCCAGAAATGTGTGGGTATGGTAGGTTTCCCCAGATGGCCGCCGAGCCCCGGGACAATAACTCATGGGACCCCCTTGCAAAACCAGGTTGGTTTGTGATAGGTAATTTTGATGTCGCCTCGATAGGTTTTAGGCCCTTGCCTGTCGCGGGTCCTTGACCCACCCACGCGAGTGAGGTACCATTTTTATTGGGAGACCTGGGGGAACGCTGGGTGGGAGGAAATTTATGGATCCACGCAGATTCCAGAACTTTCCCACACAGAAATTTGAGAAAAAAGTGATTTTTTCAGCAAAATTTGAGGTTTGCAGGGGATTCTGGGTAGGAGAATGTTGGGGGACCCATGCAAGCCATACCTCTCTGGACTCCCCCGGGTGTCTAGTTTCCAGAAATGTGTGGGTTTGGTAGGTTTCCCTAGATGGCTGCCGAGCCCCGGGCCAAAAAACTCATGGGACCCCTTTGCAAAACCAGGTTGGTTTGTGATAGGTAATTTTGATGTCGCCTCAATAGGTTTTAGGCCCTTGCCTGTCGCGGGTCCTTGACCCACCCACGCGAGTGAGGTGCCATTTTTATTGGGAGACCTGGGGGAACGCTGGGTGGGAGGAAATTTATGGATCCACGAAGATTCCAGAACTTTCCCACACAGAAATTTGAGAAAAAGTGATTCTTTCAGCAAAATTTGAGGTTTGCAGGGGATTCTGGGTAGGAGAATGTTGGGGGACCCATGCAAGCCATACCTCGCTGGACTCCCCCGGGTGTCTAGTTTCCATAAATGTGAGGGTTTGGTAGGTTTCCCAAGATGTCCGCCGAGCCCCGGGCCAAAAACTCATGGGACCCCCCTTGCAAAACCAGGTTGTTTTGTGAAAGGTAATTTTGATGTCACCTCAATAGGTTTTGGGCCCTTGCCTGTCGCGGTTACTTGACACACCCACGCGAGTGAGGTACCATTTTTCTCGGAAGACTTTGGGAAACGCGGGGTGGGTGGAATTTTGTGCATCCACGCAGATTCTAGAACTTTCCACCACAGAAATGTGAGGAAAATGTGTTTTTTTGACATTTTTTAGGTTTGCAAGGGTTTCTGGGTAACAGAACCTGGTGAGAGCCAGTCAAGTCACCCCATCCTGGATTGCCCTGGGTGTCTAGTTTTCAAAAATGTATAGGTTTGCTAAGTTTCCCTTGGTGCCGGCAGAGCTGAGGTTCAAAAACTACAGCTAGGCACTTTGCAAAAAAAGGGTCATTTTTCACTGTGAAAATGTGGTGTGTCCACGTAGCGTTTTGCGCCGTTTCCTGTCGCGGGCACTAGGCCTACCCACACAAGTGAGGTACCATTTTTCTCGGAAGACTTTGGGGAACACGGGGTGGGTGGAAATTTGTAGATCCACGCAGATTCCAGAACTTTCCACCACAGAAATATGAGGAAAATGTGTTTTTTTGGACAATGTTTTAGGTTTGCAAGGGATTCTGGGTAACAGAACCTGGTGAGAGCCAGCCAAGTCACCCCATCCTGGATTCCCCTGGGTGTCTAGTTTTCAAAAATGTATAGGTTTGCTAGGTTTCCCTAGGTGCCGGCAGAGCTAGGGTTCAAAAACGACAGCTAGGCACTTTGCAAAAAAAGGGTCATTTTTCACTGTGAAAATGTGGTGTGTCCACATTGCTTTTTGGGCTGTTTCCTGTCGTGGGCACTAGGCCTACCCACACAAGTGAGGTACCATTTTTCTCTGAAGACTTTGGGGAATGCGGGGTGGGTGGAATTTTGTGGATCCACGCAGATTCCAGAACTTTCCACCACAGAAATCTGAGGAAAATGTGTTTTTTTTGACAATTGTTTAGGTTTGCAAGGGATTCTGGGTAACAGAACCTGGTGAGAGCCAGCCAAGTCACCCCATCCTGGATTCCCCTGGGTGTCTAGTTTTCAAAAATGTATAGGTTTGCTAGGTTTCCCTAGGTGCCGGCAGAGCTAGGGTTCAAAAACGACAGCTAGGCACTTTGCAAAAAAAGGGTCATTTTTCACTGTGAAAATGTGGTGTGTCCACATTGCTTTTTGGGCTGTTTCCTGTCGCGGGCACTAGGCCTACCCACACAAGTGAGGTACCATTTTTCTTGGAAGACTTTGGGGAACGCGGGGTGGGTGGAATTTTGTGGGTCCACGCAGATTCCAGAACTTTCCACCACAGAAATGTGAGGAAAATGTGTTTTGTTTGACAATGTTTTACGTTTGCAAGGGATTCTGGGTAACAGAACCTGGTGAGAGCCAGTCAAGTCACCCCATCCTGGATTCCCCTGGGTGTCTAGTTTTCAAAAATGTATAGGTTTACTAGGTTTCCCTAGGTGCCGGCAGAGCTAGGATTCAAAAACTACAGCTGGGCACTTTGCAAAAAAAAAAGGGTCATTTTTCACTGTGAAAATGTGGTGTGTCCACGTTGCGTTTTGCGCCGTTTCCTGTCGCGGGCACTAGGCCTACCCACACAAGTGAGGTACCATTTTTCATGGAAGACTTTGGGGAACGCGGGGTGGGTGGAATTTTGTGGGTCCACGCAGATTCCAGAACTTTCCACCACAGAAATGTGAGGAAAATGTGTTTTGTTTGACAATGTTTTAGGTTTGCAAGGGATTCTGGGTAACAGAACCTGGTGAGAGCCAGTCAAGTCACCCCATCCTGGATTCCTCTGGGTGTCTAGTTTTAAAAAATGTATAGGTTTGCTAGGTTTCCCTAGGTGCCGGCGCAGCTAGGGTTCAAAAACTACAGCTAGGCACTTTGCAAAAAAAGGGTCATTTTTCACTGTGAAAATGTGGTGTGTCCACGTTGTGTTTTGCACCGTTTCCTGTCGCGGGCACTAGGCCTACCCACACAAGTGAGGTACCATTTTTCTCAGAAGACTTTGGGGAACGCGGGCTGGGTCGAATTTTGTGGATCCATGCAGATTCCAGAACTTTGCACCACAGAAATGTGAGGAAAATGTGGGTTTTTTGACAATTGTTTAGGTTTGCAAGGGATTCTGGGTAACAGAACCTGGTGACAGCCAGTCAAGTCACCCCATCCTGGATTTCCCTGGGTGTCTAGTTTTCAAAAATGTATAGGTTTGCTAGGTTTCCCTAGGTGCCGGCGGAGCTAGGGTTAAAAAACTACAGCTAGGCACTTTGCAAAAAAGGGGTCATTTTTCACTGTGAAAATGCGGTGTGTCCACCTTGCGTTTTGGATCGTTTCCTGTCGCGGGCACTAGGCCTACCCACAGAAGTGAGGTACCATTTTTATCGGGAGACTTAGGGTAACACAGAATTGTAGAGCAACTGTTATTACCTATTGACTTTCGATGCATTTCTGCCTTCCAAATGAAAGACAATGTGTAAAAAAGAAGTCATTTTGAAAAATGTCCTATAATTCTCTTGCTAGTATGGGTATTCCCAATTTCGGAAATGTGCAAATATCTACTGTTTCTAAACTCTATATTTTGTTCCCATTTCAGAAATACATAGGTGTCTTTCATACCGATTTTTCCAAGTATACATTTTCCCAGAATATTTGCTATATACCCGGTATATAATAAAAAATCATTGCAAGTCGCTGCTCTGGGTTGGTCGGGTTCTTGGTGAACCTATAAGTCCTATATATCCCCACAACCAGAAAGTCCAGCGGATGTAACGGTATATGGCTTTCAAACAGCTGTCATAATTAGAAAAAGTTACAGGTGAAAACGTTGACACAAACGGCTGTTTTTTTCAACTAATTTTCAATTTTTCCTATATTTAACTGTTAGTTTCTATAAAGAAACCTTGAAGGATCTACACAAATGACCCCTTGCTGAATTCAGAATTGTGTCTACTTTTCTAAAATGTATAGCTTTCCAGGATCCATTATTGCTTTCATACCCATTTCTACCATTAACTGGAAGGAGGTTGATAGCACAAAAAATAGCAAAAATAGGTTATGTCCCAGAAAAATGCCAAAACTGTGTAAAAAATGTTGGTTTTCTGACAAAAGTCTGCTTGTCCCTGAAAGCTGGGAAGATGGTGATTTCAGCACCACAACCCCTTTTTTGATACCATTTGCAGGGAAAAAACCAGACGCTTTCATCTGGAGCCCTTTTTTCCCATTTTTCCCCAAAAAAACAAAATTTAGCTGTATTTTGGCTAATTTCTGGGTCCCCTCCAGGGGAATCCACAAACCCTGGGTACCTTTAGAATCCCCATGATGTTGGAAAAAAAGGACGCAAATTTGGCGTGGATACCTTATGTGGTCAAAAAGTTACAGGGGCCTAAGCGCGAACTACCCCAAATAGCCAAAAAAAGGCTTAGCACAGGGGGGGGAAAGGCCTAGCAGCGAAGGGGTTAAGACCCGTATGCGCCAAGTTTTACATGACTCATGCACTACTTGGGACTATGGAATATTTGGTTGACTCGGAGGCTCCCGTTGATTTACTCTAGTGCTTACAAATTGATTTTGATGGTTGCTCTCAAACTTTGGCTTAAGTCATGATGATGACCTAATGAATTAATGATGTCGAAACGCCATTGATGCCTTCCTATGGGAAGCATATTTTGCATTCTGTTCCTGTCTCTTAACGGACTTATCTCTGTATTACTTTTTCTATCTGCCGTTGTTTTGTCTATACACTGTAATTTGTATTTTCATTTTGTATGTTTTCTGTAACTCTGTGAGCATCAGTTGTATATTGTAACTTAATATTATTCTTGTTTTATATGAATATTTTGCAATTACAAATGGGTTTTTTCAAATAATTGCTGTGGGTACCTTATTATTTTTCCTTATTTTCCCTAATTTTCCTTTAATTAATTGTCTTACATTATTTGTACATGCTGTGTTTTTAGTGAATTTGTTTAAATTAATTCCCTGGACCACTGTTGCTATAATATTATCCCAGGTGAGCACAGCACAATACTATAAGAAATATGAACTGAATTGTACTACATCAAGGATGAAAGCACACGGTCACTGTGATAGGATGAACACTGTTGCAGTGACCCGCTCACTCCATTTTCATGGGCACTGTTTCCTCAACTTGACTGCCCAATAAAGCACAAACATGCATCAGCTATGTCTGTCTGAATGCCTACAACTCCCATAATGCACGAGTAGCTGACAACAAATACCAGTACTCGCACGGGAGGGAGGTGTTCACCCTATTAAAATGCATACTACATTTTGACAAACCCAATCTAGATTTAATAACATGCATTAACAGAGATATGAAAAATGAAAAACATCACGAGTCAGAATCATCTATGCACGATGTAAATACAGACATGTGCATGGGACTAATGCCATAGGAAGCATTATTAGGATGACTGGCCTAATGTGCACATTGAACAACCACTATTTTTAATAGGCAACTTCCTTTCTCCGTCTCATGTCTGTCAGTGACAGAAGATAGTGTCTATTTACCATGTCAACTGTCCTCTTCATTCTCTACAATACTAGCAACTGCTTCTAGGCATGCTGGGTTGTTTATTGTCCTCACACTCTACTCCCAGTCACTCAGGTTCACTTTAGGAGCAGGACCTGATTCAGGGGCTAGGGTGTCACAATTGTGCTTGAAAACGAGGTCCCTCACCCTCCTCCTTGGATTAACAAGTCACTTCTTATAGTTTTGCACTGTACGTGAGATTGGAGAGGCTCCATTTTCATGAACAGTGACATTCCGGAACAATTGTGTCCTCAACTTTCCGTTCCTCTTGGTAATGAGGTGGCCAAATAAGAATGTCTCCTCCTTCAAGAGCTCATCCAGTAGGACTTGAATCTCCCGTATTGAATTTATTCATAAAGTTTTATATAGCGTGAACATGACCTGTGAGGGTATCAGAGCGCTTTACAAGTGATACGGAATAAATCACAGTAAGAAACACAAGAACCGTCACATACATTAGAAAGGAACAAAGGGCCATATGTATCAACCCTTTTCCCGTTCGCAAACAGGCCGATTCGCAGAATCAGCCCTTTTGCGAACGGAAAAAAGCCTTTTGGGATGTATCATCCCAAAAGGCAAGTGCAAAATAGGTAATCACAATTTTTGCGATTACCTATATTGCGCATGCATTTAGAGAAACGCAAATTGCGATTCTCTAAATGCAATGCAGGAAGCGCTTTTTAAATTGCGAACCTGCTTTAAGGAATCGCAATTTACCACCAACTTCAAGTTGAAATTGCATTCACAATTTGCGAGTACCTAATGGGTACTCGCAAATTGCGAATGTCTTCCCATTCATTCCTATGGGCCTCTAGGCCCATAGGAATGAATGGGAAGGTATTCCGTAATTGCAAAATTATTATTCCGAAACCTACATACATTTCATTTATTCGCTAAAATTCGCTATTAAGGACTCGCAAAACGTTTTTTTTATACATATGCCCCAAATTGTGTAAAGTAGCACATTGAGGAAGTAACCTCCATAGGATAATTCAATAGGTAAAATATACATGATTCAGCAGACGAATAATAGACATGGGAGAAGATCATGAGTCAAAATTGTGTATTAAGTCTACGCTGCCTGCTAGCTGCCGTCTTCTTGGTATGACCATCTTTTGTGGCTGGATGTAGGTGAATGCCTATGGATTGTCTTTCAAGTGCTAATTGGTCTTTTCCATTGCAGATGGGGGGATTTGAAGGGTCTTGGTGGCGCTGGCAGGCACACGAGCCGTGCCACACCTGATGGAATGGTAAGAAAGGTTTGCAGAGGAATTGAGTTGTGTTTTGGGCTTCTCAAAATAATGCATTTCCTGTTCCTGGTCCTTTAAATCACATGCATGGTAATTCCGGTGTGTAAACACCGGGTGCAGTGGTTGCAGATGTGATGCGGCCTTTAACATTCAGGCACATGGATTCTGGGCCTGTAAACTTCATGTGGTGTGTGTGAATCTGGTATGACATCCTGAGTATACAGGAGTTTTTCCGTGCCTAGTACATCTGATACTATAATATGCATATAGACAAGCATTTTCAATGCAATAGGTCTCGCACTTGCGAGAGTTTAAGCTATTGGCATTGTAAATGACAATGCCTTTTATTTATGTTTTTTAAAACCAACACACATATAAAAGGCATTGTTATTTATAATGCCAATAGCTCAAACTCTCGCAAATGGGAGAGCACTTTAATGGTGGCCGCGCCCCTTTCTTTAGGCAGTGCTCGCCGTATTCAGGTTACCGTGAGCAGCATCTAAGGAAAGTTGCGTAGCCAACATTAAAGTTTAAGCGCGGTATGGAGTGCTTTCACCCAAAAATAAAAAATAAATAAACAAAGGTTCTGTAGCGAGGCCACTAAAGTTAAAGCGGACCGCGCTGGAAAATTAAATAAATAAAAAAGCACGTCTGCTATAGTTAAATTGGACCGCTCTGCAAATTGAATAAATAAATAAGTGCGGCTGCTATAGTTAAAGCGGACCACGCTGCAAATTAAATAAATAAATAAGCACAGCTGCTATAGTTAAAGCGGACTCGCAGCCATTACTATTAAAAAATATAAAAGCGGTCGGCATGCTGCCTTGTAGGAAAGCACGTCGTTGGTGGAATAGTGGACAATCATTAAAGAAAACAGTGCTCACAGACTAGATAAAGCAGACCGTGTAACAAGTCAAGTAAAAAGTCCAGTCCTTATGGGAGGTTACAAATGCAGCCAAGGGGGTACCAAGGAGGGACTACTAAGCCTATTTATCAATCAAAAGCAATGATTTTGAAAGGACAGTAACAGGAGCCAATTGAAAAGATGGGCGGAGCTTCTATTCCATAATTCAATACAGCATGCCTCGCAGAGCAGCGCCTGCGCTGCCCAGGCTCGACCTAAAAACCTTGCAATTTGAGGTATCAAAGACAGAAATACAAGCCAGTCCGGAATATTGTGGACCCAGCTACAGCCAGTTTATTGGCCAACTCTTAATGAGGGCCACAGTGGCTGCTTTGTAATAGGGTATTAGGTTCTAGAGCCTGGACAGTTGTATTTGTTGCTGTCACTCATTTGTTTTATCTGGGGGAGCAGGATAGAGCTAAATCAAACAGTACACCACGTTATTTACTATTTGCATTGAGTTTGGTGTACCAAAAATAAATCAAAATCAATCAATGTCTTCTCTAGGTCCTCCAATACCATTGCCTCTGATTTGGTTCAGTAAGGTTAAGATAACTATTCCAAAACAAATCAAAGATGTATGCAACAGAGGGTGAAGGGCTTGGATCCCGATTATGGTGGGAGTGGGGCTGAAACTGAGGCAGAATACCATAAAACAGACTTTCATATGGAGTACACTCAAGGAAGCAAAATAGATTTTACTTAGTCCCCTTGAAATCCTTGCAAAGTGAGCCTTGTAGTGAGGCTTAGGCAGTGGTTAATTTGTAAAGCAATAAGTGCCGGGGCTCTGGTCTGGAGGCAGCTTGCACCAGTCCATTTCTTCTTTTAGTGCCGCCTAAAACACAACCAACTACTAAGTGAAAGTGGGGAGAGGATGTGGCGTAATGGCCAGAGCTGCCGAATTCAGAGTTGGGGAACCAGGTTTGAGTCTCGGCATCGGCTCAACATCCTGGGCAAATCACTTAATCTCCCCGTTCCTACCATAAATTAATGTGACCTTAACTGGTGCTCATGAAAAGTGCTGGTGTTGATGATTAAGTTCCGGTGCTTACCGGCTCAAATTAAGCACTGGGCTTAGATTAAACCTTTTTGGGTTACAGCTAAAGCTTACAATGAAAGGTGTCTGAGCAAGTATAACTTTTCAGTTTTTTAATTTGAAGAGTACTATGTACACCTACCTTTAACCCTCTGACAAGAAGCCACATGCATACAGGTGAATCAGACAACCATACACTGTCCACAGATAAATATAAGATTGGTTTCAAGATTATAATAAGCACCTAGTGTGCATTATTGCCACCAAGGGCTGATAAAAAAGTCCAGGAAAACAAAAGGCAGTGTGAAACATGCCAGAAATGAAACCCTTTAAAACATTAAGGGTAAAAAGTAATCTCAAAGGTATCATAAGGTTTAATTTAACCACTTCAGGAACATTATCCATGCTCAAGAGATGCTCAAGCAGAGCTGCTGGTGCATTTATGCTCACTCATTTACTGCACCTCTTACCCCTTTCTGTATTGTTCACACCCATTCCACACGTATTTTACGTCAGGAATGCAATTCCTTGCATGTTTACTTGTTCTTGCATTTCTATAGCGGCTCCTCTAAACAAGACTTAAATCAGCAATTAGGAAAGTGCATGCAGATTATCAATGCTGTGTTTTCAGTTTGCAATATCTCTACATGATCACTTTTTAATTCAAGTAATATATTTTACAGCTCTCCCATGTAAGACATGAATTCATAATAACAAATAACATTCTACAGTTCTGAATGCTTATATGATTTTGAAAGTATGTAAAAAAACCTATAAAAGGTACACACATACCACAAACACGCAGATAAACCTACATCTGTAGTACTGAATAGTGACCAATGCAAATTTAAGAAAGAGTAAACTGTGAATACCTCTTAAGTACACACTATTGATAATATTTAATTCAAAATCAGCAGCATATCAGACAGCTACAATTTAATCGGGGGACAGGTTTATTTATTGGATGGTCAGGCTCTCCTAAAGTGAAGGAAATTCAAATAAGGTCACCCGCCATCACGAAACTCCCATATTTTTTATGCAACTCCTCACCCATTCTTTCTTCAATCAGTGATGAGCGTTAAAATGCCTCCTTCGAGGCAGCCAAAATGCCTTACTGAAACATCATGAGTACGTGCGGCAATTTATGTCCAGAACAGTACTTCTTCGTACCTTTAGGGATCAGTTTCTCTCGCGCCCCTGATTTAATACCTCACTACGTGAAATGAGGTGGAGGGAAAGAGCTGAGGGTGAATGGAGTAAACAACGTCAGAAGAATTGAAAAAGCCTACAAGAATCCAAAATATAACACAAGTTGCTCTATAGGCTAAAATAGTTCTGTTGGAGAAAATCCATTGGAAAGGCACTGTTGGAATGGAAAAGTCCTCTGCATGGTAAGGGGCATTCATCCCTGCCCTGAGTGCTCCAACTGTACTGATGTCTGGATCCCTAATGCTGATTTTTATTGTCAAAGGCCAACACAGATCATGCGTGGGTGCCATGACATAAGACTGTCTCATGAGTTGTTGTTTTATTAAATAACATAATTCCACATTTGTAAAGCACAAACTTATCACCCCTAAGGGTATCCAGGCGCTGGGGTGCCGTCGGGTAGATTAAGTGAGCTATTGTCCAGAGTCACATGATGCTGAGCTGAGCTGCCACCTGCGCAGGGGATCGAACCGTGAGTCCCACGCGCCGGAGTCAGCTGCTCTGGCCGCTGCACCACACCCCTCCCCTTATTGGACTGCGAGGGGAGCCCAAAGAGCTACCCTCATAGGGGTGAAAGGATACTGCCTTTATCAGGAGTTAGTGTGATCAAGCAAGGCTTGAGTCCATAACTCCCCAGACTGGACCACCTCTATATTGAAATAAGCAAACAGGATGTCTGGGGGGGTTATTTTGATTAGAGTTGTGATAAACACCCAGACCATTAATTCCAAAGTTTTCAAGCTTTATTTCGCTTATTTTTGATATTTCAACAAAGACATTCATAAATCAATAGAGCATGTCTTTTCAAAGAAACACCACATTAGTAAATCGCACAATTCAAAAACGTTTGAAATAGAACTATATACACCATTTATATAGTGCAAAAATAAATTTTTGGTGAGCAAAAGTAATAATATATGGAACGTTTTTGCAAACAAATAATAACAACAAATCAATAATCACAAGAAAAACATCAATAGCTCATGTGTGCCAGCCTGAAATTAAACCAGTCCTACATTCATATTAACACCTGACGGACAGTTACTCATTTTCGCAACACATGTTTCCTGTCCTGCCTGTGAGAGGATGGGGATACCTAACCTACTGGTGGGTGTTGTCAGAAGCTGCTGAGGGAAATATTATTTAACATTCCTAAAGATTGTCAACTGTCAAGCAGCATGTAGTGCTGTGCAAGGAGAAGCTCTACAAGATTTCTGCCTGTGTCCAGGACTGTGGACCACGGCCTGCTAGTCTCCCTGGGAATCCAAGACCACCTTCCCTGGAGCACCAGCGCCTGTCTGCCTGCTTGCCAAGATCAGTGTGCCATGTGAGGAAGAGGAGAGCACTGGATGGAGCGAGGTCCAGTGGAGAATACTGTCGAGTGGAATCCCTGAGTGAGGTGTGAGGAAACGGCTGCTTCACCGATTGGGTCATTGCCCATGTGCAGGACAAAGTCGGTGGCACCTCTATGTCAGAGGAGGGTGGCTGTAAAGTGAACCATGGATATGGCACTTCCGATCGGGCAGGAACCTATGTTCAATGAGGGATCAGCAACGCTGGATGCTAGAAGGGGCCGCCGTGGACGGATTGCCATGTGGAGTGGGCTGTAGCCTTGCAAGATGAAGAGCTGATGACCCACTGTGCCAGGAGTGGCTGCTGTGCTGGCATCTGCTTTACCAATCAGGTCGGTGTCAGTGTACAGTAGAGATACGGTGACCCTGTGTGCCAGAGTGGGTCACCGGAATTAGCAAGAAGGGTGACCTGACCAGGGGCGACGCTGGAGGAGTGAGGTTGCAGTGGAACCTTTACGCACCGCCACACTGGAGGTCCGAATGCCCCATTACAACTTGGGCTGTCAGACCACATTGGCACCGCCGCAGTCGCCAGGGATCAGAGATCCATGGCGGTGTTGCGGTGGTCTTGAGGCCGCAATACGCTTGACAGGGCCGCTGCGGCCCTGCCAAGCAAATTATGAGTTTCCTATCTGCCACGGTTTTCACGGATGTGAGCCTGCCATGAAAACTGTGGTGTAGAGGAAACAAAGGGGTCCCTACAGGGCCCCCTGTCTCCTTTGGGCCATGGGGTGCATGCAGGGGGGCACATGGTGTGCCCCCTATCTGCATGCATGCCCAGTTCCTGCACGGCATGGACTTAACAGTCAATGCTGTGCAGGGAATTCCTCTGACATTCCTATTGCAGTCCCTTTTAATAGGCACTGCCCTGGGAATGCCAAAGGACCGGCTGCCGGAGACCTAAAAAGTCATAATCTGGAAGGCAGTCTATTTTGGCTTTGGCGGTCTTGGAGCAGGGCAGCAGCGTGGCGGCCCCGCTCCAAGACCATCAAAGTCATAATAAGGCCCTAAGTCTGTTACACTGAATGGACTGTTAGAAATGCATATCAGCTGTCATTGTTAGGAAATATTGTATTTTAATTAGGTTTATGTAGTGCTTACTACTGATGCAATATCTTTAGAAAATTAAAAAGATCATTTTTAATGAGGTCTCCAGGCTAGCAAATCAGACGGACATGAACCGAGGTCTGCTCAATGTTTAAATTAATTGGGCTGTGCATAAATGCAAATATTTAATTTGACTTTTTTACCTATGCCAATAGGTCTGCCTTTGAACGAATGTTGTATGGTAATGTGAAGCATTACATTTAAATAGCATATGTATTTGTGTTGAAGCAAAGAAATGTAGAATAATATTGGTGTAGGTTAACCCCTTGTGTGCGTCGGAGGCGCGGGAGCCGTCCGACGCATAAGTGGTCATGTGCGTCGGACGGCTCCCGCGCGCCCGACGCCATGACACAGGGAATCCCTCTGGTGCGGGCACCAGAGGGATTACCTTTACCCTCAACAGCCTCGGGAGCTGGGGAAGAGCTTCCCCAGCTCCCGAGGCCCCCACTGGTTTCCCTGAAATGAGGATCAGCGTGCACGTCGCGCTGACGTCATTTCAGTGAAACCGAAACTGAAATGAGCCAAGAGGCTCATTTCAGTTTCGCTTTCTACATGCTCAGGGGGCTATCTCAGCCCCCTGAGCACGTAGAAAGACGGGAGAGGTATCATTGGAAAGGGGAGAATCTCCCCTTTCCAATGGTACCCCTTCCCAGTGGATCCCTGCTTAGGGATCGCCCCAGGAGGGCGATCCCCAAGCAGGGATCCACCCACTAGGCACCAGGGAGGGGGGAGCGGCCCCTTGGGCAAGGGCCTTTGCTCCCCCCCAAAAAATTGGCCAAGTTTAGTCTTTCTGCCCCCCCAGGGGGGCAGAAAGTGCACTAGATGCCAGGAATTTTTTTTGGGGCAATTTTAGTTAGGGTGGGGGCTGCCCAAAACGGGCATGCCAATGCCCCAACCCCGCCGCCAAAATTATAGCCGTTCTGCCCCCCCGAGGGGGCAAAAAGCCCACTAGAAGCCAGGGATTTTTTGGGGGACAATTTCAATTAGGGTGGGGGCTGCCCAAAACGGGCATGCCAATGCCCCCACCCCCGCAACAATTACAGTCTTTCTGCCCCCCCGGGGGGGCAGAAAGCCCACTAGAAACCAGGGATTTTTTTTGGTAACTGAAATTAGGGGTGGGGGCTGCCCAAAACGGGCATGCCAATGCCCCCATCCCCCGCAAAAATTACAGCCTTTCTGCCCCCCCAGGGGGGCAAAAAGCCCACTAGACGCCAGGGATTTTGTTTGCCAACTTCAATTAGGGGTGGGGGCTGCAGAAAACAAGCATGCCAATGCCCCCACCCGCACCCCGCAAAAATTACAGTCTTTTTGCCCCCCCCTGGGGTGCAGATGGGGCTGTAGCCGCCAATCTGCCCCCCCCGGGGGGGCGAAAAGCCCACTAGCAACCAGGTATTTTTTCAGGCAGTTACAATTAGGGGTGGGGGCTGCCCAAAACGGGCATGCCAATGCCCCCACCCCCTGCAAAAATTACAGCTGTTCTGTCTCCCCTGGCGGGCAGATGGGGGCAGTAGCCCCCAATCTGCCCCCCTGGGGGGGGCAAAAAGCCCACTAGACACCAGGGATTTTTTTACCCCCAATTGAATCAGGGGTGGGGGCTGCCCAAAACAGGCATGCCAATGCCCCCACCCTCCGCCCGCAAAAATTCCAGTCTTTCTGCCCTGGGGGGCATATGGGGGCAGTAGCCCCCAATCTGCCCCCCCGGAGGGCAGAAAGCCCACTAGAAAACAGGGATTTTTTTTGTATTCATGTAGGGGTGGGGGCTGCCCAAATTGGGCATGACAATACCCCCCCCTCAGAATGGGGGCAGTGGCCCCTGATCTGCCCCCCGGGGGGGCAGAAAACCCACTAGGCGCCAGCGATTATGCTGGCTTTTTTTATGCGTGGGGCCTGCCCAGAATGGGCATACCAATGCCCCCACCCTCCAAAAAATAGCCACAGTCTTTCTGCCCCCCTTGGGGGCATATCGGGGCAAACCCCCCCCCCTTCCACCCCGATTCCCCCCAGGGCGGCAGAAAGCCCACTAGGCACAGACTTTTTTTTTAGTAATGTGCCTACCTGTGGATTTTGGGCCCTAGCGCTGCCGGCACATAGGGAAACCCAGCAAACCTATACATTTTTGAAAACTAGACACCCAGGGGAATACAGGATGGGGTGACTTGTCTGGCTCTCACCAGATTCTGTTACCCAGAATCCCTTGCAAACCTCAAACTTTGTAAAAAAAAAAAAAAAATTCCTCACATTTATGTGGTGGAAAGTTCTGGAATCAGCGTGGATCCACAAAATTCCACCCACCCCGCATTCCCCAAAGTCTTCCGAGAAAAATGGTACCTCACTTGTGTGGGTAGGCCTAGTGCCCGTGACAGGAAACGGCCCAAAATGCAACGTGGACACACCACATTTTCACAGTGAAAACTGACCCTTTTTTGCAAAGTGCCTAGCTGTAGATTTTGAACCCTAGCTCTGCCGGCACCTAGGGAAACCTAGCAAACCTATACATTTTTGAAAACTAGATACCGAGGGGAATCCAGGATGGGGTGACTTGTCTGGCTTTCACCAGGTTCTGTTACCCAGAATACCTTGCAAACCTCACAATTTGTAAACAAAAAACACATTTTCCTCACATTTCTGTGGTGGAAAGTTCTGGAATCTGTGTGGATCCACAAAATTCCACCCACCCCGCATTCCCCAAAGTCTTCCGAGAAAAATGGTACCTCACTTGCGAGGGTGGGTCAAGTACCCGCGACAGGCAAGAGCCCAAAACCTATTGGTTTTTTCAACAAAAGTTGAGGTTTGCAAGGGATTCTGGGTAGGGAAATGTTAGGGGACCCACGCAAGCCATACCTTGCTGGACTCCCCCGGGTGTCTTGTTTTCAGAAATGTGTGGGTTTGGTAGGTTTCCCTAGATGGCCGCCGAGCCCGGGGCCAAAAACTCATGGGACTCCCCTTGCAAAACCAGGTTGTTTTGTGATAGGTAATTTTGATGTCGCCTCAATAGGTTTTGGGCCCTTGCCTGTCGCGGGTACTTGACCCACCCACTCGAGTGAGGTACCATTTTTATTGGGAGACCTGGGGGAACGCTGGGTGGTAGGAAATTTGTGGATCCACGCAGATTCCAGAACTTTCCCACACAGAAATTTGAGAAAAAAGTGATTTTGTTTAGCTAAATTTGAGGTTTGCAAGGGATTCTGGGTAGGGAAATGTTGGGGGACCCATGAAATGAAATGAAATGAAATTCGTACTTGTAAAGCGCACTTATACCCCCAAAGAGGTGTCCTGGCGCTGTACGCATACCGCTGTGGAACCCTTCCTGGCTTTTCCCTGTGAAATGTCCACTCCTGGGCACCCCCAGGGTGAAGCCAGGCATCCCAGCGCTGTTGGGGCCGTTGTGGAGATTAAGCAAGCTATTGCCCAGAGTTGCAGAGTGGGACCCATGATTAGAATAGGCACCGAGGCGAGAATTATCAGGTCCGAGGAAATTGAGCCCAAGACCCGCCGAGGCGGGAATTGAACCCTGGTCCCGGGCCAGATCTCTGCATCAGGGTCTGCCGCTCTAACCATTGAGCCACACTTCTCCTGTGCACCCATGCAAGCCATACCTTGATGGACTCCCCCGGGTGTCTAGTTTTCATAAATGTGTGGGTTTGGTAGGTTTCCCTAGATGGCCGCTGACCCTGGGGCCAAAAACTCATGGGACTCCCCTTGCAAAACCAGGTTGTTTTGTGATAGGTAATTTTGATGTCGCCTCAATAGGTTTTGGGCCCTTGCCTGTCGCGGGTACTTGACCCACCCACACAAGTGAGGTACCATTTTTGTCAGAAGACTTTGGGGGAATGGGGGTGGGTGGAATTTTGTGGATCCACACAGATTCCAGAACTTTACACCACAGCAATGTGAGGAAAATGTGTTTTTTTTAAGCAAATGTTGAGGTTTGCAAGGGATTCTGGGTAACAGAACCTGGTGAGTGCCAGACAAGTCACCCCATCCTGGATTACCCTGGGTGTCTAGTTTTCAAAAATGTACAGGTTTGCTAGGTTTCCCTATGTGCCCGCAGAGCTAGGGTTCAAAATCTACAGCTAGGCACTTTGCAAAAAAAGGGTCAGTTTTCACAGTGAAAATGTGGTGTGTCCACGTTGCGTTTTGGACAGTTTCCTGTCGCGGGCACTAGGCCTACCCACAGAAGTGAGGTACCATTTTTCTTGGAAGACTTTGGGGAATGCGGGGTGGGTGGAATTTTGTGGATCCACGCAGATTCCAGAACTTTCCACCACAGAAATGTGAGGAAAATGTGTTTTTTTTTACAACTTTGTAGGTTTGCAAGGCATTCTGGGTAACAGAACCTGGTGAGAGCAAGTCAAGTCACCCCATCCTGGATTCCCCTGGGTGTCTAGTTTTCAAAAATGTATAGGTTTGCTAGGTTTCCCTAGGTGCCGGCAGAGCTAGGGTTCAAAATCTACAGCTAGGCACTTTGCAAAAAAAGGGTCCGTTTTCACTGTGAAAATGTGGTGTGTCCACGTTGCGTTTTGGACAGTTTCCTGTCGCGGGCACTAGGCCTACCCACAGAAGTGAGGTACCATTTTTCTCTGAAGACTTTGGGGAACGCGGGGTGAGTGGAATTTTGTGGATCCACGCAGATTCCAGAACTTTCCACCACAGAAATGTGAGGAAAATGTGTTTTTTTGACAAATGTTTAGGTTTGCAAGGGATTCTGGGTAACAGAACCTGGTGAGAGCAAGTCAAGTCACCCCATACTGGATTCCCCTGGGTGTCAAGTTTTCAAAAATGTTTAGGTTTGCTAGGTTTCCTTAGGTGCCGGCAGAGCTAGGGTTCAAAATCTACTGCTAGGCACTTTGCAAAAAAAGGGTCCGTTTTCACTGTGAAAATGTGGTGTGTCCACGTTGCGTTTTGGGCCGTTTCCTGTTGCGAGCACTAGGCCTACCCACACAAGTGAGGCACCATTTTTCTCAGAAGACTTTGGGGAACGCGGGGTGTGTGGAATTTTGTGGATCCACGCAGATTCCAGAACTTTCCACCACAGAAATGTGAGGAAAATGTGGGTTTTTTTTAACAAATTTTTAGGCTTGCAAGGGATTCTGGGTAATAGAACCTGGTGAGAGCCAGTCATGTCACCCCATTCTGGATTCCCCAAGGTGTTTAGTTTTCAAAAATGTATAGGTTTGCTAGGTTTCCCTAGGTGCCGGCAGAGCTAGGGTTCAAAATCTACAGCTAGGCAGTTTGCAAAAAAGGGTCAGTTTTCACTGTAAAAATCAAGTGTGTCCACGTTGCGTTTTGAGCCGTTTCCTGTTGCGGGCACGAGGCCTACCCAGACAAGTGAGGTACCATTTTTATCGGGAGACTTAGGGTAACACAGAATTGTAGAGCAACTGTTATTACCTATTGACTTTCGATGCATTTCTGCCTTCCAAATGAAAGACAATGTGTAAAAAAGAAGTCATATTGAAAAATGACCCATAATTCTCATGCTAGTATGGGTACTCACAATTTCGGAAATGTGCAAATATCTACTGTTTCTAAACTCTATATTTTGTTCCAATTTCAGAAATACATAGGTGTCTTTCATACCGATTTTTCCATGTATATATTTTCCCAAATTAATTGCTATATACCGGTACATAATAAAAACCATTGCAAGACACTGCTCAGTTATTGGCTCTGGGTTCGTCGGGTTCTTGGTGAACCTACAAGTCCTATATATCCCCACAACCAGAAAGGTCCTGTGGATGTAATGGTATATTGCTTTCAAACAGCTGTCATAATTAGAAGAAGTTACAGGTGAAAACATAGAGACAAATGGCTGTTTTTTTCAACTAATTTTCAATTTTTCCTATATTCAACTGTTAGTTTTTATATAGAAACCTTGAAGGATCTACACAAATGACCCCTTGCTAAATTCAGAATTTTGTCTACGTTTCTAAAATGTATAGCTTTCCAGGCTCCATTATTGCTTTCATACCCATTTCTACCATTAACTGGAAGGAGGTTGAAAGCACAAAAATAGCAAAAATAGGCTATGTCCAGAAAAATGCCAAAACTGTGTAAAATTTTTTGGTTTTCTGACAAAAGTCTGCTTGTCCCTGAAAGCTGGGAAAATGGTGATTTCAGCACCACAACCCCTTTGTTGATACCATTTTCAGGAAAAAAACAGACGCTTTCATCTGTAGCCCTTTTTTCCCATTTTTCCCCAAAAAAACAAAATTTAGCTGTATTTTGGCTAATTTCTGGGTCCCCTCCAGGGGAATCCAAAAACCCTGGGTACCGTTAGAATCCCCATGATGTTGGAAGAAAAGGACGCAAATTTGGCATGGATACCTTATGTGGTCAAAAAGTTACAGGGGCCTAAGCGCGAACTACCCCAAATAGCCAAAAAAAGGCTTAGCAAAGGGGGGGAAAAGGCCTAGCAGCGAAGGGGTTAAAAGGTCAAGCCAGATCTAAACATCCATGTAGGTAAATATCTGCCCTCCTCCCATCTGTTCTGCTACCAGAAAAAAGTGCCATAAATTATATAGTTGTTTGCTTTTATATATATATATGCTTTTACAGCATTACAATGCCATGTGTGTGCCCCTGAAAGTTCAAGCTCAGCCAACTGGATAAATATACAAAATGATCACAGCTGGTGGCAGGCAAGCCCTCTTTTTGTGGAAGCACACAAAGTCTGCCCAATCAAAACATGTACTTGCGGCTCCCAACATGTGTCCGGAGCCAAAGCCCCGCTTTAGTAGTACTCACATAATTTTCTGGTGACAGCTGCACTGTCAAGCCAGATCATAAAAAGCATTCAATCAGGGCGGCTCCTCCGTTATGGCGGAGAAGCGTCGCCCCCACTGCTAAAAGCCAGTAGAGGCAAAGGACAAAAATAAAATGATAATAAAACAATTTTATTATCATTTTATTTTTACTCCTGCAGGCTGCGAGCTGAGGGAGGGGCATGGCCACCCATACTGGCGCTGCAGCAGAGGAGGGGAGAATGATGGGCGCTGCCAACTGCACATGACAGTTTGGCCGACCCTCTGGGGCTGGCCAAACCGTCATGCGCACTTAGCATTTCTCCACCCGAACAGTGTTGTACAGCTGGGTGGAGACACCAACACAGGCACCCAGTCCATGTCTGATCGCCAAACCGAGGCACTCAGACCAATCTCAGCGCTGCTCTCATGCTGGGACAGTATTCCCAGCATGAAAGCAGTGCTGGGATTGAGCGCTGGGACCCTGCACAAGGTGCAGCAGTTCCTGGACGTCCGGGAGGCGAGGATCGGGAGCAAGGCAGCAGCCATCAGAGCAGGTAAGTGCTATTTTCTTTTTTAATAATTATGTTTTTTTTATTGTTTATGTTTCCCCTCCCCCCGCCTCACCACATACCAATACGAGTGGCAGCTACTTCATTCAGTACTGCAAGACAAGCACATAAAGGCCTTTTATTGTTAACTTTCAAAGTCAACTTTTTCAAAATTAGAAGGGGTGCAGCAGCACCTCCCACACCCCTAGTTTCTGCTCTCATGAATACCATGTGAAAAGGATTTGAGTTTGAATTCCCTGGTGTCAAAGTACCTGTGTGAGGGAGGCAGAACATGAATATAAATCTTTTGAAAACATAATAAAATAATGGGGCATATGCTCTGCAAAGTGCCCAAGCTAAACACCCAAAGGTGGGAGGTGTGGTATGAACCGATAGAGACTTTGGGGTGTGCCGAATCGGAAAATATGTGGCTTTGCTGTGTTTATCTTTGGTTCTGCGGTTGATTTTTGCACCAAATAAAACAACACACCATCACTCTTGTTCTGTCTTAATTATCTGATTCAATTAAATATTAAGGGGCTGATTACGATGGAGGGCGGATCGCCACTGCCGGCCCGGCGGTGGCGATCCGCCCGCCATCGTAACTTGATTTAACCCCCACCATATTATAATGGCGGGGGTATCGCGGCAGACGCAAAGTGCGTCCGCCGCTTTCCCGCCGGTCGGCAATCGTTCCGATTGCCGGCCGGGCGGAACTGGGGCACAATATGGTGGCGGTGCCTGTATTATGATGCATGGTTTTGAAGGCCTTTCCATGGCGGCGATGCCGCCATGGAAAGGCTGGCGGGGATGTGCTTTGGGTGCCCGTTGCGGGGAGGGGGTGGGGGGGGTGGAGGGCGCACTTGGCCCCTCCATTTCCATGCACAAGGTGGCAGGCACCGCGTGGTGCCTGCCACGTTGTGCAAGGAAATGCACAACATGGCAATTTGGCATTGCGGCGGGTGCTGCTGTAAGCAGCACCCGCCGCAATGTCAAATATGTGGAATGCGACCGCCAGGGTGGCGGTCGCATCCTAATTAGCGGTGCGGGACTGCCGCACGCCTGGCGGCCGGTCCCAATGCCGCGAGGATGGCGGGCGGACTCAGGTCCACCCGCCATCCTAATAGGCCCCTAAATTTCTGTCTTTGTGTGGCCAAATCCCTAGTTAAGGCAGTGCAAAAACCAGGAGTTTTAGGATAATTTTACTCTGGTCACAGCTCAAATAATTATAACTACCTCTGAAGAAAACACAAAGGGGCTGACTTACAAAAATATTTCTGAGTACTGGAAGTCGTATTACCAGCGTACTCTTTAGCACTCTTACGTGCATTTATGAATCGGCCCTAAAACATCCACCTCCCTATACGTAAGAGTGCAAAAAGGGCACAGTCCTTTCTATTTGTACTAATGACCTGACTTTTTTCATTTTTCTCCCATTCCAGATGTTTTGGGACTGATTCACATAAGCATGCAAGAAGACAAGACACAGTACTTCTGCATGGTGTGCACCCTGAATATCTACCCCAGAATATGGTATGGACACAATTTTGAGGACAAAATATTGAAAAAAATCATTAACAGGTAAGTAAGGGCCGGATTTATATGTTGGCTGTAAGGCTACCCTATTGCAATGGTGACAGAGTATCCTTACTGCCAACATAATTCTCCACCGTCCGATTTAAATGCAGATGGATCATAGGTTTGGCTACGGCAATGACTACTCCATCACCACCATAGCCAAACCTCCCCAACAGCCTCGCGGGGTGTAGGCCGTTGGAGAAATGGCTATATATCCGCCCATCCAATCAGGATGGACAGACATAAAGCCATTTTTTTACTGTTCGTTGCCACCAGGCAAACCCTGGTGGAGAGGTACAGTAAAACACAAATAATACCTCCTCACAATGGGAGATGACTTCCATGGTGAGGAGAGCATTACTTTTTTTTTACTTGCAAAAAGAAAATCCTGTTTTGGGATTTCTTTTTGAAAATAAAAAAAAATCAAACTGTTTGGTACATGGCTCCATCAAACAGTGACATGTATCACAGGAACCGCCGTGACAGCGGTTCCTGTCAGTGCATTATAAAAAACTGCCTGCTTGGTGGTCTTTCATAAATTTGGCGGGCGGTCCCTCTGCCATGGGGAAGGACTAATTTACTCCGTCCACCTGGTGGAACGACTGCCCGTCTGGCAAATTAGGCCCAAAATCTAGTATTTATATACCAAACTCGACATAAATGTAGTTACACGGTACATATATCATCAAGATACAAAGCTGTGGAGTTAGTAATAGTAAATCTATGCTTCCCTAGAGGCACTTATCTTTCGATATTCTGTCCGTTTTATTCTTCTGTCATGATACCAATACTGTTTGTACTTACCTCGGTGCACGAGCAACCTTGGCCGATGCCCGGTGGAGCTGTCATATGCAGCTATAGAGGAGTCTGGCCTTGGTTTCACCCCCTCGGCCGTCACCTACCCAGCCGGTCATCTGACATTGTTTTCCTCGTTTCCCCGTTGTGTTTCCTTCCCTCCCCCTCCCTCCGTGATTCTTTGATTTAATTGATGTAACTATGTAACCTGTAACCTGCTGATCCTCTTGTAAAGCGCTCTGATACCTCCGGGTCTAGCCAGCGCTATATAAAACTTTTCAAATAAATAAATAAAATATTCTAAGGGTTGATATTCAGTAGTACATTCCTCCTGTGGTACTGCTTTATGTACTCAAAGGAGATGGGGAACTGGCCCCAAAGTATAGAGGAGCTCTGTTACAAAAATGAAATAATCTTCATTTTTTCCTTTATAGATTACCATGCAGAGTTAGATCTGTGCAGTGCTTGTATCAATGAGCCTGCCTGTAGCTACGACATATATTTTTTCTGGGTACACTATAAGGGAAAAGTTCAAAGCGTTTGAGAAAAATAACATGCCCTTATGTGGTACAATTGCCGGCAGTTAAATGGTTAAACCTTCCAAGGCTTTCAAATAAATGGCCTTAGGACACTCCATCAGTGGGTCTTTCCAGACGAGGAAAATAAATTGGGAATCGGGATGCCTTTAAGAACTTGGGACGAGTTGTTGTGTCTCTTTCCTCTGTCCAAGCAAACACAAGTGGCCAGCAGGTAACTTATACATATGTCATAAAAGTATGTAACATTCTTTTTTACAAACAAAATATCAGCGACTTATTTATTTTCAAATATGTACAACGTGTTTCTGCCCTCGGACAAATAAAATAAATCCTGTGCTCCTCTGAGCTGGATGACTCGTGTCTTGGCACTGGATGCAGTAGGACAATGAAACATTCTTCCCCCTCTCAATGATAACAATGAAGACATCTATCTACCCACAATCGTTAGCAATGCTAATCGCTTTGGCTCTTGTTTAAGCCTGGGCGTAGTTCGCGAAGTAGCGCTACGCGAAGCTACGCAAAGTGCAGTTCGCACTACGCGAGCTACGCGTAGCACTACGCGAACTGCGTAGTGCACTGTTCGCAATGATTGCACAGTGCCGGATGCTTGTCCGCACTGTGCAATCATTGAAAACGGCATCTTGCACAGTGCGAGCTGTCTTTTACTGCCGCTCGAGTAGATTTTTACTCGAGCAGCAGCTTTCTCAACGCGGACTGGTAGTTTCTCATCGCGAGCGATCGCGAGCATACGCGTCCACTCGCAATGAGAAACCTGACCTCCCCGCGTTGAGAATCTCGCCGGGAGGTTTGTTTTCCACGCTCGCGATCGGCAACTTGATGTTGCTGATCGCGAATGAGGAAAAAGTCTCGCCGGGATGTCATTTTGCTTGCTCGTGGTCGCCAACTTGACGTTGAGGACCGCGAGCAAGCAAAAAATGACCGCTGCGCTACGCTACGCTACGCGTGTTTGCACTGTGCTACGTGCAATTCGCGTTGTGCGAAGTAGCGCAAACTTCGCAAACTACGCGAGCGTAGCGTAGTGCTTTGCCCAGGGTTACTCTTGTTAAGTGTTAAGTTTTTCTTAAGTGCCATGAAACACAAAGAACCAGTGCCACATGGGCGTCAGCGCTTGAAGCTGTCTTCCCTCACACATCTGATACATGATAAAAGCAGCAGCGTCAGCTTCCACCTAACAGCATGTACAGCAAGACACCACCAGTGCAGTCTGCTTTCCTCACAGAAACTTCAATATAACAGCAACAAGGAATAGGTTATAGCATTGGCCGCTGACCTCCTGGCTTTGCCAATTCTTATTTTGTTTGTGGAAAGATTTTGTGTGAAGGCACACATTGTATGAAAACAAGTATTGTCTCCAAGCCAAAATGTTTTAAAAAATTACATGAAAAAAACACTGGCACTGAAGGAGACTACTTATTGTGCGGAAGTGCACATTGTTCAAGAGCCGAATGCATCACTTACAGTCAGGTAAGTCAGTGGTTGAAGTGGGCAGACCCTGTGCCCCATATTGAGTGTTGTGGTGGGTGGAAGCAAAATATGAATGACACTACAGCAGACCAATGGGAAGAGGGCTAATTGAAATCCTGAATGTCAGTATAGTACAAAGTTTAATATTAAAAAACAAAAGGTCTTGACTAAAGCCAGACATAAAAACGGAAATGGCCCACCTCCAGAACTGGTGCGAAAAGAGCATCAGTAGTTAAAAATTCCAAAGCACTAATGGAAACACTTCATAATGCCTGTTTTGCCAAGTGATTTATCTCCGATGTGGTAAGAGTACTCTCATAGCTACCCAATACATGACGGCTATCAGGTCCCAGACGATGTCTAGTTCAATCGCCTGAAGAACCTGGTCTCTGCTGTTATATTACTGTTTGTGGCAGCTAAGATGGCGACCTGTCTGGAGGGTGAAGGGGAAGACAGGAACATCAGGGGAATAGGGACGTTGGGGCATAGCACTATGGTGGGGCAGGAGTAGAAAGGAACATGGGATGAGGTTGAGGATGCCGAAGGAGACATAGATAGTGCTTGAGGGTGACCATGAGGTTCTCCCCATTACCTCGCATGTAGTGCACCCCAATCCACAATGGCGGCTAGCTCCACCACCCTCAGTGTCTGGTCTGTGCTCCTGCTTTGTTACAGATTTGCTGTGAACCCACAGAGGGGGTTGGAGAAAGGAATACCTGTGTAGGAGCAAGTGAGGCGGGCCAAGCAACATGAATGAACAAAGAGTAGAGCAAGAGACAGACTCAGTAGGGGTGGTGAGGAGACAAGAGGCAATGGGGCGGGGAGAGGAAAAAACAGCCATAGAGTGAAGATGAACACCATGCCTGGGGATGGGCATAATGAGAAGCTGGAAATGGGACAGGAAGACAGGGCATAGAGGAGCAGCGAGATCTGAAGCAGTAAGCTGCCTTCATCCATGAACTGTGCTGAGGCCACTCTGAGCATTGCTTCTACCTACGACTGCACACAGTCTTCGAAAGAGAAAGAGAAAATTGACACAGATTTATGCATACCAGCGTTACGCAGTGGAGATATGATGATTCAAAATGTTGAAGCTGTATTTGTGTAGCTCTGGTTACCCATGTCCAATAGCTTCAATCACTCAGGAATTATATTTACATCTTTTCTTCCACTAACCTGTACAGCAGTGGCTCATTCCCTGCTCCACTGAGCAGTATGTACTTTTGGGACCTAAGCCTTTATCATATATGAGCATTAAGGTGTCACCATCCTTTCCATCAGTGACCAGGAAACACAGACACACATCCAAATACAGACACAGAAAAATACATGCACACACACACACACATCTCCTCCATGGTGAACAACCTTCACCACGAAACCGTCACCCTGCATGTTGTTACAACCTGGTCGTTACCACGACCGCGTTATAACAACGCATACCATTACCCCGCAAGTCGTAACAACGACTTGCGGAGGGGGGAAGAAGGTGTTGGATTTAAAATCCAACACCTTCCCTACTGTCCGCACAGACTGGAGTTGGAATAGTAAATTATACTATTCCAACATCCAGCGCCCCCCTCCGCAAGTCGTTGTTAAGACTTGCGGGGTAATGGTATGCGTTGTTACAACGCGGTCGTGGTAACGACCGCGTTGTAACAACATGCGGGGTGACAGGCTGCAGAATTGTGAGGCATATTCCTCCTCCATCCCTAGTGATGAATAACCATAAACATCCTGCACCGCCTCCAGGGTTGTAGTGCAATAGATGGTGAGGCTGTTACTAGTCCATGGGTGCAAGATGTGAGGTCAGTAGCACATATGTCTCTGCATCCAAATTGCTAAGATCTGTGCCTTGAATATGAGGCTTGTGCCAATGGGTCCAAGTCATGAAGTGGTCCTACCCTACCTGATGCCCTGAACTCACCCACCTAGGTTGTGAGTCCTACAATGGTGACTTGCAGCACATTGCCACATACTGCCTTCTCATGAATCTGTAGGTCTGGGTTGCAGAGACTCTTTTCTGCACCTGGTGTCTTCGGAAAGTGTCAGGCTGTTCGGCACTTGGGTCTCCACAGTATGGCCCATCATCATGGAGGGGTCCAAACTCTTGCGGGGCCCCTCTTAGAGAGGAGAGATTCCCAGCTCCAAACTCCCATGCCAGGATTGGTGGTCTGGTCGCCAATCAAGGCTGCCCTGATGGCAGCTCCCCATGCACAAATTTAGGATAACATCATCCTTCCTTCCTGCATATAGTTACATTTTTTAGCTTTCTCCTTTGTCGCCGAACTATGGCTCGCCCTTGAGTCAGCAGAACTTTGCACCTGCTGGAGCTTTTCAACACTCCCGATCACTCTTACTTACACTCTGTAGGGAAGACAGCCCTACATTTCCACAATAACAATCAATGCCCTACAGTTTTAATGAATGGATGCCTCCCTGTTCATGCATTGCAACGGAAGCACTCCTTGACAACTTAAGGATATGTGATGGATCTAGTTACTGAATGCAGACTGGTCCATTTCTTGAAAGGTACACTGCCATGGTTTTCTCCAAACAACATTAATGCGCCAAAATATACACAGCAATGGAGCAGTGTGCAAAAACTATTCCTCGGTGTCTATCACAGAAAGACTTCAGTTGGTGCTAAATTGCCTTTATAAGTATAGTGTCAGCTTCTTCTGGAAATCCCCGTTCTTCCACCTCTCTGTTGCAAAACTGCTACCCTAACCGAGCGCCCCATCTCGAATACTTATGAAAACAGGTAGTAATGCTTCGGTGGCAGTGACTTCAGCACCAAGTATGCCCAATGGCTGTGGCTGCGTAAGATTCATGCAGCAGCAGAGCATTGCAGGAGTCTGTGTCCAGCGTTTCCCAGGTCTGCGGATGTGTACATGCATGGGCATATGCCTTTCATAGCCTTGCAACAAATATAAAACAAGCATTGGCAATGCCAATAGGTCTGGCTGGCGTTAAAGGAATTTTGAATGGCAATGTGAAGCATTCCAAGTAAATAGCATGGGAATTGATATATTTATATATATAAAAATCCTTTGCACTGATCAATGGGTCTACCTTCGTCTGTTCCTGTAAATATGGATTTTGGTTGGCCAAATCTCCAGTATATATGTATATGTGTGTGCCATTAAAAGTTCAAGCTCATGCAGCTGGATAAATAGCTGTGTGAAAGGTAAGCACTTTTTTCGTGGAAGCACACAATCTCAGGAATTACACAAGTTTGGAACAGAGCAGCAACATTTCAGTAGGAAAACACAACACGCATAGCTCTCCTTTGATGAAACAGCCGCAAGGATGGTTTAAAATGCAGTATTATAAAACTGATGAGCATCTCCTTACCAGAAAGCGCTAGGGAGCAGCGTCGCGCGGACTTCTGGCTGAGTGTCTCTGAAACTTCAGAACGCTGTGAGAGATTTCAGCACAGGATGTATGCCTGTAGGTCAAGGGTGTTAGCGACCGCCGGCGGAGAGCCAGACACACAGGAAGAAGACCTTGTGTACAGTGCGTCCCCGTCCCCGAGTGGGTGGCTCGGAACAATGAACGCCCAAGCCCGGGGCTGCTGCTGCTTTCTTAGTCTCCGGGGTGAATGACTAAAAGTTGTGTCTGCCTGTTCGGTCTGATCATGTCAGAGTTAGCTCTTCAGATCCTCCCGGTTTATGGAAGCAGCACGGCACTTAAACACGACTGTTTCCAATGAGTCGCGCTCCTGCGTCACAGCTGAGAAGAACTTTAAAAATAAAAGGCTTCCCCTGCACGTGTTACTGTACTTCAAGATTTCTGCTTCAATTTTGAAACCGAGTTTTTCTGTGACATTTAAGTGCTCGGATTATCAGAAAACTGATGTCCTGCCCTGAAAATAAACATGATCTCACACATGCTTTTTTATGTCACACCCTCGCTGCTCCTTGACTGAGATTGTGAGCACTCTTACACACTCTAGGCAAAGCAATTAACCTATATATACCTCACACACCCAAAGGACCACTCCCTTTACACCTACGAAAGTACAGTCATACCCTGTCCAGCCCCAGGACCAGGGCTCAAGTCAGGGTACCACGCGGGTGGACAGCGTCCCCCCACTTATTTTACCGGGAGCTCGATAACTGGAGCAAATGGAGCCACACATTCACTCTGTGGCCTCTCTGGGGCGAGATCGGAGCTCATTCAGAACGCTGCTCACGCGCTGGCTTCTCTGATGCAATCGCATCTAAGGGGTGAGCGAGGGGAGGCAATGAGTCTGATGGTGCAAGCCACCTTTCGTGACGTCACTTCCTGTCGTGACGTCAGCGTCCCCCCACTTCTTTTTTTAGGACTTGTGCCCTGCCCAGGACCACCAACAGCCAAAGAAGCCCAATAAATAAATGACACAGATGCAGCAGGGCCCATGCAGGTAAGAGCGGTGGGGCCAGGTGGGCGGGAGTTCGAAAGACGAAGACGAGGGAAAATTAATTATTTATTTAATTTTCCCCCGTGGTCGTCTGTCGAATCCCCCAACGCTCTTACCTGCACTGGCCACTCCTGCACAGATGACACAGGTTAGAAGGAGGGTCAGCTGACCCACACCCGAACTGTATTGTATTGCAACATTTTAATGCCGCTTACTACCCCTATGTGGGATGCTAAAGCAATTGCCTGCATGAGTAGCACACTACACTTTGTAGGGTTATAGTTGGAAGGGTGTTGTCTTTTGGTCCTGAGTGGGAAGTGTTTCCATGTTGTGCGTGAGGACCTCTGAGGTGTGGCTATCATGTTATGGGATGAAGAGCTTAGCAGTGTGATTGATAGATGAAGGCATGTGAGAGACAGGCGTGCAGTTTATGGTTTTCAGTAAACTGGAAGCATTGATCAGTTCTGCGAGTCCCTTTATGGTAATTCATATTTTTAGAGTCCAACTAGTGGGTTACTGAACTGGGCTGTCCATTCTGAGATGTTTTGTTTAAAGTTAATGGTCCTGAGCAGGCAAAGTTTAACAGGAGAAATGGTGTGATTGATATACCCCACCGAGGCAACCAAAAGAACACCGCGCCCTAAGACTGATTTAGCCGTCACAATTACCCACCACTTAAGAACACAAAGGAGAAAACCCACCATCCAAAGCAACTACTATATTGATCTGAATTTGCCCTGGGATTGTCACATGGATGAACCTTCATGGATATATGTACACCATAGACACATATGTCTGCAAGGACAAGTGCTAAGGCACGGGTATATTTTCCCAAGGGCCAAAAAGTTTGGTCTATGGTGTGACTGGGGGCAGCATTGATGCCAGCAGGTTGGCTGTCAGGGGGATGTGTAAGGTGGATGTAGGGGAGGCAAAGCATATACATGTAGTGGCTGAATTAAACACTGTGAAACCAGAAAATCTGGGATCAATCCTGGCTTTCCCACTTGACCAAATTGTGTGATCTGAAGCAATTGTTTAATTTCACTTTTTCTCCTTTTTCTTAATGATCAGATATTAGAGGACCTTGAAATATACGACTTCAGGATGTGTGCTGTATGAAACCTTCTCCTGTGTTTGGTTTAATAAAGTATAATGTTCATGAATATTAGCAATCCAGGCCACCCAAAGGGTGCACAAAACGACTGACTTGCCTTTTAGTTCGCTATTGGCCTTGTTGTCAGGGTGGGTGGAAGCATGAATGTTTCTAAATTCATGTTTGAAAACTATCATTCTTGAAAAAATACTTCTCAATGCACTGATATAGTCTGATGTGCTAATGTGAAATGGTTCTAAATGTTAATGAAATACACTTTTTGGGTTTTGAGAAGACTATCGTATTTTTACACGTTTGTTGCAAGATGGCTTTAAAACTGAAAGTATTCCTAAAGTTAGTTCCTGTCTTTAACTTCAATCAACTTGTAAATAAATGCGTGAACGTTTATTTCACATCTTTTTAAAGTTAGTGCTGAGTTGAGAAAATAGCAGCGTAGTGCTGCTGCTTACCAAGGGGCCGCATGTAAAGGCCAGGAGGGCCTCATGCGTACTTTAAGTATCATAGTGCTAAGGGGTCAAATCAGTGGAAGGTATGTGCTCTGTAAACCAGAACTGAGAAAGCCAATAGATCTGGCTTGTATTTTGAGTCCTGACTAAACATTAATAAAAATACTGCAGTAGTCAAAACACAAAATAGAAAACAATTGCTTTTAGAACAAAGATTTAATGTGTGGTCGTTCAGAGTTTTTTTTTTTTACAGTAAAACGAGCCATCATACTTTCCAATGCAATCACTGCATAGAAAGCGGAATGATACAGCAAACAACCAGTGTCATGAGGTGAGAGAGAGAAATGCTCTCCTTGGTGGAGGAAAGCACATTTTAGCTATATTTTAAAGAATTAGTAACAATAGGCGTTGAGACAGTTGCTCTGTCAACTCAAATATAAAAAGTCATAACATGAACATGAAGCAGAGATGTTAAGAAGAGCAGAAGCACAAACATCCATTAGGGGCAGTATAAGTGTTATTTGTGCTGATTTCGCTGCCACGTTGTCGGTCTTCTCTTGCATCTGCAGATGGGTATGGGAGAGTAGAGCCAGGTCGTCGAGCTGCGTCCAAGGTGTCCACTGGATCCCATGTCTTCTCATTGCTGTGGATGTCTTCATGGTCCAGGCTATGGCCAGCAGGAAGAGAAAATGTGAGAGGAAACTACACTGGTGAATTCTGGTCCTCACTTGGAATGCTTCCCTGAGTTTTCCTCCATAGAAAATCTTTCAGGTCATACATTCGTAAGAGTTCTTGATGATTTTTATGAGTTTATCTGGAACAGCTTATTGGTGGAGTGATGGAACTAGGATAGGGTCTGAGCCCTAGATTAAGTAAGTCCTGCCGCTGATATTGTGGGCCCGCAAGGAGCCCTGGGTCGCAGTCACAGTGGGGTCCAAGATCGCAGTCACGGCGGAGTCCCATCTCACAGATAATGGTTCAGGTGGTACTTACCGCAACCAGATAGGCCAGGAAGGATGTGTAGTAGCATGCTGTGCCCCCACGTGGTCACCGAGGGCCATGTAGTGCATTTCACGTTGCAAGCTTGACTCCGGGGAATAAAGTTGTAGAAGCTGTCGGCGGGCTTGGCCTGGTAGGCAGTGCGATAGCTCTCTGGGCCTCGATGCAGGTCGTTTCAAACATGGTGGGACCGGGGATGATGGCAGCCACATCTGCAGATCCCAACGCGGGTCGCCCCCCTTCAAGAAGTGGTAAAGTTGTGCGGTTGATAGGCCGCTTCCAATTATGTTGTGTACCGGTGTGGACAATGAAGGCCTAGCAGCGTAACAGCACAGGCTTCTACACGCGTGCCTCAGAGTGTTGTGGGCGTCAGGAGGGGCAGGATGATGGAAATCTGCATTTGTCGGAGGCTCCCTGCTTGCGCGGTCATACCTTAATGCCCTGCTCTGAAAGTCCTGGCTGATATTGTGAGCCTGCCAGGAGGCTTGGGTCGCAGTCGCAGCGGGGTCCCAGCTCGCAGTCACGGCGGAGTCCCATCTCACAGATATTGGTGCAGGTGGTACTTACCGCAACCAGATGGGCCAGAGAGGATGGGTAAAAGTGTGCTGTGCCCCCACGTGCCTCAGAGTTTTGTGGGCACTGGGAGGGGCAGGATGATGGAAATCTATGTTTGTCAGAGGCTGCCTGCTTGCACGGCCATACCTTAATGTCTGGCTCTGGAAGTCCTGTGTCAGCAATCCACTGCATGGGCCGCTCTCCTGCAAACTACTGGTGGGATTGTTGGCTCAGCCAGTGCCCTGTGAGCGAGCTGTGCCCTGCTATGGGCTTTGAGGGAGTCATGGGGGGCAGCAAGTCTCCAGGGTTGAGTGGTACAGAGTGGCAGCAAGAGAAGCCCACGAGCTGTGCAGCCATGCCCTAATCCCCAGCATGGATTGCCATTTCCTGGATGGCATGGCCTATAGGCTGGTTGTTATTCAGTAGAAAGAGGGGTTAAGGAGACAGTCTAGTTCATGGGTGAGGAAGTGTCGTCTCGATGTGCATTCCTTAAATGCTGAATTGTGTGTGGATGCCGGGCCAAGGGTCCAGATTCAGCTCAGTTGCAGGGTGGATGGCATGGAGCGCTGCTACAGCACGTCCGCCATTGTTGCTTGCTTTACCACGCCCCCCGCCTAGGTTCCATAAGTGAAGGTAAATTGAACAAGCATTGGCAACACCAATAGATCTTCCTTACAACTGAAAGTGCCTAGGCCTTGATAGGTGAGTTTGTGTATCGGGTACCGTGGATGGGGAGTAGGGGAATGCAGAAATTATTCAATGGGTGAATGAATGCATGAGTGATCAAGTACATGAATGATGACTGAATGCTTGGACGGATGAATAGAATGTATGGATAGAATCATCCTGGCATTTTCAGTTGCAAGCTGGAACCATTGTCCTTGTCATTGTTTGTTAAAGTTAGCATGATAAACGTACAATATTACACCAGTAGTAATGTATCAACATTTTGCACAGATTGGAAGGTAATGAAACAACTGTTATGTTTCTGCACAGTTTACGTCTATGCATCAATGGCAAATTGAATCAAGAAAGCAGAGATTCAAGCCAGATAGGGAGACATTCCCTGACCCTTCATCTCACTCTTGCAGGGTTCCTGCAATCTCCCTTTGTAAAGGTTTTTCTGTCTTTCTCGTCTTCTGTCTTTCCTATTTGTTTGTTTTCCCTTTCTTGCACTCAGTAAATGCTTGAGGAGGAAAATAAGTGCCTGTCCCCAAAAATACGTGCCGGTGGCCCTCCCTGCAACCAATGGCTCAAATTAACCACTAACTATAGAATGCTGCATATGTCTCACCAACTCAACTTCTATTCAAAGGCTACCAATCTCTCAATCTTCTCGAGCATCTAGTGCAACATCACATCAGGCAGGCTAAGTCTGGCCTTTGGAGGAAAAACTACTTCCTGTAGCATTCTTTGCAATGGCGGCTCTTCCTCACAAAGTGGTCTAAGGTTTCTACCCGGGAGCCCTGAACCACCCATGACATGAGATACAAACTTGCTGCTACCCTGGTATATGCTGCTGTGATGGCAACTGGGTGAGGGAGATGCGGATCATGGACAACCGGGGTCGGCAGTCTCAGTAGTGCCGCAGCTTAAAGAGCTGCTCATTCTGTTTCTAGAGGTTCTTCACCAGCTCCAGCAGCTAAGTGAGAGACACATAGACCAAGGACATACAGGACCAACCACAGGCAGAGCGTGGGTGACGGTTCAGCAAGGAGAGGGGCAGCGGTGTGGGGATGTATGACAATACAACACATGCCTTTATCATGCATGCCTTTACCACACATATACCTTTGCCACACATGCCTTTACAACGCAGGGTAAGTATATGGTATGGTAAGTGAAACCCATATATGTGCATTTATATATATAGACACTGAAAAAAACAAGGGTTTCAGGGATTCTACAGTTAGGAAATAAAATTTAAAAAACCTCTGAAATTCACAAAAAACAAACAAACGTTACATGGACATTATAGTTGGGTTCACATTTTACATTCACAAAATCATAGAAATTCAGCAGCTATGGTTACATTTATCCCAAGTAAATATAACTCATACCCTAAGGCAGAGGTCTTCAAACTTTTGGATGCCGAGACCCCCCAGTCAAAATTTTCTGGCGTAAGGACCCCCTCCTGACAAAAAATTCTAAACCTATAGGCAGAGCTACTGGAATTATGAGGCAGGTGAGGACCAAATTATGCGACAAGCTCGACTAAATTATATGGTATGTAAATATAAATAATGCTATGTGATGCCGCATATTTTGGGATAGTATTGCTTCATTATTTTGACATTTTTTTACACACTGTAACACCAAGGAAAGATTTCACCTCATCAGTACCAGTTTATAACGAAAATACAGCAATAAACAACAAAAAGATGTCTAGTCAACCTTTGTGAAGGGCCTTCCACTCCGCAGGAATATCTGTTGCCACATTAGAAGCTCACCTGGCCCTGGCCGGGAGCAGCAGGGGTCCCCTAAATAGGGTGGATCCAAGAAGAGTAAATCTGAACATTAATATATATACTTACCATGACAACATAGTTATTTATATTCTGCACTCAACATAGTTGTCGATCAGTATTAAAAATTCGGAACTGTGGTAGAACACGGTATACTGATGAAAGGTAAACTAAATTCTTGTCTTAAGCTTAAGCCAGAAGCAGATAAAAGAAACTCTAGGATCCGGAACAGAAAATTCTTCAGTTGTTCAAAAACAGGAGGATGCTTATTGTTCCAGGAGTATTGTTTTTCAGTGATTACATAATCTTTCTTATTTAGGAACAGAAATAGGAAACACCAGGAAATGTAATCACGGATTAGAACCATGCGAATATGCCGATCATAATGGAAACATAATTTAGAAGCAAAATCTCCCATGCAATCCTGCAATGCTGATAAAATGAAGGTGTGAGCAAGAGCATTTGTGGTTAGTTTGAGAGATAAATAATGAAAAAGCCTACATGCAGAGAATTAAGGGTCGGCCCTGTCATACCTGGACATTCTGCGAAACAGCTTTCGGTATGCCTGTGGTGAAAATATCCTGTCTCTCCTTATCTATGATTGTTAATAGTGTGTATTTGTATTTCTTTCTAGCTGCCATAAAACATGCACGCTGGAACAACAATCATTTTTAAAACCGAAAGCAAAGGATCTTAAAAAACAGTAATAAAGAATAAATAATAATAATAGGCAGACGTGTGACTGGTAATGTGCGACCCCCTTTCTTTCACTCCACGACCCCCCTGGGGGTCGGGCCCCACAGTTTGAAGACCCCTGCCCTAAGGCAACTATAACTAGCGCCCCCGCCATGCACAGTTTTCTCATCAATAATTTTACAGCAAATGTTGCACTGATATTATCATTGATGTCATAGAAGATGTCATGAGTGATGTAATATGTGGGAAATTTAGCAGTGCATGGTGAGGGCACGAGTTATAGTTACTTGAGATAACTATAACTGCTGGGTCAAGGGGTTGGCCGCAGTGGCCAACCCCCCAAAGGTACGGAACCTGTGTGGAGGGCACACAGCCCCCCTCTCCATGCCCATTTTGGCCCGGGAACCCCATCTCCTGTGGCCTGCCACCTTTTTTTAGGGGCGGGGCTATGCGGCCCCATCCTTGGGCCATATTTGTCTCTGGGAACCCATCCTCCGGGGCCATCCCTTAAATTTGGGAGGAGGGGGGCAAGCAACCCTATCCCTAGGCCAACTTTGGCTCTGCGGACCTTATCTCCTGGGGCCTGGCCTTATTATAATGGGGGCAAGAAGCCCCTCTCCCCGGGCCAATATTGGCCCCAGGGACCCCATCCACCAGGGCTCATCTAGTAAATAGAGGGTGCCCTGGAGCCCACTCAGGGCACCCACTTCATATTTAAAAGGGGGAGGGGGGCACACTGCACCCTTCCCCGGGCCGATTTTGGCCCTGAGGACCCCATCTGCCAGGGCCCGGCCATATTACTAAGGGGGAGGGGGGCATGCAGGCCCCCTCCCTGGGCCAATATTGGCCCCGGGGACCCCATCCTCCAGGGCCTGGCCAGTAAGTAAAGGGGGAGAATGGCTTGCAGCCCCGACCCCATCCCCCGGGGCCTGGCCAGACACTAAAGAGGGAGGGGGCATGCAGCCCACCTCCCCAGGCCAATATTGACCCAAGGGACCCCCTCCTAGTGGGCCTAGCCACACACTAAAGGGGAGGGGGACATACAGCTCTCCTCCCCAAGCCAATATTGCCCGTGGGACCCCATCCTTGGGGCCTAGCCAGTCACTAAACAGGGAGGGGGGGGAATGCAGCCTAAAAATACCCTTACCACCCTATAGCCCTCCCCACCCCTTATAGCCCTCCCCACCCCTAAACCCTAAAAATGCCCTTACCACCCAAACCTCTACCCACCCCTAAAACCTGAAAAATACTCTTGCTATCCTATACCTCTACCTACCTCTACAACCTAAAAAGACTCATACCATCCTATACTCTACTCACCCCTAAACCCTAAACATGCCCTTACCACCCAATACCCCTACCCACCCTTAAACCCTAAAAAATACTCTTACCACCCTATACTTCTACCACCCCTAAAAACTAAAAATACCCTTACTACCCTATACTCCTACTCACTCTTAAACCCTAAACATGCCCTTACCACCCAATACCCCTCCCCTCCCCTGAACTCTATTTTAATAATGTCTATGTGTGTGTGTGTGTGTGTGTGTGTGTATATATATATATATATATATATTCACTGAAAAAACCATAGGTTTTAGGGACAGTTATAGTTAGTTGGACATTTCACTCGTACAAAACCATAGAAATTCCCCCGTTATAGTTAGTTCAGCTAACTATAACTCGCGCCCCCGCAATGCACTGCTGATGATGTCACATATTACATCACTCATGACATGGTCAGTGACATCACTGATGACATCACTGATGACATCTCAAATGACATCACTGATGACATCATCCAGTGACTGTGTGTTTCTGTAAAGTTTAAATATGTTTAATATATATAGGGAAAGGCGTATTGAAGAATGAGTGGGTGTATAAGTGTCTGAATGGATGATTTAGTACGTGAGTGACTGACTCTACAAGTGAGTGATTAAATGTATCTTACTGAATGCATGGGTTAGTGACTAAACTGTGTGAATGTCTGTATCCGTCTGTCTGTTGGTTTGTAAGCGGCTGCATGGCTTTCTGAATAGCTACATGAGTGTCTACATGGGTTAGTGATTGATTGTCTGAGTATCTGTATGGGTGCCTGAGTGTTTGTGTGGGTGGGGTGTGTGTGACTCTGTGCATAGATGTGTGAGTTGGTGATTCACTGGGTGCAAGGTTTCAAACAGTGCATCTGTGATGGACTGTATGGGTGGGTGAGTGTGTGTATGGGTGTGTTAGTGATTGAATGTATATCTCAGTGGTACATGTGTGAGTAACTACATATGTGAAAGGCAGTATATATGTGTGTTGGAGTATATAAATGGCTATAAGTGAGAGTGTGTGATTGTGAGAGTGGCTGTATGGATGAGTGTGTACTTGTATCAGTGATTGTATAAGAGTGTAAGAATGTGCTAGTATTTGTATGAGTTAGTGAGCTGGTGTGTGTATAACTGTATAGGTGAGTAAATGGGTGTGTGATTAAGTTTTTGCATGACTGACTAGGTGTGTGAGTACCTCTATGGATGAGTGGCGGTGTGTGAGTGTTTATATAGGTGTATGAGTGCATATGATAGTCCTGTACTGAGTGACTAAGTATGAGTGACTGTACGGGTGAGTGAGTGGATGTGTGTGTAGACCTAAGAATCAGTGAGTGGGTATGTAATTTTTGGTGTTGGAGTGTCTATGGTTTTGAGAATGGCAGTCTGTAATTTAGAGTGGGTGTATCAAAAGTTATATTAGGGTGTGAGAAGATGCATGAAATTATCACATGGATGATGTCATCAGTGATGTCATTTGAGATGTCATCAGTGATGTCATCAGTGATGTCACTGACCATGTCATGAGTGATGTAATATGTGACGTCATTAGCAGTGCATTGCGGGGCGCGAGTTATAGTTAGCTGAACTAACTATAACGGGGGAATTTCTATGGTTTTGTACGAGTGAAATGTCCAACTAACTATAACTGTCCCTAAAACCTATGGTTTTTTCAGTGAATTTCAAAGGTTTTTAAATGCTAATTTCTAACTATAACGTGTCTGAAACCTATGGTTTTTTCAGTGAATTTCAAAGGTTTTTTAAATGCTAATTTCTAACTATAACGTGCCTGAAACCTATGATTTTTTAAGTGAATTTCAAAGGTTTTTTTAAATGCTAGTTTCTAACTATGCCTACAGAGGTAGGACATGTGAAGAAAGAAGAAAAAACGCACAGAAAGAAGCAAAAGATGTGCAGAAAGAACCAACAGAGGAGCAGAAAGAGGCCTTGTTGCAAAATCATCCTGTGCCCACAACTTTTTCAGACGGGTACTGGTGGTAACTGACTCTGACTAACCAGAGCCAGTGCTATGCTAAAAGACACTTAGAATACAGTGAAAACACCTACATACACTAGGGAACACTATGCGTTGGGGTACCCCTGTGATTAGCATGACCTCCTCTGCAAGTCCCTAGTACATAATAGGGCAGGGGATTAAAACTACCTCTTAAAACGCGCTACAGGGCGCGTTTGCACAGTGGTGAAGGGAGGGGGGCCTGAGGTGACATGTGTGCAAACGCACCCCGTGGCGCGTTTTAAGTTGCGGGATTAAGTCCCCTTGAATTCTGAGGGTCCCTGGGGCCCAACTAGCCCCCAGGTACCTACAGTTAGGACCACAGAGCTGAGTTGCAGAGAGGCGTTCCGAGGCCACGCACCTTTTTTCACCTCTCTGCAACGCAACTCTGTTGTGCTTACTGAAGGTACCTGGTGGGCTAGTTGGCCCCCAGGGTCCCTCAGGATTCAAAGGGAATTAATTCCCCAACTTAAAACGCACCACAGGGCGTGTTTGCGCACATGTCACCTGAGGCCCCGCCCCTCCCTTCACCACTGTGCAAACGCGCCCCGTGGTGCGTTTTAAGTTGGGGGATTAGGTCACCTTGAATCCTGAGGGTCCCTGGGGCCCAACTAGCCCACTAGGTACTTCCAGTAAGCACCACAGGCCTGCGTTGCAACGCCTGTAACAAATTGTGCAGTTGTGTTTAGGTAGTGAAGAGGGTCGTGCTGGGGGTAGTGATTTAGGGTTTAGGGTAGTGCAGTGGTGTTTGTGTAGTGTAGGGGGTCATGCTGGGGGTAGATTTAGGGTTTAGGGTAGTGCAGTGGTGTTTGGGTAGTGTAGGGAGTCGTGCTGGGGGAGTGTTTTAGGGTTTAGGGTAGTGCAGTGGTGTTTGGGTAGTGTAGGGGTCGTGCTGGGGGTAGTGTTTTAGGGTTTAGGGTAGTGCAGTGGTGTTTGGGTAGTGTAGGGGTCGTGCTGGGGGTAGTGATTTAGGGTAGTGCAGTGGTGTTTGGGTAGTGTAGGGGGTACTGCTGGGGGTAGTGTTTTAGGGTTTAGGTTAGTGCAGTGGTGTTTGGGTAGTGTAGGGGTACTGCTGGGGGTAGTGTTTTAGGGTTTAGGGTAGTGCAGTGGTGTTTGTGTAGTGTAGGGGGTAGTGTTTTAGGGTTTAGGGTAGTGCAGTGGTGTTTGTGTAGTGTAGGAGGTCGTGTTTTAGGGTTTAGGGTAGTGCAGTGGTCTTTGGGTAGTGTAGGGAGTCATGCGGGGTAGTGTTTTAGGGTTTAGGGTAGTGTAGGGGGTCATGCGGGGGTAGTGTTTTAGGGATTAGGGTAGTGCATTGGTGTTTGGGTAGTGTAGGGGGTCATGCGGGGGTAGTGTTTTAGGGTTTAGGGCAGTGCAGTGGTGTTTGGGTAGTGTAGGGGGTTGTGCTGGGGGAGTGTTTTAGGGTTTAGGGCAGTGCAGTGGTGTTCGGGTAGTGTAGGGGGTCATGCTGGGGGCAGTGTTTTAGGGTTTAGGGCAGTGCAGTGGTGTTCGGGTAGTGTAGGGGGTCATGCTGGGGGAGTGTTTGAGGGTTTAGGGCAGTGCAGTCGTGTTCGGGTAGTGTAGGGGTTGTGCTGGGGGTAGTATTTTAGGGTGTAGGGTAGTGCAGTGGTGTTCGGGTAGTGTAGGGGTCGTGCTAGGGGTAGTGTTCTAGGGTTTAGGGCAGTACAGTGGTGTTTGGGCAGTGTAGGGGTAATGCTGGGGGTGGTGTTTTAGGGTTTAGGGCAGTGCAGTGGTGTTCGGGCAGTGTAGGGGGTCGTGCTGGGGGTGGTGTTTCAGGGTTTAGGGCAGTGCAGTGGTGTTCGGGCAGTGTAGGGGGTGGTGTTTCAGGGTTTAGGGCAGTGCAGTGATGTTCGGGCAGTGTAGGGGGTCGTGCAGGGGTGGTGTTTCAGGGTTTAGGGCAGTGGTGTTCGGGCAGTGTAGGGGGTCGTGCTGGGGGTGGTGTTTCAGGGTTTGGGGCAGTGGTGTTCGAGCAGTAAAGGGGGTCGTGCTGGGGGTGGTGTTTCAGGGTTTAGGGCAGTGCAGTGGTGTTCGGGCAGTGTAGGGGGCGGTGCAGGGGGTGGTGTTTCAGGGTTTAGGGCAGTGCAGTGGTGTTCGGGCAGTGTAGGGGGTGCTGCAGGGGGTGGTGTTTCAGGGTTTAGGGCAGTGCAGTGGTGTTTGGGCAGTGTAGGGGGTCATGCAGGGGGTGGTGTTTCAGGGTTTAGGGCAGTGCAGTGGTGTTCGGGCAGTGTAGGGGGTCGTGCTGGGGCTGGTGTTTCAGGGTTTAGGGCAGTACAGTGGTGTTCGGGCAGTGTAGGGGGTCGTGCTGGGGCTGGTTTTTCAGGGTTTAGGGCAGTGCAGTGGTGTTCGGGTAGTGTAGGGGTTGTGCTGTGGCTGGTGTTTCAGGGTTTAGGGCAGTGCAGTGGTGTTCGGGCAGTGTAGGTGGTCGTGCTGGGGCTGGTGTTTCAGGGTTTAGGGCAGTGCAGTGGTGTTCGGGCAGTGTAGGGGGTCATGCTGGGGCTGGTGTTTCAGGGTTTAGGGCAGTGCAGTGGTGTTCGGGCAGTGTAGGGGTCTTGCTGGGGCTGGTGTTTCAGAGTCTAGGGCAGTGCAGTGGTGTTCGGGCAGTGTAGGGGGTCTTGCTGGGGCTGGTGTTTCAGGGTTTAGGGCAGTGCAGTGGTGTTCGGGCAGTGTAGGGGGTCGTGCTGGGGGTGGTGTTTCAGGGTTTAGGGCAGTGCAGTGGTGTTTGGGCAGTGTAGGGGGTCATGCTGGGGCTAGTGTTTCAGGATTTAGGGCAGAGCAATGGTGTTCAGGCAGTGTAGGGGGTTTTGCTGGAGGTGGTGTTTCAGGGTTTAGGGCAGTGCAGTGGTGTTCGTGCAGTGTAGGGGTGGTGTTTCAGGGTTTAGGGCAGTGGTGTTCAGGCAGTGTAGGGGGTCTTGCTGGGGTTGATGTTTCAGGGTTTAGGGCAGTGCAGTGGTGTTCGGGCAGTGTAGGGGTCGTGCTGGGGGTGGTGTTTCAGGGTTTAGGGCAGTGCAGTGGTGTTCCGGCAGTGTAGGAGGTCGTGCAGGGGGTGGTGTTTCAGGGTTTAGGACAGTGCAGTGGTGTTCGGGCAGTGTAGGGTGTCGTGCTGAGGGTGGTGTTTCAGGGTTTAGGGCATGCAGTGGTGTTCGGGCAGTGTAGGGGGTCGTGCAGGGGGTGGTGTTTCAGGGTTTAGGGCAGTGCAGTGGTGTTTGGGCAGTGTAGGGGGTCATGCAGGGGGTGGTGTTTCAGGGTTTAGGGCAGTGCAGTGGTGTTCGGCCAGTGTAGGTGGTCTTGCTGGGGGTGGTGTTTCAGGCTTTAGTGCAGTGGTGTTCGGGCAGTGTAGGGGGTCTTGCTGGGGGTGGTGTTTCAGGGTTTAGGGCAGTGCAGTGGTGTTCGGGCAGTGTAGGGGGTCTTGCTGGGGCTGGTGTTTCAGGGTTTAGGGCAGTGCAGTGGTTTTCGGGCAGTGTAGGCGGTCGTGCTGGGGCTGGTGTTTCAGGGTTTAGGGCAGTGCAGTGGTGTTCGGGCAGTGTACGGGGTTGTGCTGGGGCTGGTGTTTCAGGGTTTAGGGCAGTGCAGTGGTGTTCGGGCAGTGTAGGGGGTCATGCTGGGGGTGGTGTTTCAGGGTTTAGGGCAGTGCAGTGGTGTTCGGGCAGTGTAGGGGTCCTGCTGGGGCTGGTGTTTCATGGTTTAGGGCAGTGCAGTGGTGTTCGGGCAGTGTAGGGGGTCGTGCTGGGGGTGGTGTTTCAGGGTTTAGGGCAGTGCAGTGGTGTTCGGGCAGTGTAGGTGGTCATGCTGGGGGTGGTGTTTCAGGGTTTAGGGCAGTGCAGTGGTGTACGGGCAGTGTAGGGGTCTTGCTGGGGGTGGTGTTTCAGGGTTTAGGGAAGTGGTGTTCGGGCAGTGTAGGGGTCTTGCTGGGGGTAGTGTTTCGGGGTTTAGGGCAGTGCAGTGGTGTTCGTGCAGTGTAGGGGGTTGTGCTGGGGGTGGTGTTTCAGGGTTTAGGGCAGTGCAGTAGTGTTCGGGCAGTGTAGGGGATCGTGCAGGGGGTGGTGTTTCAGGGTTTAGGGCAGTGGTGGTGTCGGCCAGTGTAGGGGGTCGTGCTGGGGGTGGTGTTTCAGGGTTTAGGGCAGTGCAGTGGTGTTTGGGCAGTGTAGGGGGTCGTGGAGGGGTGGTGTTTCAGGGTTTAGGGCAGTGCAATGGTGTTTGGGCAGTGTAGGGGTCGTGCTGGGGCTGGTGTTTCAGTGTTTAGGGCAGTGCAGTGGTGTTCGGGCAGTGTAGGGGTCTTGCTGGGGGTGGTGTTTCAGGGTTTAGGGCAGTGGTGTTCGGGCAGTGTAGGGGGTCTTGCTGGGGGTGGTGTTTCAGGGTTTAGGGCAGTGCAGTGGTGTTCGGGCAGTGTAGGGGGTCTTGCTGGGGGTAGTGTTTCAGGGTTTAGGGCAGTGCAGTGGTGTTCGTGCAGTGTAGGGGTTGTGCTGAGGATGGTGTTTCAGGGGGGTAGGGCAGTGCAGTAGTGTTCGGGCAGTGTAGGGGGTCGTGCAGGGGTGGTGTTTCAGGGTTTAGGGCAGTGCAGTGGTGTTCGGGCAGTGTAGGGGTCGTGCTGGGGGTGGTGTTTCAGGGTTTAGGGCAGTGCAGTGGTGTTCGGGCAGTGTAGGGGGTCGTGCTGGGGGTGGTGTTTCAGGGTTTAGGGCAGTGGTGTTCGGGCAGTGTAGGGGGTCTTGCTGGGGGTGATGTTTCAGGGTTTAGGGCAGTGCAGTGGTGTTCGGGCAGTGTAGGAGGTCTTGCTGGGGGTAGTGTTTCAGGGTTTAGGGCAGTGCAGTGGTGTTCGGGCAGTGTAGGGGGCATGCTGGGGGTGGTGTTTCAGGGTTTAGGGCAGTGCAGTGGTGTTCGGGCAGTGTAGGGGGTCGTGCTGGGGGTAGTGTTTTAGGGTTTAAGGTAGTGCAGTGGTGTTTGTGTAGTGTAGGGGGTCGTGCTGGGGGCAGTGTTTTAGGGTTTAGGGTAGTGCAGTGGTGCTTGTGTAGTGTAGGGGGTCGTGCTGGGGGTAGTGTTTTAGGGTTTAGGGTAGTGCAGTGGTGTTTGTGTAGTGTAGGGTGTCATGTTTTAGGGTAGTGCAGTGGTGTTTGGGTAGTGTAGGGGGTCGTGCTGGGGGTAGTGTTTTAGGATTTAGGTTAGTGCAGTGGTGTTGGGGTAGTGTTTTAGGGTTTAGGGTAGTGCAGTGGTGTTTGTGTAGTGTAGGGGGTCATGCTGGGGGTAGTGTTTTAGGGTTTAGGATAGTGCAGTGGTGCTTGTGTAGTGTAGGGGTCGTGCTGGGGTAGTGTTTTAGGGTTTAGGGTAGTGCAGTGGTGTTTTTGTAGTGTAGGGGGTCATGTTTTAAGATGCAACGCTCCAATACCTGACCAGTCTGCACTACATAAAACTGCAAAAAAACTAAAAATAAAAAGTGTTTTGCACACTTTTGTCATTGGGCTATATATGGGCTACATCTGGGTAATATTTGTGCTACATTTGGGCTCTTTTTTCACTGGTGGCCATCTTGGAAGACTTCTTTGTTATGAAGTTTCCTAATTTCCTCATTTACTGCAGTCTCCTCAGTAGGAAATGCTTTCAGTTTTTTACTTTGATTCCATCAAGAAGGCATTCAGATGTGTCACACATTTGCCATAAATTCAGAATGTTATTACTCTAGTTGTTCATTAGATCACTGTAGTAAAGCTACTGCTCACCAAGGAGTTAACTGGAAGTCTACTGCTGGTATTGAAAGTGATTGTTTCAGTCTGCATGTCAGAATTTTCTAATGAAATAGAAGAGGATTTGAGATCTCACTTAAAACATGCTCTAAATTTTCTTTTTGCAGCACTAACCATAATTTCTATGGCAAAATGAACCCCCTCATTTTGTTCCTTTTTAAATTAAATGTTTTAAGTGTTACCAGTTTATTCCAATCAAGATGGCTTCAGGTGTGCCATACTTTTGTCATAGGTAAGGCTGTTAGCACTCTAGTTGTTCTTTAGAACACTCTGGGAAGCTGCAGTAGAACACAAAGGCATCAACCGACAGGCTGCTCCTGTTGAAATATAACAGGCATATATTTGAGATCTCACTTAAAACATGTCCTAATTTTTCTTTCTACAGCACTAACCATAATTTCTATGGCAAAATGAACCCCCTCATTTTGTTCCTTTTTAAATTAAATGTTTTAAGTGTTACCAGTTTATTCCAATCAAGATGGCTTCAGGTGTGCCATACTTTTGTCATAAGTAAGACTGTTAGCGCTCTAGTTGTTCTTTAGAACACTCTGGGAAGCTGCAGTAGAACACAAAGGCATCAACTGACAGGCTGCTCCTGTTGAAATATAACAGGAAGATATTTGAGATCACACTTGAAACATGTCCTAATTTTTCTTTCTACAGCACTAACCATAATTTCTATGACAAAATGAACCCCATCATTTTGTTCCTTTTTAAATTAAATGTTTTAAGTGTTACCAGTTTATTCCAATCAAGATGGCTTCAGGTGTGACATACTTTTGTCATAAGTAAGACTGTTAGCGCTCTAGTTGTTCTTTAGAACACTCTGGGAAGCTGCAGTAGAACACAAAGGCATCAACTGACAGGCTGCTCCTGTTGAAATATAACAGGAAGATATTTGAGATCACACTTGAAACATGTCCTAATTTTTCTTTCCAGAGCACTAACCATAATTTCTATGACAAGATGAACCCCATCATTTTGTTCCTTTTTAAATTAAATGTTTTAAGTGTTACCAGTTTATTCCAATCAAGATGGCTTCAGGTGTGCCATACTTTTGTCATAAGTAAGGCTGTTAGCACTCTAGTTGTTCTTTAGAACACTCTGGGAAGCTGCAGTAGAACACAAAGGAATCAACTGACAGTCTCTGCCCTTGTTGGATGTACATGTTTTACTGAGAATGTCAGACTTCATTCTCACATGACTGAGAAAGATAATGTGAATTTACAGAAAATATGCTCTCATTTTAGCTTCTGGGGCACCTTCCAAAACTGTATGGGACAAGCATGTGAAAATAGTTTTCTCTCAAACATGATTCATGATATCCCAGCAGAAGGTTTTTCACAGGGTAAAATCACCTTAGAACACACCACAATTCCTGAAATTAGTATGGTACCATCAACAAATGAATTCTAATGTAACTAAAGTCTGTTATCACCCTTTATAGTTCTCCTTTTGGTAACCCTCAAAATCTTCGATTCACTACAATGCATTTCAATGGGGTACTATCATTTATATTGGTCCCAAGATGGCTGCCAGCAATTCCAGGATGAAGTGCTGACAGCCAATCAGATCTCACGATGACATGTGTGGTTAGGCTCCGTCCAGATATATATGTGTTTTTACTTTTGATTTTCTCAGCAACTACTGAACGGATTTACACCATTTAACAAAAAGGGTTCTTTTTGAACCAAGAACTACCTCTTTGCCAAATTTGGTGTAATTCCGTTCAGCAGTTCGGGCTGTAGCCTTGCATAAAGTTTCCTATGGGAAATTGATTTTTTGACTCTTATTTTTTAATTTCTCCGCAACTACTGAACGGATTTACACCATTTAACAAAAGGGTTCTTTCTGAACCAAGAACTACCTCTTTGCCAAATTTGGTGTAATTCCGTTCAGCAGTTCGGGCTGTAGCCGTGTCTAAAGTTTCCTATGGGAAAATGAATGGGGAAAACACGTTTTGGGACCCCCCTTTTTTCTCGGCCCCCGCTTGACGAATCACCCTGAGACTTTCAGGGTAGGAGCGGACCGGAGCGGGCCATAAAGTTTGAAAATTTCGCGAAGATTCATCAACCGACGCAAGAGTTATTTCAAATAGAATGTCGCGGATTTCCTATAGAAAATAGGTCCTAACTATAACTATCTACTGGTGACCGCCAGTAGATAATATATATATATATATATGTTGCCACCTTAGTCCATTTTCCCTGCAGTTTTGGCGCTCAATTAGCGGTGCGTTCCCCAGCAGTGGGACCAAGCCGCTTCTACTTTGCCACAAATCCGGTAACACCAGAAAAACGGGCCGCACTCACCAAAGGCGTACTTTTACGAATTTTTATTTTCTTATTTTCATAGTTGTTCCAGGAAGTGCTGAAACACGTAGGATTTGTTTGTCTTGAAATGCCGGAAATTGGAGCAACTATGAAAATAAGAAAATAAAAATTCGTAAAAGTACGCCTTTGGGGAGTACGGCCCGTTTTTCTGGTGTTACCGGATTTGTGGCACAAAAAATAAATAAAAATAAAAATATATATATATATATATATATATATATATATATAGGAACAGGGTATTCCGTGATTCCCCTCACTCACGTCTCACCGGCATCGTCGAGGGACACAGAAAGGCAGCACTCACAACAGCGAATCCATGACAGGTAGTAGTTTCATAGGATCTTTTTTATTTTATTTCCATTTTTTTCTCCTTTTTTCCTTACAAGTGCAAAGTGCAAGTTTGGTGCAAACAGAGACAAACAAACGACTTACGCGTTTCGGCCAGAGGCCTTCGTCCGGGTATATATATATATACACACACACACACACACATACATATATATATATGCACTAAAAAAAGAAAGGTTAAAGTAACGTTATAGTTAGGTGAATTTGTCAGTGACAACATTAAAGTTTTGAAGTAAATAAACACAGAAATTTACCAGTTCTTCAGACCTTGGTTATTTTAAGTGAATAGTCGCTCTTTAGACAGCGTTTGCATATAGTGTACACTGTTCTTAGTACATGCCTTTTAATACTTTGTGGTGTATTTCTCATGAGAGTTTCACTGTCTGCAAACAGTGTGGTGCAGAGTAAACTCTCTCCATAGAGTAATCAGTGTTAACAGTACCCACATTTCTGCTTATATCCACTTAATTGCTCAATGTAGGTTTAGTGACTCTCAAGGGTTTGATACAGGTAGACTGCCCATAGTAGAGCTTTAGTTATGTAACAGGGTTTCAGTATCTGGAGGAACTTGGTTTTCGCTGGACAGTGGTATACAGATTGAACACTGTGCACGGTAGGTTACCCTTTCATCTGTGGTTCATAGTCAACATGAACTCGGCAACCCATGAAGTGTATGGTAGAGGGTCAATTTTGCACATAACGCATGCTTTCTTTCCTAGGAGGGTTGTATGTATGATAGCAGTAATGATGCTTCATAATATTCTGAACTATTTTGCAATTAATATCATAACTCTAATGCTATACCCGTTTATAGAGCAACGTGTGCAAAAGAAGCTTGGATGATGTCATCATTTATGTCATTTGAGACATCATGAGTGATGTCATAAATGATGGCATAATACATGTCATGAGTAATGTAATACACACGGTCATAAGCAGTGCATGGCGGGGGCGCAAGTTATAGTTTATCTGCTAACTATAACTGGTGAATTTCTGTGTTTTTTGGGTTCAAAATTTTAGTGTTGTCACTGACAGTCACCTTACTATAACGTTGCTTTAGCTTTTGATTTTTTCAGTGAATAAATACACACACACACAAACACACACACAAACTCACCCATACTTACCTTAAATACACTTACCTTGCGTTGTATAGCCATGCATGGTAAAGGTATGTGTGCGGTAAAGGCATGTGTGGTAAAGGCATTGCGTTTATGAAGGCAATGCATGGTAAATGATGAATGGTAAAGGTATTGCGTGGTGATGCCTGTGTTGTAAAGGCTGTTTCCCACAATGTGGTTCCTGTAGCCCTCTCACTGGTTTCTGCACTTTCTCCACTGTATTGATGGGTGCTTTGGTTAAAGCAAGTATCAAGGAAATGAGGAGTTGACTTGCTCGGCTGCTACCCCCACGTGGAGCTTGTACAGCAGCACAGATCAGCAGCACAGCTACCAAGTACTAACTTCCCGGTAACTAAAGCTGTGATGGTAATGACGCATGTATAGGCTGGGTCATGCACTGGTAAGTCACCACTGTTGATGACTGTCATGGACAGTGTCATGGTTGGAAGGTGAGTGGCATGGCAACTGGCACTATCAACACCACAGAATTTAGAGTGGGGCACTGAGCACCTTAGTCTGGCTCACAGGCCCTGCTCAGAAAGGAAGAGCAGGTTCCTCTGCTTTTGTATACTACGTACAAAATACTATGTGAGCAGGTCGAATAACTGCTCACTTGGTATTCAATATTTCAGCACTCCCTGCTATGAGTTGTTTGCCGGGCACTTTGCATGCCAAGATGCAGACCGCAGACATAAGTGTTACACATCTTATGAGCTCCAATTTTTCACTATGCCAAGAGTACAACTTAAAATAAATCATTCAGCCAATAACAAAAAAACAAACAAACAAAAAAAATACTTTTATACCATCATCATCTGTGAAATATCATGGACTGGTCCCAAAACATGATGAACAACCCAGGAAGCCGGTGTCTGAAAGAGGCTCAAGTGAACAAGTCAATGGCTCAAAGGGCAGATCTAAAGCTCCTTTATGGGCTCAAATCCATCGACATGAGGCACAGTTCGGGGGAAGGGGGGGGGGCAAAAAAGTGTTCATTTACTAATAATACACTAACCTGTCACAGACCTTCAACCCACAGTGCCTAGGCCTTCAAATATGCATAGCAAGGGCCAGGACTGTAGCCTGACTGGGTATTTTATTTGTGTTTTAATGGGTTTGCAGACCAAACTTTGGTACCGAGGACTCAAAATGGACAACAGGTGCTAAAAGTATTTTTGTCCAATGAGGGCTTTTATTTTCAAATGCAGATCCATAGAAAGTTTGCAAACCTAACGACCAAGCTATCTCTTTTATTTAACCCTTTCAAGCCCACTGAAACATTATTGTAATGCTATTGTCTTTGAAAATAGTGAATGGATTTACTCCAAACTAAGAAATAGTAGTTCTCTGAGTAAAGTTTTATTTTTAGGATTCCTTTCTATAGCAGAGAGAGAACATAAAATGAGAACTGCTGGTCTTTTGACCCCCCCTTTAGGTGTATCCCACCCTTGATGGGTTTTCATGCACACCAATTGACCTGAAGGTTATGTGAGCAAAAGCTATGGAGGAAGTAGAAAGGACTCTACTATTTCAGAACATCAACCGTGCATTGACACTACAAGCCAATGCATTACAAGGTGTATTGGAGGTTCCTGCATAACAGAAAGGAAGCAGGAAGCATAGAATTAGACATACCCCCAGAGTGTTACATGAGAGGTGCCGCAAAATGTGGTAGAAAACAATCCACACCTGAGCATCTTTGCACTTTAATGCATTGAGTACAAAGGAGCATCTGGTATGGGGAGAATACCAGGATTTGGAATGAAAAGATTGTGGGACCATCTTGTTTCATCAATAAAAATAAAGTTGAAAAGCTTTAGATGTGGCCGTTTGATAGGAAAGATTCCTCAAAACTGTAAAAAAACACAAACACAAAAAACCCACAAATCCCTCTCCCACCCCCCAAAAAAGCAATAAAAATGAGCTTATTTCCATAAATGACTAGACTATGGCTGGTTGTGCGTAATCTAATCTGAAAGATCATTTACTAAAATTTTTATTGCATCTGTTATGTTAAGGATGAAGAGTACATTTGGTGTCCAAGTTATGATTCATATGGCTGAATTAAGTTATAGAATGTGCAGCTAATTTTGACACGTCACTCTGTTTTTGGTTTTAATTCGTAACTGTAACTCTACTTTAACAGTGGTTTTTAAAGTGAATTTCTGATGGTTTTTTAAACACACTTTAACAGATTATAACCAAAGCTATTCATTTTGTTTGATTAAAACTTTGACACTGTTTGATACATCTGCATGAAATTTTCCAAAAAAGGGTAAATCTGTCTTAGTTTTGGCATGTCACATTTTGTACAGATCCGGTGAGGTTGGATCGAAAAAGTTTGATTTTCCATTTTAATTCCCACAGGAAATTGTGCTTGGAATTACACCAAAGGAGGCAGGAAACTAGAACTTTACTCAAAGAAGTGTCTTTGCTTAGTTTGGTGTAAATCCATCTAGCAGTATTTTAGAAATTTGTACTAGAACAATGTAATTATGGGCCCGAAGGGTTAAATGATAGAGATATCTGAACCAGACAGCCATTAAACGTGGACTAATGGATTGTATGTAAGCCCAAAATAAAAATAAAAAGAAATGCACCATATTGAATGATGGGGCTTTTTCTCCCATCCAACGTCTTTGAATTCAAAGCTGAGTCTGTGAACCTGATGGCTTTGATTGAATAGTTGCAGGAGAGAAATGTCTGTTGTGGTTGTCATTAAGGATGCAGGCATGGTCCTCTCATCCTGAAAATCTTTGCAATGTATTCGCTGGTGCAGAGAACAAAACCACAGGATTGGGAAAGAGAAGATGGAAGGCAAATACAAAAAATGCCTACATTTCGTTTTCAAGTTTATAAGCGGTTGTTTGCCACCACATTTGGCCCAACGATTAAAACTTTAATAAATTCCTCAAATTAACCATGCCCCCTTCCCCCCCCAAAAAGTTCATTTTTATTACCACCCGCAAAATTCTATAAATGAACCTGTCCCTAATAACACTCGGCCTTGAATGGTCATTTGCTGCTGGCCAGGTTTTGAATGTTGCCTCCAGATAAAAGGCTCTGCCCTGTGGGCACGGCCGGACTGGGAACAGCAACCAGCCCTGGCAGATTGCTGCTCGACCGGCCCCCGGTAACAAAACCGGCCCTAACGGGTACATAACTGGCCCCCACCCCTCCAGCCCACCAGGGAAACGCCCGCTGCCCGCTATGGCCTGACTGAGGGGTGCGGAATGCTTTCATAGCAAATGTGTTGCAGGTTCAAAGAGGTGAACTCTAGTTCTTACTGCAATTTAATGCACTAAAACAGCTCAACACCTATCAATAGCAAATACAACAGTACTAGATACACCAACATCACATTCTCAAGCAATCAGCACAGTGCCAAGAGGCAAAAGGATGATAATGTGCCATTTACCAACAGCTCTAAACATGTTCAGAATCACACAACTCCTATAACACAATGGCAGTGTTAAACAGAACAAGAAGTCAAACCCACCAGTCATAGATTTCAGCATCACTGATCAGCAAAGAAAATGCAAAAAATAGTCATGGATCTGCACATTTGATTGGAGGGGTTAGTAGACAAAGGCTGAATCTAGAAAAAAACAGCATTGTGAGGTGCAGAATACCTAGGAATCGAATCAAAGGCAGTCAGTCTAAGCTGCCAAAACATAAGCATGGTCTATAAAAACTCTGCTCCCTAAGAAATTGATAAGGAAAATGCAGTTGTAGTGCTGTACTGCTTATTTTATCGGTCACAAACAGACAAACAAACACATTTTAAAGTAGCAAAAGGGAGTAAGGCATCTGCAGTGTTCATTCATATGTATCCAGCAAGTATCTTTTTTTAAAATTTTTATTTATTTATTTATTTGTTTGCTTATTTTATTTGAGCAGACTTGGTACCAACAAACACTTACAACAGAACATTTTTCAATCATCAGCCATGATTATTATGAATTACAAATCAAAAGAGTACAATTGTCCATAAATAATATGGACCATGGGTAACTATTATCACTAATTAAAATAAATAACTTCTAAAAAGATAATTAAGACCATATCTAAGTGCAGGAGATCTAAAAAGCAACAATCGATTACTAAGGTTCCTTAAGACTATAGTAAAGTACATATACAGACTAGGCTTGAGTAGAATAACATTCATTACTACGGTTCCTAGAAAATATATTAAAGTACATAGACAGAGCAAACTGTTGACCGGATGCCAATATTCCTCATGATTGTATTAGATGATGAAATGCAAATCACACCAGCAATAAAGTGCAATAAGACTTCTTCAGTCATGTGTAATGAGGTGCATAGACAGAGCAAAATGGTGACCAGCAAATATCAGTGTATAATATAGGCTAGATACCTCAGGCAGTTAATGCTCTTGCTGCAGAGATATGTGTTTAATCTCTAGTGATAGGTTTAAATCATCTTAAATAAGTCTAAAGCGGATTAATATGCCTGCTGCAGAGCATTGCTTGTCACTTGGAAGTCACGTTTATATTCTAGTCATGTATCTCGCTGGGTAGGTGCGTTTGTACAGTGACCCTTCTGTACGTTCAGTAACTTGGAGACCACAAGCTCCAACCATGGTAAAATAGCTCATTGAGTTAGTGCAGCCCCACTGTAAATATCTACATATATCCTGAAAGGCATAGGTTTGAGTCCTTCAACTTCTTAACTGCATGTTGGCCATCTAAAGTTGATGAAATTAGTATTATTGAGTTGTGTGAAATTAACACCTTTTATGAAGTTCCCAAATAAATTGTGTTTGCTCTTAATGCTAAACAAACCATAACTGTCAGCATATATACACACAAATAGATAGACATATCTTACTTACATACAGAGTTCAAGAAAACAAAAAGCGATTATATCTTGGCTTATCTCTAGATCAAGTTTTGACTTAAGACGCATTGTAAATTTATTTCCCATGATGGGCGCCTAAGTGTGGAGAGTGGTGTGGCTGTATCACAGTGGGCGCTATTTGACTACAGACCGATGCTTCCAGCCATGTACAGCTCAGAAAAAAGCAATTACTATTTGTCGTTCAAGTGACACAATTGGAGCTGACGATCTAGAGGGCATCTCCAATACCCCAGGTGCCCTTCATGGCATTACTCCACACAGCAAAGCACATACTGAAAGTGTGTGAGCCCCCCTGCATGCGTCCCAATAAGCACATTGCACTGGGATACAATTGGAATGATTCAACTGGACTGACACATAAAAATAGCTTTCTGGGGTCTGTAAAGTTCCCACTCTATGCCAACAATGCCAGTGATACAATATAGACAGATGTACACTACACCTTCATTCAACCAATACTGCGGCCATCGTCCTAATGAGAGTGTAGACTTACTCTTCCGCAGCACCAACCCGCATGAATACTGAAAGTTCTACTGCAGCACCTGCTAAAAAACATTAATCCCTACTCTCTCCGCATGTCATCCAGTTTTCATCGCACACACTACAGCACCAAAGGCCAGCCTATTGTTAACCTGTATCTCCCAACACAATACTGACTACACTCCCTACAAAAATCTACCTTCAGTGACTGCAGCCCATCGCACCAATCTTCCTTCACATGCACAATCACCACAACACCAAAGGCCAGCAATCGACCGCAATCCTCTTTCAACATGACACAAATGCAGCCTGCAGCACTCGACCAATACCTCTAAGGCAACTCTACTTGCTCAGTACAGCATGTTTGGTTGACCAATGGAATCCATGCTCTCCACACCATATTCTCCTTGCTCACGTAGGCAAGAAGTGAACCACTTATCCACCTCCACACAACTAGCTCCACGACCTCCAAAGTCATGCATCAACATGCTCTAAAGACATCCCAAATATTTGTGGTAACACATATTAACGACAGCTTAGGAAAGCATAATTCTTCTGATAGCCCAAGAGCTAAGTTTGTGAAAAAAATATGTGTAGGGGTCTAAAGTTTTTTCAAAAGCCTGCCACTGAGGGTGATGAATTCTGGTCTTGCTGAATACCAAGGGGCCTAGTCTTGATTGCACTTCATGCCTTTTTCTTTCACCATCCTGCATTTCCTGTCACTCTACCTCATTCTTGCTTATTCTTTTTTATCCACGCTGTCTCCCTTTGGCCCTGGTTTCCTGCATTTCTCTTCCTTCTTCTGTCACCCTTTTCTGTCTTTCTCTCTTTTGCTCTGGCCAGGTCAAAGTCTGATCATCACCAGAAAGAATTAAGCACTGGACAGCTTACAAGTGTTAGAAGCTAAACCAGGAGGAGGAATGAGCTAATCAAACAACAGTAGTTGCGATATTACAATATTGTAACATTTTCCTTTTATTTATTTTTATTTTTTACAGCATATGCCTACACAGCGCTGGTTCATTTTTCTTGGTTTTACGCTGTTTTCCTGGTTTGATGGGCACTTCTAGTGAAGCACAACAATATTCCTAGAATTCTGGCAGCATCATCTTGGTAGCTGTCGGCTTGATGATGCTACAGCCTGACTCCAGAAATGTCCCCAGGAAGTCACACTTCCAGGAATTGAAAAGTGGCAGCCTGTTATCAGCTCATAGGGCCTTCACTGTAAACAAGCCACTGGGCACACTTTCCGATATCCGTAGCTCATCACAGGAATCGCAATTACTTCATGGATGGGTTTGGCAAACTAACTAGCATTTACTTCTAGAGCACTTTTTAAACTCTAGCATTCATCTTTCTAGAGATGCGAACAATTCAATGTATGAAAACAGAAAATCCCCCCAAAACACACATATAGGGCCAGATGTACGAAAAGACTGGTCGCAAATAATGGTTGCATATTCCAACTCTGTTTTTGTGACCAGTATTTAATTTGCTAACTGACTACCAATAGGCCAGTTTGCAAAATACAGTATCAGAGGGGGTCGCACAATGAACTACCCAATGAATATTTATGAGGCAGGTCACAAATTGAGACTCCTTCGCTTTGCATTAAAGACACAGTGATCCTCAGCAGACCGCCATGCCTGTCTTTGCATTTCAAAACTGATTTCTTTTTTAAAGCACCCCGATTTCCAGAAAATCTTTATTGAGAGTTGGCAGAGGCCCCCTGCACCATTGCCTACTCTCCATGAAGCTGCCATTCTAATTTGCAAAGGGGAAGGAGACCCCTTCCCTTTTCTGAATGAGTAACCAACCTAACGTGGGAGTTGGTAACTCAAACCATTGATACATAGAGGCATATGTATAAGGAAATGGTGCTTCGCCTCGTAACATTTTGCAGCGCCGCGCTGCTCATTTCCAAAACACAGACATGTACCGTATTTACAAGAATATGGTGCACCCTTGTGTTTTCCCTAGTACTGGTGCCAAAAATAGGTGCTTGGCACCAACACAGATGCCCTGGCGCCATAGTGCAGAGTGCAGCACACAAAGAAAAAGCAAAAACAAGGAGAAATAAAAGTATTTCTCCTCGTTGTGCCAATCTAACACCTGCTTTTGCATGCCATTAGTTTTTCGCCCTTCCTCAGATTTACACATCCTTGTAAATCTGGGGCAGTGTCAAAAAGCAATGGGTGTTGTAGTGGAACGCCCACAGCATCACCCATTGCACGCCCCTTAAAGGGTACCATATTCACAAAGCGGCATTAATCCATGCAAATTGGCTTAAGATCGCTTTGTAAATATGGTGCAGGGCATTACGCCACCAGAATGTCCAAAAAAGCCATGTTCCGGTAGCGCAATCTCCTTATACATATGACCCATAGAGTAGTACTATATAGCAATTTTTGACGGCTCCCCACAACATGCCCCTCCTAAATTGCGATTCTGTATCCATTTCTAAACCCATTTTTGGAGTCACTGATACTTTACTACCTCGTAAAATTGGGTTTAGCACATACAACACAACTATTTCGCCATCAAAAGCCCTTTGATTTTTCGAATCCGAAGGTTTGCTATTGCTAAAACGGTTAGTACATTTGACACATAGTTCTATAGCAAGTTTAGGTAAATTGACCTTTGTGACAACAGTAAAACACAATGATGTAAATTCTTCTGTCAGTGCCAAGAGTGCCCTGGTGGTGTACGCGTGCTCTGTATGCTAACACAGCATTGCCTAACAATGCATAACAATATCATAACATTAAGTAAAAAGCATAATAATTCATAGCTTGGCATACCATAGCATAACAGCTTAAATAGTAAAGAAGACTTTAATATAACATAGCATAGCATGACACAACTAAGCATAGCATAGGGTAATAAATATTATAGCATAATACACATGTCAGATAACAATACAAATGTATTCACTTTATTTGTGAGAGGTCTATCTGTCTCACACCAGCTTTCCCTGTTCTTTTACTAGGTTATGATCAGATATTAAAGTCATACCTTACCTTCTGTTGCTCAGCCGAGGTTTTCTCTTCTCCGATCACAAACGCAGTTTCCCCGTACTTTGAAAAGGCGGCTCCCACTGTGCTCTTGAGAAGAGGCTGCCTGGAATTGCGGTGACGTCGAGGGAGTGCATGATTTCTGAAGTCACTTTCTTGGTGAGAGGAAAGGGAAATTATGTAATATTTGGCTCACGTTTTCAAAACCATTGGAAAGAAAATGTCTTTCCTATGTGCGCGAGGCTCTCCGCTTCTCATAGCTGGAGCTCGCGAGCGACTTTCGTCAGAGCTGCCTTGAAGATTCCTTCAGTTCTTATTATCTGCAGTCAAGACGTGGTACACTTGTACCTGTTTCCAAGGTATATCCATTTTGCCGTAAACTATTAGAAAGAACGCACTTACACCACTCGTTTCACAAAAACCTTTTTTCATTACCCAGTAACCACACAAATGATGCATAGCTCAAAAGTATTCATTTTCTGGGCCATACCTTTTACCCGTGGTGCATGAAGCTAAGGGCTTTTCGAGGGTGATGTCATTGAAGTCAAAGGATACAGACATTTTTGGGATTGTGAGGAAGGTTTGTAGGGCCTATGACCTCATTGAAGAGAATGCCCCGGCTATTTTAGAGTGTGCAGATGAGCATATGTAGGATTACACATTCCAAACGAGGGTGGGTTGAGACCGAGGTATGAGTGGTGGGGATAATTAGGCAAATTGGGGAAATTATGGGAACCATAAGATCGGACTTTTTACCTCCCCAAACCACCATTTATTCATGAAGCATGATGCAAAGCCGTCCCCATACACAACACATGCCATTTCTACCGCAGCTAGGTATTCGGTACTTTGGACAGGGCTGGCTTTTTGGAACTTATCTGTTGCTTCGATTCTAGTGACTTATTTTTTTCCCCTTTGAAGGCACCTACAGCTCTGAAGGTACCATAGCCTGTACTTCAGGGTGTGTGGTGTCCGAACAGCATCTTTTTTTTTATATATAGCTGCTGCTTTTGTATCTCTCTCTCTCTCTCTCTCTCTCTATATATATATATATATATATATATATATATATTTTTTTTTTACCCAGTAGCGGTCGCCACCGGGTAGTTATAGTTAGGATTGCTTTTCCACAGGGAATGCATTTTTAGTTTGCTACTAACTTTGGTGCCATTTGAGGAATCTTCATGAAACTTTCAGAAAAAAATGCACATTCAGTTTAGCTCCTTCCTGGAAATTTTCAGAGTGATCCATCAAGCGGAGGACGAAAGAAAATGGGGGCCAAAAAAGCAAATTTCCCTGTGTAGTCTCAGCGGGCCCCCTTCCCGAGCCTTTAAAAGGCCCTGGGGATGACTTCCCCCAGGGCCGTAAATTAAATGAAAAGGGAGGGGGCTGTGTGTCTTCCCAAGCTTTTAATGGCCATGGGGACTCCATTCCCTGGGCTGACTCACTTACTGCATCTCAGGGAGCCCAACCCAGGCCACAGTGTTTTCCCTGCCTGCACCGGCATGGGCAGGGAAGCATGTGTTTGCTCCTGTCTGGCGGGATCGTTTGTAAATCTCCCACCAAATAGGAGCAAAAACAAAGTCTGCTCTCATCTGGCAGGAGCTTTAGAAAAGCTTCCGCCAGCTGGGAGCAGATTTGTATTCTGTTTCTTTGCCCACACTGATGCGGGCAGTGAAACAGAACACAATAGTGCTCCCACCTGGAGTTAGCAGCATAAATAGCTGCTCCCTCCAGTCAGGAGCATTGCTGGCTCCTGCACCATATGGGGAGCCGGCTGGGGCCGTAGGGGTCCTGGGGCTCCCCCCCACGGTCCCCAGCATGTGCATGGTGGGTGCCATGGGTGAGCACGGAGCACCCACCTATTAAAAAAAGAGGGCCTTAGGGGATGGGGTCCCCGGGGTTTAATAGACTTGGGGAGGGGGGACCACACAGCACCCTCCCCTTTTAATATATATATGGCTCTAGGGGGATGGGAACCCCAGGGCCTACTGAGAATCGAGGGGGCAACGTGGCCCCCTCCCCTTTAAAATAAATACAGCCCTGGTAGATGGGGTCCCCGGGGCCTAATGAGGCTCAGGAAGGGGGGCCATGAGGCCCCCTTTCCCTTTTTATAAAAATAGATGGCCCAGTGGATGGTGTGTCTGGGGGCTGTGTGGACCCCCTCCTCTTTGTTATTGTATTTGGCCTCAGGGGATGTGGTGCCAGGGGCCTAATATGGCCTGGGTAGGGGGGCCACGTGGCTCCCCTCTCCTTTTAAATAAGGCATGGCCCAGGACATGGGGTCTCTGCGGCCTAATAAAGGCTCAGGAAGGGGGCCAGCGTGGCCCTCCTTCCCTTTTATTTACATTTTGACCTCGTGAGTGGGGTCCCCGTAGCCAAATTCGGCTGAGGGATTACTCAGCCCCAGGGTCTAATAAGGCTTGGTGAACGGGGCCGCATATCTCGCTCACCTTTTTTATTAAATTTTGCCCCGGGGATGGGGTCCCTCGAGCCCAAAAAAGACTTGAGTAGGAGAACTGCATGCCCTCTCCCCTTTTAATTTAATGTGGTCTCGGGAGGAGGGGTCCTCAATCCCCAAAAGGCTCACGGAGGGAACCGCATGACCCCTTCCCTTTTTAATTGGCTTTGTCCCTAGGGGATGGGATCCCCGGGCCCTGATAAGGCTCGGGGAGGGGGGCTGTGCAGCCTGCCTCCTCTTTTAAACAAAAACCAGCCCCGGGGGTTGGGGGTCCCAAGGCATATGTAGGCTCAAGGAGGCGGGCTGCATGCCCTCCTCCCCTGTTTAATTATATTTGGCCCTTCGGGATGGGGTCCCTGTGGCCAATTAAGGGTCGGAGAGGGGGCCGCATGCCCCCTTCCATTAATATATATATTTTAGCCCCAAGAGATGGACTCCTTGGGGCCCGAAGACCAACCCTATTCTGCACACACCAAAGACTGTTCGCGGTGTGGGGTTGGCAGCTGGCTGGGGGTTTGGCTCCAGGGTCTGGTGGCAGGCCAAGCCCTGTGACCAGCTCCCGCTCAGCACAGCCACAGACTGCCCCTGAGGGGACCACATAGTCACTAGCCAATAGGCTACCAGGTCCCCTCCCTTTGGGTGATGACTTTCCAGTGATGTGTGGCATCTGGCTATACCAGAGAGCATCATTCTGGCCACTCTCAAAATGTGGGACCCTTCCATGGATGTAAGGAGCTTGGTAGCCCACCCTGGAGGTGTGGCTCCCTGGGGGCTGCACACCCACAGGAAATTCGGTTTGGGCACTGGTCTTCCCTCTCTGTCCCTGTCTCCAACTTGTCTGCCTAAACAATGGGCAGCCACTCTGGAGTTTGCCCATCAAATACGGCTTCCCTTTTGAAGCTCACCTTTTGGGCAAACACCCTGAATGACTTCCTGCAAGGGGGAATTAACACCTCAACCTGCGGTAGTGTGTGATTGATCCTAAACCTGGGAGTTGTTCACACTACTCCCCACACAGGCAGAAAGCTGTTTGTGGGTCCCAGCCAGAGTGACGGTACTGAACCACTGGGGCACAGAGCGGCAACTTTCTAAAAGTTGCTTTATTTTAAAAGTGACATTAACTTTGACCTGGGCATCAGGTTGGATTTATTGCGACGATTAATTTGATACCTTGCAGTAGCCAGTTAGGTAGCCCCATTCAGAAGTTAGTCAGGCTGGGGTGCCATCCTGAAACCCTGTGTTAGCCAATAAGGCTACTAACTTTTCCTCAGCAAACCGAAAATTTGGGGGTTTTGCTGTTAAGACATACAAGTTTATATGTCCTACTTAGCAATGTACAGCTCACTGACATAGGGCTCTATAGGCTCTCCTTAGGGGAGGCTTACATATAATGTTAAAGGAAGGGGTGGATTTACCATTGGTTTTAATGGCAAAGTCAAACTAGCAGTGCAATGCTGCCTTTCCAGTCTGCCATGGCAGGCTGGGAGCAATTTTGTACTTTTGACACACTCAAGGTGGCACAATCTGTGCTGCAGCCCTGTGTGGACACTCTGGCTTACATGCCCTAGGTACCCTGGGTACCATATACTAGGGACTTATAAGTACGTCAGTACTTGCCAGTTGGGGATAGCCAATTCGACAAACACTTTGTAATGGCTAAGAACACTGGCACTGAGGTCTGGTTAGCAAGCCTCAGTGCACTCTCAGAGTCAAAAAACCAGCAGCATCAGTCCGAAAAGTGGGGGTGAGCATGCAAAAAGAGTCATTTTCTTACATGGACCCCCACAAGATGAAAGGTGATGAGTAATTCACCCTTATTCTGGTAGTCCTAACATCTAAGGGGAAGAACCTGGAAAGGCCATCCGCATTGGCATGCTCAGTCTCAGGTCTGTGTTCCACTGTAAAGTCCATACCTTGTAGCGAGACGGACCAACTCAACAGTGTGGTGTTCTCTCCTCTCATCTGCATCAACCATCTGAGAGGCCTGTGGTTAGTTTTGACACTGGCCAGTCCATCATTTATAGTGTAATCGCATGTTTTTCTCTTATTTCTATACTTGGCTCCTGTAATTGATGTAACTATGTAACATGTAACTCGCTGCTCCTCATGTAAAGCGCTCTGATACCTCCGGGTCTAGCCAGCGCTATATAAAACTTTGCAAATAAATAAATAAATATGACCTTCCTTGGCTATTTCTTGGAGGTTAATGGTACCACAATGGTACCATACCTTTAAAAAAAATCTCATATAGTACCCAGTCAGGCCAAGAAAAGATCTAACTTGGGTCTGTGTCTTAGGAGCTTTCCCGGCCAGAATTGTCTGGAGTTTGGGTTGGAGAGGTTGTACATGGCCTCCACCTACTTGGTGGCCCAGGTACACTACAGACATATCTGGCATTTACTTGCCTTGATAGTCAGCCCTGCCTGTTGAAGGGCTTGTAGCACTTCCTTGAGGTGGACAAGATGATCCTCCGAGGTGGAACTAAAGACAACAATATCATCCAGATATGCTGTGCTAAAGCTTTCCAAGCCTGAAAGTACTCTGTTCACCAACATCTGCAAGGTGGCAGGTGCATTTTCAACCCAAAGGGCAGCACTTTAAATTGATAATGGCCTTCAGGAGCTGAAAAGGCAGACCTCTCCTTGGCTCTTGCCAATAATCTGAAGTCAGGTCTAAGGTATTCAGATATTTTGCAGCCCCAAACCTATCTATGAGCTCATCTGCTCTTGGTATGGGGTGGGAATCAGTCTTGGTGACTGCATTTAGGCCTCTGTAGTCCACACAGAATCTCAACTCTGGTTTTAACCCCCTTAGGGTTTGGTTTGGGCATCAGAACTACTGGGCTGACCCAAGGACTACTAGAGGGCTTATTCAACCCCAACTCTAGCATATTTGCAACCTCAGCTTTGATGCTAGCTTTGACCTGGTCTGACAACCTGCATATCTTGTTTTTGACAACTAAACTATTACTGGGGTCCATATCATAGTAGCACCATGGTGTCAAACCTGGAGTCAAGGAATAGAGTTAGGCAAACTGCCTTAACAATTTATAGCAAGTTTTTTGCTGTACATTGGTAGACAGTAGACCTGGGAGAGGTTTCATTTCCTCCTCTTCTTCACCATCTGTCACCATGAGCATAGTGACATCTGCTCTGTCATGATGAAGCTTGAGCCTATTCACGCGTATCACCCTATGAGGGTTCCTGAGAGTTCCTAAATCTACCAAGTATGTGACTTCCCCCTTCCTTTTCAAGATAGGGAAAGGTCCAGTCCGATTGTCTTGGAGGACTCTGCGTACTACAGGCTCTAACAGGTTGTCCTTCCTGGTACTCAACCATGGACAGCTTCTGGTCATTCTAGTGCTTGACAAGCTCCCGGCTGGCCTCCAAATTCCTGTTTGCTTTTTTCATGTACTCAGCCATTCTGGAGTGAAGGCCTAGTACATACTCCAGTATATCCTGTTTGAGCTCTTTGAGAGGTCTCTTCCAACCTTTTCTCACCAAACTTCAAGGACCTCTCACAGGGTGTCCAACGAGTAGCTGAAATGGGCTGAAACCAACTCCTTTTTGGGGGACCTCCCTGCATGCATACAGCAGGCAATGTAGGAGAATATCCCATCTCCTCTGAGTTTCTAAGGTAATCGCATAATCATGCCTTTCATGGTGTTGTTAAATCTTTCGACATGCCCATTTCCTTGGGGATGGTAAGGGGTAGTGAACTTGTAAGTCCCACCACACTCATACCGCACTGCTTTCAGACAGCCAGACATAAAGGTTGTGCCGCTATCTGATATAACCTCCTTAGGGAACTCACACTGGTAAAGATACCAAGTAGAGCTCTAGCTACTGCAGTGACAGTTACTGTCCTAAGGGGAGTTGCTTCTGGGTACCTGGTGGCATGGTCCACTACCACCACGATAGACCTATTACCAGAGGCTGTAAGTGGGTCTAGGGGACCAAAAATGTAAATCCCTACCCTCTCAAAGGGAGTCCCCACTACAGGTAGTGGTATCAGGGGAGCCTTTGACTTGCTGCCTGCCTTGCCACTGGCTTGGCAGGTAACACAAGAGTGACAAACCTCCTTGGCTTTTTCTGATGTCTGATACCAGTAAAAATGATTGACCAACCTGTCCCAGGTGTTAGTCTGCTCCAGATGTCCTGCTAAGGGGATGTCATGGACTAGGTTAAGGAGGATTTCTCTGTACTGTTGGGGGACCACCATTCTTCTGGTTGCCTCTGGTTTGGTGTCCCTTGCCTCACTGTACAGGATTCCCTCCTCCCAGTATACCTTATGGATACCACTGACATCACCTTTCTCCTGTTTGCAGCCAACTGTCTCAGCCTTCAAGAATGGGACAGGTCTTTTGCACCAGGCTTAAGTCCTCTCTGGAGAGACCACCTGCTCCCTGGAGTTCTGTCAGGTCAGGCAAATCTCCAGAGGAAGCACCCTCCTGCTCAGAGACAAGGCCCTCCCACTGAGGGTTAGGCTCCTTCTTGTCCTGTGTACTTGTGGAAGTAGCCTTACCAGACTTCCTAACTCTCCTCTTGGTATTAGGGAGTTGGGCCATTGTTTTAGGCTCCAAAATCCCTTGACTTTCCCTTAAGGCCTTTTGTGCTCTAGTGGAGACACCCACCCACTCTGGGAGACCCAGAATTAGTGCATGAGACCTTCTCTCCACCTCTGTCCAGGCAGAAGTTTCAAGGTTACTGCCCAGCAGATACTCCACTGGGATGGTATGGGACACAGTAACCCCTCCCCACTCAAAGTCTACCACAGCTATAGGATGTGACTTTGTAACATTGTCAGCATTGACTACTTGATGCACCTCATCGGGATGATATGACCTGGGGAAACCAGCTTAGCCATGAACATGGTGATGCTGACACCAGTATCACTATAGGCCTGTACTTCAGTCCCACTTATTCTTGGTCATTGTCTGTACTTTACCATACTGGCAGGCCAGTGAGCCAAGGGTTCAATTTCCTCCCCACCCATGGAAACTAATTTGGCTTCAGTGTAACCCCTGCAACTTCCACGGACAACTTCCATCCCAATCCCTACACTTGTAGTACCCTTGGGATTGTCACCAGTGGGTGACTTCTTGGTGCATGGAGAATCACCCCTCTTGTGCACTGGCTGCTTACAGTCATAGCACACCCCAGACTTTGTTGGGTCATAATTCTTCCCCTGATACCCCCTCCTCTTTGATTGGGATGTGGCACTGGGATCCCCCATTGGCACTTTTTGAGATCTCTTTGGGCTTCTCTGTCTTTTTAAACTTGGCCCCATCTTTCCCCTGGAGGGGGGGCCTGTCCCACTTTTTTGTGTTCACCACCTTGGGATTTCTTGGGCACCCTAGTATGCACCCATTCATTTGCCATCTTCCCCAGCTCTCTAGGACTAGATAGCTTGGAATCCACCAGATGCTGGTGTAACGCTTCTGAGGTACAATTTGTTAGTATTTTCTCTTTTACCACCAAATTATAAAGCTACTCATGGGTATCTACTATGTTCTCTTTGATCCAGCCTTCCAGTGACTTTACAGAGGTGTCTACCAAATCCACCCAGGTTTGTGTTGCCCTTTCTGTGTGTTCCTAAGTTTGTTTATACTCCTCTGGGGTGAGTCCAAATAACTTAATGAGTGCCTATCTCATTTAAGGGTATGACTCTGCCACGTCATCCTCTAGTATTAGCAGTCTACATTTTCCTCCTGTTGGTATCAGTTCCCACAGTAAAGACCTCCAATGCTCGACACCCACCCTTCTCATCCTGAGAGCTCTCTCATAGGATGACAGCCACTTATGTATGTCGTCCCCCTCTACATACTTAGGTACAAACCCTTTTGTCAACTTGGTTTCATGGCACCCTCTGCAGTCACTTCTGGATCTTTGTGGCTGCCACCATGTCCTTGGGGTTTTATCCCCAGCCTGACCCTCTTCTCCTTCAGGGCCAGTCTCCGTTCTTACAGGGGCAGCTTCCTCTCCTGAATTTCCAAGATGCTGAGCTGGGCTCCCAAATCCTCAGGTCTTCTCCCAGAATTGGAGCTCCTTTCACTCCCAGTCAGGGAGATATTCCTTGAACGAGGTGTGGGGACCACACTCTCTTGCTCCCCCTCTGTTTCAGAAAGATCACTGTCATTCTCCTCATCCCCACTCTTGGGTGATTGCCTCCTGCAGCTGAGCCTGAACTTTCCTTGCTTTTTCCCAGGCTATGAGGGCTTTCTTGAGATCCTCCTTTTTGGCAGTGTCTCCTTGAAAAATGTTCTAGCCCTGCACATCATCCTTAGCTCATTAATCTTGAGTGTAGGCAGGGTAACCAAGTCGGTTCCCCTGTTCTCCATCTTTGAAGGCTCTTTGCAGACTTTGCATATTCAGAAAACAGTGTCTTTGGAATTGATAGAACTTGGCACACAAGAAACTTTTCACTCACTTGTCGACTTGGCAGGTTCTCTTAGTAGTTGCTAACTTATTAATTGTCTGGTATAGTTAAACACAAGTTCTGAATCCCACCGATAGGCCACCAATGATAGGATCTGGGTGTATTATATGATATGGCTGTGGGGCCTTATCGTTGACTACACTTGCAAAACCTTCATTGGGTCCAGTCAGGCTCGTTTGAACAACATTAAGCTCAACCCTAGGCAGCTATGGCTTTCAAGCAGCAAGGCTTGAAAAAAGGAACTTAGTGTAAAGCACCTAACAGTACCAAACAATGAAACAAGAAAGCCACAAAACACGAAAGAAACACAGCACCAATTTATAAAAATAGAGTGTATTTTTATGAATTGTTAGAGTACAAGATGAGCAAAATGGACTAGAGTGTTCTAGAGATATGATTTTTCAAAGAATTTATCACTTTTAATTTCAACTGCAAACAAGCATTGGTCAACAAAATGTTTGCAAACTTTTCTGAAGTTTTTAAAAGTTAGTTCGACTACTCCGGCTCGGCTTGGGCAACCAAATCTGACAGAATGGAGGTCTAGGAGGCCAGTGGGGTAGGTATGTACAGTTATCTGGCCTGTAGAGCCTTTTTCAGTCCAATTCCAGCCTCCACCGCACAACACAGCACAACTGCCACATACAATAAAGGTGTTTTCCTGATGCCGGGTTTGCAGGATGAAAAGATGCTTAAGGATGCTCCAGCTGTGATGCGGTTGACAGGGGTGCCTTTGTGGTGGTTCCTCTGTCCACGGATAATGTGGGGTGACTTTGGCCACAGAGGTTGGGGTCCCATGAAGTTCTCTTTCTGCCAGCAGAAGGACATCAGTGGCTAGGCTTCTGGTCTCAAGATACAATGGTTGGTGCAAAGTCCTTCAGTGGGGGCTAGTGTCCCTCTGGAATGACCAATCTGGATTTCGATGACACTTTCGGGACCAGCGCACGCAGGAGCAACTTTTGGCTGAAGATCGGTCTCTGGAGGTTCCCAGGGGCAGCTAGCAGCGAATCTTTTCCAGTGGCTAGCACTTTGCCAGTTTGGGCTACTTCTGCTCTTTTGTCCCTGGAGCTGGAGCTGGTTCCAGGAGATCATCATACTGATCCTTCGAGTCACTGCTGTGGTCTGTGGATCAACTTTTCCCTGAGCTAGAAGCCAAAGCCACAGTCCAAACTTTACTAGCCCAAAGTGCAGCAGGTGCAGTTCAGCAGATGGTGCAGTTGGTGCAGCCTCTCTTTAAGTGATTCCAACTGCAGCAGGGCAGTCCTTCTTCAGTCCTCTTTCCAAATCCAGCATGATCTAACAATTCAGGTTGCCAGGAGTGCCCTTTTTATCCTGCTAAAGTGCCCTGAGGGGACCACGTGGTCACTAGTCAATGGTCTACCATGTTCCCTCTGTCTGGTTGGTGACTTTCCGGCAATGTGTGGCATCTGGCAAACACAGAGTATGACATTCTGGCCACTCTCAAGATGTCAGGACCCTTCCTTGAATGTAAGGAGCTCAGTAGTCCACCCTAGAGGTATGGCTACCTGAGGGCCACAAGTCCATGGGAAAACCGGTTTGGGCACTGGCTTACCTTTCTGTCCCTGTCTCCAGCTCGTCTGCCTAAACAATGGGCAGCCACTCAGGAGTGTTATCACCATTTGCACATCAAAGTTGGCTTCCTCTTTGAAGCTCGCCTTTTGGGCTAACTTCTGAGTAGCTTCCTGCAAGGGGGAGGAAACACCTCACTGTGTGACAGGCTGTGTTTGATCCTATGCCTGAGAGTCATTCACACAACTTCACAGGCAGGCACAAAGCTGTCTGTGGGTCACAGCCCGTGTGAGGCTACTGAACTACTGAGAAACAGAGTGGCAACTTTCTAAAAGTTGCTTAACTTTAAAAGTGACATTGAATTTCAACCTGAACATCAGGTCGGATTTAATGCCATGATTCTTTTGATACCTCACAGTACCCAGTTAGGCAGTCCCATTTAGAAGTTAGCCAGGCTGGATTGCCAACCGGTAACCCTGTGTTAGCCAATTGGGCTGCTAACTTCTCCCCAGCAAAATGACAATTTGGGGGTTTTGCTTTTAAGACATGCAAGTTTATATGTCATACTTAACAATATACAGTTCCCTGACGTAGGGCTCTATAGGCTTTCCTTAAGGGAGAATAACATATAATGTTAAGGGTAGGGGTGGCTTTGCCATTGGTTTTAATGACAAAGTCGAACTAGTAGTGTGACACTGCCATTCCAGTCGCAAATGGCCGGCTGAGTGCCATTCTGTACTTTGACACACTCAGGGTGGCACAATCAGTGCTGCAGCCCTAGGTGGACACCCTGCCTTACATGTCCTAGGTACCCTGGGTACCATGTACTAGGGACTTGTAAGTAAGTCAGCACTTGCCCATTGGGGGGAGGCCAATTTGACACACACTTTGTAATGGGTAAGAACACTGGCATTGCGGTCTGGTTAGCAGACCTCAGTGCACTCTCAGAGTCGAAAAATCAACAGCATCAGTCCAAAAAGTGGGGGGTAAATATGCAAAAAAAGGCATTTTCTTACAATGATTACTCTGTGAATAATAGCTCACTATCTATCTGTACCATTTTATTCCCAGTATAGGCATTAATATATGAACTCAAAATAGAATAAGGCATGTATATGTATTATAAATTGTATGTAGTCTATTGCTCTACCAAGAATCTGACACAATTGGACACAATATCAGGAAACACAAATAAATTTACGGGACATCCACAAAAGTCCTGATGAAAGCCCTGGACCCTTAGTAACCTATCCTCGACAGATGAAACTTGTCGACTAAACACGAGACTAAATACTACGGTGTAAGGACACTTTATCGTCTGCAAACACCTGAAACCCTATTTTTAACCATGGCAAAGACACTCAAATGAAGGGTTACTAAGTTGACTGTTAGGTATTTTTATTCTTATCAATTTACTAGTAGCCCCCTTCGAGAACAATTTTCAAAGTGCTCCCTGGAAAATGGTTGATCCATTCAGGTTTATAGAGACGAGAATGAGACCTGATAATGAAGCACAGCACCAATTGGGTGTGTGAGTCAAGCAAAAAACACCGCTGGCTTGTTGGTTCTGAAAATGAGCTCAGTCAGATGGTGATAAGTGATGTGATAAGTGCATAAGTAACGAGACAGGAGCCTATATCCCTATAAATGTTTCTACCCTCCCCAGAACAGTTGGAAGTCTGGGAGATTAGTGGTTTGGTTAAAATATTCACACGTTCAACTCTGGTAGTTTTGTCATGCATGTCTTGTGTGGCCATGCAAGATGGTGTATTAGGACCTTTAGGTGGAACATGGCTCAGTAGGCCAAACAAATGCTGGATTATAATTCCCAGGCTTATATATGGTGTGCTATTGCAGTTATCAGCTGGGGGGGCATTAATTGACAGAGGGGGAACTAATGGCTTATTTGTCTTCAGTCTTAACCCTATTGTTGCTACTTTTGACGCTATTCCTTGTACTATCGCTGTTTGGATGTCTATTTTAGATGCCTACTGAGTAGGCACTCCAGGTATATATCCAATATCCTGCACATAGATCTCAGGATTGTGAGAATCAGATGGGCGGGAGGCCTACCTTGTGTTTCATGATGTGCAGGATTATTGCGGCTTTGACTCACTCCTGCCTCACCCTTACTGCGGGCATCATTTATTGGGCTACTAAAAGAACTAATGTAAATAGTCTCCCCGCCTAAAGGGGCGATACCTGTTTGCATCATGCCTGTCTTCTGCTGCTAAATTAAAGGAATCTTCCAAGATTATTAACTTAGAAGGTATTCCCATGTGGCTGTGAGGTGAAGCCTCATCAAATCATCTCATGGCTATTTCGTCTATGCTTGCTGTGCTTGCGGCGAGAGGCCAGAGATTAAACCAACAGATAGTTGGGTTCTGTAGTAACACCATGGATTTGTGTTTGTGTAAAATTGAGATCGTTTTCAATAGAAGAGTTGACAATTTTAACACTGCTGTGGTGACCATTTAAGCCTGGATGACCCTGGGATAATTGTTGTAACTGGGTCCCAGAATGGCTAAGGAGGGTATCATTAATAAATGATTTGACTACAATGCTTTGAAGCAATGAGTGATGAGTGGGATCGGACTGATGATTATTAGATGCCTGAGTCATTGAGGACTTACTTCCTAGGTCCCAAATTTTCGGATGGGAAAAATACATGTTGGATTCATATATTATAAAAAGTTGGCAATATTTGCTTGTCGAAAATTACTTTAATGTTTACTAAGCAGAGGTTACTTATTTCCTTTGACTTTTCCATGTTTAAAGTGGGATGCCAATATTGGCACTTAAAGTTGATCCAGGCGGTTCTGTATTTGGGCTGAAGTACTAGGCACATCTTCCTTGTTAATAAGTGGGATCTCGCTCGAGCCCTTGTGGCTGTCACAGTATTGTTTTCATCGTTATTAATTGAGACACTATTGAGTTTCTGTTGGGTCCTCATTAATAATCCTGAAGTTACACATTGGCGCAGCTCCCTCAGTGGTCCACAATTGTAAATCTTTGTCTGGATCCTTATTTCATCAAACTCTCGATCTGGATCTTGTTGAAGGTACGCCTACGCTTGGGCGAATCTAGCACGAGTGATGGAGATCAATTAGAACATCTAGGCATGTGAATCGTCTATTCACGAACCAATAGCTACTGGCCGAAGACCTTATCTTTCATTGCTTAAGCCCTCTGGGTAAGTATATTACCAAGGCATCTCCCAGTTATTTATAGAATTGTGCTAGAGTAGCTTAGGAGGGTAATGATAAAGGCAGAACATCTAGTCTGCCTAAACCAGCTTGGTCCGGTCGGCCCAGATAGCAGTTGACTATACCAATTGATAGCTCCTTAACAACACCTATGATAGTATACATACTAGCGTCATTGAGTGCAACGGCAAGAGAGAAAAGATGCAAATATAGGTCCAGGCTGAGCAGATTAAGAAATGCAAATTGATAAAGGGTCGAGGTCAAGTGCTGATATAATTGCTTCTTCATTCACATTTTCATTCTGATATTCTAGTGTGTTCTAGAGTACTGACACAGACTTCCTTGGAATGTCTTCCAGCCACTCCACTTGCCCATTCCAAATATGTGCCCTGAACTACAAGCCACACTGGGGTCGACAGCCAACTGGGCCCTAAGGTGTAGGCAAACTCGATGATCCTGGTCTTTTCGGACATATGCGTACCTGTCTGCATCTCCTTTGCCATGCAACCACCACACAATCGCCTGAGCCATTCGCCCAGGGACTCACCGGTGACTTCTGCCATCAGCTGGACCCCCAAGTGAGGGTGGGTTTGCCTAGATGAGGCTGCGTCAACTGCAACAGCAATTGCAGTGGGGCCAAGAGCAGACAAGAAAGGATTCTGAAAGAAACCTAGCTGCGGCACAAGCATCTCAGCTGCCTTCGTGGGAGTGGAGGGGCTGCTATAGACAACACCTGTTAGCCGCAGGACCCCCGGCTGTCCCAAAACAATTTTTGAACAGATCAGCAACCCAGGAGCCATTAGGCTTGACCTGACAGCGGGCCAATGGTCTGGCGATATGGGCGTAGTCTGGGTTAAAATGTCTGCCATCATTCCTTCACACCAGTAAAGGTCAAGGGTAGTGGTGTAACAAAATGTGAGTGGGCCCCCTGCAAGATATGATATAGGGTCCCCTCACACTCACATCCAGGGGCGGTTCCTCCATGTTGGCGGAGGAGCGTCGCCCCACTGCTCTCTGGCAATGCGAGAAGCAGTAACATAAAATGGTAGCAGAAGGGTTTGGTTGAGGGCGGGTGGGTGATCGGTCCTGCAACAGGGCAGGGGAGGAGTGGCTAGCCCAATGTTGCGGGCCCTGACTGTTTGGTCGGCCCTCTGGGGCCGACCAAACCAGTCATGTGCACTCTGACAAAATGGCCTCCCCAAAGGTGCCTGGCTGGGCGCCGTCCCCACCAATCACAACGCTGCCATTGCAGCATTGTGATTGGCTTAGGGAAGGGGAGGGACGTTGCCTGCTTCCTGCTTCCAGCGAGGAGCAGAGAAGCAGAGACGATGCGGGACCGGATCGGGTCAGCTAAGGTAAGTTATTTCTTTTTTTATAATTAAAATTAAACCTCCCCCCGCAGAACCCCCTCCCCGCGCGACCCCCCTACCTCATACCCGCGAGTCATGCCGGCCGCGATTGCTCACATCGGTAGGGGCTGAGGGGGCCTCCTCCAGTATGGGTAAGCCTGGGGGCCCCCGCACCACGGGGCTATGGGTTCCTTTGTTACGCCCCTGGTTCATGGTCCTGAATTATTGGCAACGGGACACAATACCGAGGCTGGCCCACGAGAAACACAACATTTCAAATAAAGGCTGAATGATCTCTATGTTCCCAGTGTTTACCTTTCACTTATGAGCAGCCACAGTTGGTTTCTGCTTCCTTTCATTGATGTCCAGCCCTGGACCACCAACTATCATTTCCAATTTGATGACTCCAGAACCATCATTTCTAATTTGGCAGTCTCTGGCAGCACATCAGTCAAAGGAAACAGATGACACAACTCAGGCTACACCTCTTCAAAACCGTGGTTGGTGGATGGCAGCAGCAATGACAATTTTTAAGTATGTATTGCGTAGTTGGAGGAAATGAGGAACTACTACCTATTGGCTGGAACTCTTCAATTTTCCCTAAACACAAATGCATAATTAAAAATTCACACACACCTAGTATGAACATATATATGACGAAATTGGCACATTCCCTACTTCTCCTGAGCCTCAAGGAAAAACCCCACTAGGCTGTATCAAGATTAATCATGCGGTGCCCAGATTTGCCTAAAGAAAACTTAGGGCCTGATTTAGATCTTGGCGGACAGGATACTCCGTTAAAAGTGCATTATATCCTATGGCACTTGTAATACGGCAGACGGGATATCCGTCACGTTTGTGACGGACTATCCCATCCTCCATGATCTAAATTAGGCCCTTAATTAGATCTGATACACATTACTGCCTATGTTTTTACTTTAGCAGAACAATGATTTTTGCTGCTCTCAGGATTACCACAAACAAAATGTACAAAAAAGCAAATGGGGAAACGTGTTTAAAAACAATTTATTTGTATAACAATCTTTAATCCAAGCTATTACTTAATACCATTTATCTGTCTATGGGTTTGTGGTTCAAATTAAGCCTGCAACAAGCATAACATCTAATTAACTCAATGAGAACTTTATACCTTTCTTCTCTTGTGATGCCGCAATATAAAACGCAGTTATAAACCCATTGTTTCAGCTATTTGAAAATGGACACAACATACAGGAAAAGTGAAGGAAGTATTTTACAAACTGTGCCACTTTCAACACAAATAACAATAGTATGTTAAACACAATAAGCAAATGATAGGAACTATAATGTTTACATTTTAAACAGCATTACTACATTTTTGTAATTTCATTGGAAACAGGAAGGTGTAGCTAGCTTGAAAACAGTTAGAATTGCATGTTATGTGTAGAATAAGAAAGGCAATACTTCCTTTTGCAATGATTACGTGGACTGCCAGTAGATACATGTTTTAAATTAGCAATTAGGCTGCCGAAATAAAATGATAAACTAAATATATTGAAACTTGAACAACAGATCTCAAATTTCATCCCCACATTGACTTCCTATTAGATGTGCGGACATCTTTCATATAGTGTTGGAATCGGAATATTACCAGTCTAATTTAGCTGGTAGAAATACAATTCGAAACACTGATCAAACAGTGTATAAATACATTTTTAAATCACTTATCATATCAGTCGTGCATTCATATCTCTTACCATGCATGGCTGTGAGCTGTGTTCTTTCTTGGAAAGAATGCACTGGTCTTGCCCTTCTTTGGAACAGTCATCAGTGTTGTATTCTCTTAGCCCATTTAAAGATCACAGGAAATTCTGATAAAACTCCATGATTATCCATTCCCGGGATCAAGTATAACCAACAAAAGAGGATCACACCAATAAAAATTGCTTCTGGTGTTTAAAAGACTGGGCTCCGAAATGAAGGTAGCAAAAAAGACAAGTTGCATGAACATTTGTCAATCGATAAAGAGAAATTTACATCTGTGGTAAACTACAACTTCCTTCACGTCTGCGTTAAAAATGCAGTTGAAAGCAAACTGTCTCATTTTCTGCACCTAACATGTCGTTACAAATAGGAATTTTGCTCATTGTTGGAGATACTAATCTTTCACAGAGAGTGCTACTGTTTTTTCCTTCAGCTTGTGCTGGTGTACTCTTTGGGTCAGATGTACCACCATTTTTAGCAGTCACAAATGGAAAATCGGGCCGAGTGCGACTGCTAAAAAGGGTTGTGGCATGTACAAACCCTATTTTGCAAGTCGGTAACCTATTACCGACTTGCAAAATAGGGTTTGCGAGTCGCTATTAGGAAGGGGCGTGCCAAGGGCGTCCCTTCAAAATAGCGAGTTGCAGGGGGATGTACAATTGTTTTGCAAATGCAAAGGTAGGTGGTAAGCCAGTCGCAAACGGGAAGGGGTCCCAAGGGGACCCTTCCCCTTTGTGAATGTATGCGAAAATATTTATTAAGAGCAGGCAGTGGTCCCACGGACCACTGCCTGCCCTTAAAAAATGAGGAAGAAAACTTTTATTTTTTTTCTTGTAAACACATCCCATTTTCCTTTAAGGAAAACGGGCTGCTTTCGAGAAAAAAAAGTAGCTTTATTTAAAAAGCAAACACAGACATGTGGTCTGCTGTCCCCAGCAGGCCACCATCTCTGTGATTGCAGCCCATTCCCAATGGGTCGCAAACTGCGACCTGCCTCATGAATATTGATGAGGCAGGTCATTTGGGACCCCATTGGGAATCACTAAATGTGACTGAGACACATTAGTACATTCCGATTTGCGAGTTGCAAGAAATCACAATTTGCGACCCGCAAGACGGAATAGTCGTACATCTGGCCCTTTGTGTGTAAGGGTTCTGACCTGTGTGTACCTGTTTACCGCTATTTATGTGTTATGCCTCACCTTTTTGCATAGCAATCTACCCCTACAATTAATTTGACTACCACCCAATATGGCCCAACCCTAAGGTATTTGTAGAGTTTGATTTGGGTGTTGAAATATCCAAAAATAAATATTAAGTAAGGGTTAATGGGACAACACTACTCCTTAGCTAAATATTTTCACACTATGGAAGCTGACCTTTTCAATCTGATGTCTGTAGAATTTTTCCTTTTATCCTTTTTACCTTCACCAGTGATCAGTGCATCTTTAAAGATTTCAAAACTGTATAGTAACAATTCATTTTATTTTTGATAATCTAATTTTGAAACGTATATAAATGCCTGGGTTTAACACTTCGACCAACATCATAATGGCAAATAATGGTATGTTGGGATCTGAACATGATCGAATGTTTTACAATGTCTGCAGTTAAAGATTGAGAAGAAAAAACAACAAATATCAGAGGCCAAAGTGATATCTAGGAGCTTTATAAGATGTTTTCTTATTTTATTTTTCATTTACTCTGCAGAGATCCACTCCGTCATTGATCACATTAACCTTAACTATGCAATCCAGTTAAAGATTAGTCAGCTATGTCCACCCAAAGAATGTAACGATCAATGAACTGATACACAAACATTGACATCTCCTTACTTAAGTTATATGCTAAAATGCCTACTGCATATAGTGAGACAATAGAGAGCCAAAAATAAGGAGTATTTTATGCTCTTCTCGTAAGGTATGGAGTATATTAGTGTATGCAGTATGTTCCACATGAAAGCTGCCTGAGCCTACAGTAGAAAATGTCAGCTTCCCCGATGAGATTATATCTTTTCTAGGAACTCAAAATGGTTTCTGTCACACTTTGTTTTCACAAATGGAACCTGGCAAGGACATCGACGAAAATGAGTCCTACATTTTAAAGAAGAAAATGCAGGTCTGGTTTGCGCATTTTTAATGTAGACGTTTTATTATAAATCCTGATTTCAGAAGGATCTGTCATTTCATGTCGATTTCTACAGCATTTATAACCTGCTACCTCTGAAGCACAGCAGCACATATATAATGTACCGGCAATGCCCTCCCTCCTGACAGCGTTGAGGCTCTCGAATTCCCTTTGGCCATCACTGTGCAACACACAACTAAAACATAATTTAAACTAGGTAATTGAAGATAAAACAAACCTAATAAAGAACTAGACAATATTAATTAGTAATGTTTCATATTTAAGATTTACATGACAAATCACAAATTATGCTGGGATTAATAACATTTTAAATTTAGTTAGCACTCATATATTCATATCATATGCATTTGTTTATTCCACACTTGTAGTGGTATGATCTAACCTGTTCATATATCAACAAAAGATGGTTTTTACCTCTAAAAAAATAGGAGTTTTGGCCAGCAAGTTGTCTTAGATGGTGTTACATTTATCTCGAAACTGAGGAGTCTCTGCTGAGTTGCTCTCTCGATTTTGCAATTCTGTGTGAATCCTGTGGAGTTCCTTGAGGGGCACTTGGCAGTGGATAGCCTGTATGCAAGGATTGCCTTTTTGCTTTCTTCATTGAAGATTTATTGATCCTATTAAGTTTCTGGAGGTGGGTTTTGTTGAACAGTCTTTTCAATTTCTTGCATTGACGAGAAGTGCAGTTGTTTATGATTTTATCTAAAAATACCTTCAGAGGATCTTACAGTGTCTTCAGATGAGCCGCCATGGCAGTGGTTATTCTGAAGGCACAGAGCTATCCAGTAGGTCTGAGCAAAATGTACATTTTGCTGACATAATTTGCGTGATGTCTGGAATTTTGCCATTATGCCACTTTGCGTACTTATATGCCATTCATGGTAAAAAGTTACAGTGAATGCCGCCATTGCAGTAAGAATATACCACTAGCGCACAGGAACAACAGAAAGCGAGTGGCTATTGTTTACAGTGATGTATTTAAATGCGTCCTTGCACTAAAAATTGACACAAGGACTAATTTCACCCTATAATAGAGCATGAAATGATGGATTTGCAATAGGTGTAATTGCACATCATTGCGTGAAATTTTGCCAAAATTTCACCTAATTCTGCAAAAGCAAATTGCTAGAATTTCACAGACCACTAATCACCACCAGGGACAAACAACTCTAAATATGGTGGGCTGTAGTCTTCCGGGGAAGCGGAATACATTAGGCCTGGGCAGAGTTCCACTACACAAAACTCAACGAGGTGACCAAAAAACTCTGCCACGCTACGCGGAGTTCATTTGGTCATGCTGTTCACGTTGATTTTCAGCACCGGGCGCTTGTTCCATGCTGTAAAAGCAGCGAGAAAGGCACCATGCACAGCACAAGAGGGCGCTGCTTCTTTTCTTGCTGCTCAAGTAGATATTCTACCCGAGCTGCAGCTTTCTCAACGCGAATGGAAGGTTTCTCAATGTGAGCGGTCGTGACCATCCACGACCGCTCGCGTTGAGAAATCTGACCGCCCGCGTTGAGAAATCTTGTTGGGAGGTGGATTATCCTCGCTTGTGCTTGCCAACTTGACGTTGACGAGCGAGGAAAAAACTCCGCTACGCGGAGAGGCGTTTTTCGGAACTCCGCGTGCTCTGCAGAGTGCGAAAAACTCCCCATACTCTGCAAACAGAGCGGAGTTCACCGCCCAGGCCTAGAATACATGACTCCTCTGCCATGGCAGAAGGGAATACAGCCCGCCAAACCCTGAATGATCTCTTCTGTTTTTTAATCATGTTAAGTACATTTCTGTTGCAAATGGCTTTTTAAAATTCTGTTGCATGTCACAGCAAAGGGATGCATCTCTGACAATAGTTCAGTTTTTTTTAATTACCTTAAATTTCTATTTCAGTCCCTCAACCATGTTAAGTTCTCTGGCGCAGCCGGCACTTGCCCCTCTGTTTTTTTATTTTTTATTTCTTTAGAAGGAATATCAGTTAATTTCACACATTTCTCTGTCAAATTTGTGTGTCCGTATAAATTGTCTCTGATGTTCTGGCAAATTTAGCTAATAATAAAAAATGATATTAACTATCTATTCTATACTCAGCACAATATATTCATTAGGGACTTTCTAGGGAATGTTGTAAATTAAATATCTGCCATTACCACCCCATTGTGAAAAACATTTTGCCTTTAGTTGCCTCTCTGAATAGCCAAACTTCATTTGCAAATGCCTTTCAGAAGCGCTTCACCAACTTCAATATTTTATAACTTCACCAACCCTTATGAAACCCTGAAATTCAGTGAACTTCACCACATGTAACTCTAACACAAGTTTGTATGATAAAAAAATTGACCATATAAATATTGTGCTACAAAAATATGTTAATCAAAATATCTACAATACAAATATTGAATTTCTATACATATAACCTATTCAAACTCCAAAAAACAGAAGTCCTCATCCTCAGCTCCACCCCCTCTGCATGAGACGACACCTGGTGGCCCCTCACCCTCAGAAACCCACCCACCCCAACGGACCATGCACGCAACCTCAGCATCATACTGGACTCAACACTTACCATGAACAGCCAGATCAACGCTGTCTCCTCCACATGCTTCAACACCCTCCGCATACTACGCAAGACATTGAAGTGGATCCCCCCCCCGACTCCAGGAAAACTGTCACTTACACACTCATCACCAGCAGACTAGACTACAGCAACGCCCTCTATGCCGGAATCAACAAAAAACTCCTCCCCAAATTCCAAACCATCCAGAACGCCACAGCCAGACAAATCCTCGATATCCCACGACACAACCACATTCCCCAACACCTCCGCGACCTCCACTGGCTTCCCGTTGAAAGAAGAATAACTTTCAAGCTGCTCACGCATGCCTACAAGGCCCTCCACAACACCGGACCACAATACCTCAACGATTGAATCTCCTTCCACGCCCCCCAAAGAAACCTCCGCTCAGCCAACCTCTCCTTAGCCACCGCCCCTCGCTTCTACAGGACCAGAGCAGGTGGAAGATCCTTCTCCTAACTCGCAGCCAAGACCTGGAACAAACTTCCCCTTCACCTCCGACGGAGCCCGACACTGCACCAATTCAGGAAGGACCTCAAGACCTGGCTCTTCGAATGACCCTAACGGAGCTGCCCACACCCACCCCCAGTGCCTTGAGACCCTTCCGGGTGAGCAGTGCGCTCTACAAATCCCTGATTGATTGATTGATTGAAACTCCAGTCCAGTGTTAGGGAAAGTGCTTACATTGGGCATGTTCAATTTACCATTCTAACTCCGGTCGAACAATAAATAGGGAAAGTGCATATATTAGGTGGCTGATATTCACTACACCTGCATACTGTAATTTCCCATGAAAAAGTATTTTAGAAATTAAATTAAAAAAATTAAATCTAGAAATCATTAAAATTATTAAAATTAGCAAAGAACAAATATTTCTCAAACATTTTAAGATGTAACAAAATTGTTAAAAAATGCAAAACATTTTTGAATTAAAAAATCCTCAAAACTCACACATTCATTTATTTTTAAAAAAAATTCTATGCATTTGATTTTGTAATTACTGATGATTTTTTTTAAATAGTCTCAATTTACCCTACAACACATTCAAAATACTGAAAGGTCTATAAAAATATATAAAAAATATTTTAAAATATTAATATTAGTTAAAGATACAAATAATCAATTTCCAATTACAAAATTTGCTAAGTGAATATGTTCATCAAATAAAATCATTGTATATAAAATTTTTGAAAAACTGCCCATGCAATCCCCCAATAAACACAGCAACCCGAAATTAAAATGCAATACATCATTTAAAAAGTATTAAACATTAAAAAAAATAACAATTATAAATATGAAATAATTAACATAATAATCAATTAACATTGAATAACATATAATTGAAAAAATGCTACCCGCTCAATCCCTGAATAAACCCCAAAATCAGAACATCAAATCTAGTATATAATTCTCAAAATGATTAAACATTCAATAAAAATAATTTACAATTTTAGTATAAGCAACAAATGAATTAATTAACATTAATTAATATATATTTATAATAGTACTATCCACCCAACCCTCAATAAACACCGCAACCAAAAAATACATTGCTATTTAAAATATTTTTAAAATAGTAAAATAAATTATACAACATATTAACAAAACAAAACGGGTGTGGCCTTGCACTGATGGAGTGAACAGCTCGGTCTGTGAGCTCCCGGGAGACCCACAATCATCCAATGCCATCCTGTCGACCACTCTACCCCCACGGCCGCAGCACTAGTGGGGCACTACTATTAGCTCGTATGAGTGGGCCCCCATACTTGCTCATTGAGGTGCTGCTGGAGAGACCAGAGCCGCTAACTGGTTTGGGCCCTTGCTGGGGCAATCAAAATGGTGGCCCGCATTGCCACGACCGGCAGGAAGGACCGATGGGACAGCTGAGGTGCCACAGGACCTGCCCTCCCCACCTAAGAGCAAAGCGGGGTACCTGGGAACTGCCCCTGATGCCGGCTATCCAGTCCAGCTACCAGAGCAGGACAAGACCATCGAGCACGTCGGCGCTGTCCGTGTGACATGACTGGGCTGCTCTGGACCGTCCCTGATGTGGGCTGAGCCGAGGCGGGACTCACTCTTTGCGGCTTGTGGAGGCTGTACCCTGCACCGGGACTACCCCCTCCCACCTGTCTTGGCCCCCTGAGCCGAAGAACATTCCCCGATGAGATAGCACCTGTGAATGCAGCTGTGAGTTGTCACCTTGCCTGTGTCCTGCAGTGACAGAGCCTTCGTGCCTGCCTGCTTGAGGTACCGAGGCCAGGGGTGCTGCAGGCATGGACAGATTGAGCTATGAAGGGGCCCACAGAGATGAAGAGACTGCAGGCTTCTCCTTGGGAACTGCTGTGGGAAGGGGGCACCCTGAATAGCCTCTGAATAGTGCGCTGTGCTCCACTGGCTGACCAGCCTACTTGGCACTAGAGGCTGGGTTGTGCTTCCTTGGGGGCCCAACTACATTGGTCTAAAAGCCGGCTCTGCCTCGCTGTGGACTTGATGGCGATCCTGAGGGCGGTGACGCATGCCCCCCCCTTCCCCACCGTGTGGGGGGCCTGGTGGTTCCCCACTGTACCGCACACACCAAGGGACTGCCTTGGGATAATCCAATGATCGCCGGCGCACCTCTGCACCTGCTCTCTTGGTGTTGCATACTCCCTGGCGACCATGGGGAGACTCTCGAAGCTTTGGGGAGCAGAGGGGGACCCACCATAGTTGTCCCGCTCATCAGTGACATGGAGGAAGGGCCCACTCATGTTCCTCCTGCCTCCTCCGGCGCCCCTTTAGACTCTATCCTTGGGTACCTTGGATTCCTTGGAACAAGGATACCATGGTAGCGGACTTGAGTATCCTCCGTGATGACCAATGCAAATTGTTGGAGAGGCTCACCACCACAGAACGAATGTTGGGGAGACACAGTCAGTGGTGTGGTCCCTCAAGGACTGTGCCGCTGATGTGTAGGCCTGGGCGGATTTCCGTGTAGCAGAACGATGCAAAGTGACCCAATAACTCCGACGCGCTATGCGGAGTTCCGCAAGCGGCGGAAGGCATTAGGTCGCGCCATTCTCGATGATTTTTAGCGTTGGGTGTTTGTCCTGCACTGCAGTGCAAACTGCACCATGTGCAGCGCAAGAGGGCGCTGCTTCTTTCTGCAGCTCGAATAGATGTTCTACTCCAGCGGCATCTTCCTCAACTTGAACGGAAGGTTTCTCATTGTGAGCGGTCATGACCATCCACGACCGCCTGCGTCGAGAAATCTTGCTGGTAGGTTGCCTAGCGTTGGATTTTCCTCGCTCATGCTTGCCAACATAACGTTGGTGAGTGCGAGTGAGGAAAAAACTCAGCTCCACAAGTTTTTCAAAACTCCGCGGACTCCGCAGAGCACGGAGTGCAGAAAACTGTGCAATCTCCGCGAACGGAGTGGAGTTCACCTACTGATGTGACGGAAAGACTTTGAATCCTGTAATAGAGAGTGAGAGACACAGAAGGTAGATCATGTAGGACCAACATATGTGTGGTTGGAGTGCCAGAGCAGAGCGAAGGGAAGGATTTGGTATCCTTTCTGGAGACTTGGCTGAAAGAGATCATTGCACCTGAGGGCCTGTCCCCCTTCTTTGTGTTGGAGGCGGAGCAAGCCCATAGGGTGCCGGCGGGGCCTCCTGCCTGGGGCTCCGCCGTGCCCGGTGGTGGCGAGATTGCTGCATTTCTGAGACAGAGTCCACATTCTGAGGGAGGCTTGCAACAAGGAAGTACTTATGATAGATAATCATAAAGTGATGGTCTTCCCGGACTTCACTATGGCGGTTGAGAGACAAGGGGCCTCCTTCCTGGATGTTAAAGATCCCCTCCACCAGCTGGGGATAAAGTACGCCATGCTATTCCCTTCAAAATTGAAGCTCATTACTGATACTGGCATCAAGTTCCTCACCGAGCCACATGATGTGTAGGACTGTATGGATATGTTGCTGGGGAGGAGGGGCCTCCCCGTGGCCTCTCCATCGCAGCTGTGACATTCACGCCCAACCGCCTGAAACAGATCTGCCCAGAGAAATTTGCCCATGAAGGAACAGACCCAGTGGGATCGAAAGAGAGCAGTTGAAGCCAACATTGGATTATCCGGCACGTCGCCTCCCCAGGTGAGGAGTGAGGGGTCCGCGGAGGGGAAAGATTTGGATCCGGGCTTGGACTCAACACTATATACATCTTTAGGACCTGAGATGCCACGGGTCACGGGGGTTCGGTGGATGACCTGGGTTCAGACCATCCAGGTGCACCTACTCCGCTGCAACATTGCGACTTTGAGACAAAAAAAACATGGGGGTATACAGCAGCTGAATGATTGCTGAATGATGAAGGGTGGTTGGGGTTGGGAGCCCACACATGAAGTACATTGTTGTTATTCAAATGTCAAGTTGATGGGGTGGTACCCTGGGGCTTTTCTCCGCGGAGTCAGCTTTCACCCAACCTGAGTTCCTCATGTAATTTACTCACAAATTGTTTGTTGTTCTACTTGGTTTGGATGGGGGGGGGTCGTTTCCTTTCTATCCTGGGGTGGAGGGTGGGAAGTATTTGCTGAGGTTCAAGACCATGTTGCCTGTCTTTGTTACACTACCTTCTGTTTGGGTTTGGCCCACTTGGGGGCTTCTGATTCCAAACCTGACCTTTCATGATCTATTCATCTGGCTCAAATGGCTGGGCATAGCACAGGGTAAAAGCTACTAACATGGAATGTTCGGGGGCTCAGCACTATGGCAAAGAGGTACAAGGTCCAGGCATACCTGAAGTGGAGGGGAATCCATATAGCTCTACTACAGGAAACCCATTTAACTGCACTAGAAGTTGCTACCCTACACAAGATATGGCTTTGGCAACTTTACTACACCACATATTCTGCGTTTGCCAGGGGTATTGTCATATCGGTGAGACCAGGTGTGCACCTTCAGGCTTTAGATGAGAAAATGAACGGAGACATATGTGGTATTAAGCAGGTGACTGGGGGGGGTAGAGGCATCACGCTTGTTAATCTGTACGCACCCAGCACTGATCAAGCCCGATTTTTTGACACATTATCTCTTGTACTGGCACTGTGCATGCCACACCCTATCCTCCTTGCTCGCATCTTTCACTAAGGGACTCCTCCATGATGCGCTTATTGAATAGATTCTGAATGTGGCAGACTCAATAGGGGATCCTGGACACATGAAGACTGGCTCACCCAGACGTCAGGGAGTACTCCTTTCGTTCCTCATTGCATGACCTACATGTACATTTTTTTCTTGTGCACACCATCCATACACACACACTAGTGACTCATTCTAAATATTTGGCTGATACCATATCTGACCATAATCCACTGCTCCTGACATTCGCTTGGGTGCCGACCCCGACTAGCATCCTGACTTGGCTACTCAAAAGTGAAAACTTAGATGATCCGACTTTTTGTCATGTTATAGGGGAGAGAATCTGTCAATACTTCACTGAGAATGAGCAAATGACTTCTTCTGTTCTGATGGAGTATGAAGCCTTTAAGGAAGTGCTCAGGGGGCAATGCAGGGTAAATGCGGGTGGGGTTCGCAAGACTCTCATACGTGAGGTACTAACACAACAACACATTCTTAAGCATTTGGAAAAGGACAGACATGATGACCCTACTTGGCACCCGCCACTTTTAGAGGCCTGAAAAAGCTAGTGAACTAGTGGAGAGACTCTGCTGTTTTGATTATAAAGAATACATGGCCTGAGCACATGCAGAGCGGGATAAATTGGGGACTCTGTTGGCCTAGCTGGTGAATCCATCAAAAAGAGAGTCGCTAATCTTAGAATTAGAGAGTGATCAAGCTGGTAGGGTATACAGACAACTTGAAATTAATGAGCTGTTTAAGAAATACTATACCACTATATATGCCTGTCACGATCAGGCCGCACCCACTATCAAGCTGTCATACCTTGATTGAGCAATGCACTAATCCTAGCTTCTAACGAATCCCATTTATCGAAATTGCAAGTTGTCCAAAACAGTGCAGCCTGTATGGTTAAAAACCTGCCTCCAAGGACACCGTCAGTCCCCGCTCTTATAGCCCTACATTGACTCTGCATTCGTAAGAGAGCACTGTTTAAACTGCTCTGCCTGACTTATAAATCCTTGTCAGGCTCTGGCCCAAAATACCTTCAGGGCAGACATTCTGTACTTTCGAACAGGAATTCATGATCTAGCAATCAATTTATTTTATGTCCTCGGCGTATCAGCACAGCCAAACATGGTGGGCAAGCCTTTTCTTACACTTGGCCTGTACCACTGGAGCAAACTTTCCCTGTTCATCCATGCATGCACCAGTCTGTCGGACTTTAAAAAACACTTTAAACCCTAGTTTTTCTAATGCTGCTTTTACTTCATCTACCTGCCGCTCGTGCGCTGTGATGTCCCTACGGGGATGAGTCGTGCACTATACCAAGATCCAAATGACATAACAATAACATACCTTGCGAAGCTCACCTTGCTTTCCATTACCCTGGATGTGGCAGAGAAATCAGGGTGGATGTAACTATCAAAGAAGTAACGACCGCTATTACTGCCATGACCTGGGGAAATTTACCAGGGTCTGATGGACTCCTGGTGGAATCCTTTGCGACGTACAGTAATTTATTGACACCGACTTCTTGAGGTTTACAAAATGGTGAGGACCGCTCATTCCTGTCACCTACTATGAGGGAGGCATTAATCATTCCCCTGATTAAACCAGGAAACCCGACCAATGATGTTGTGGCATATAGACCCCTGTCGATGGTAAATGTCGACTATAAAATCTTTGCCAGAATCTTAGTTACACGGCTCCTACTCTATATGCACCACATTATCCATGCGGATCAAACAGGTTTCATACCAGAGCAAAACACAGCTTTAAATATCTGGAGAGTTACAACACTCCTGCTGGTGGTGCCACACTTGAATCTCAAGGCAGTAGAAAATGATAAATCCTTCGACATTTTAGACTGGGAATATCTGTATGCTGTGATGTGAGAAGATGGGCCTGGGAAGGGGCTTTATTGACTGGACCAGACTGTTAAATGCCTCCCCCATGGCGTGGATGAAGTTGGCAGGGTGATCTCTGATGCTTCTTTTGTGGTGCGGGGCACAAGAAATACAGGGATGCCCCTTGTCCCCTCTGCCGTTTACTATTGCAGTAGAACTCCTGGTGGCACTGCACTGGGGATACCCCTCAGTTGGATTTCGGTCCTCTTACCTATAGATACCCGACAGTGGTTGGCGGGCAGGGCGGCACTGGCCATTAAGACGCTGGTTGACTTATACGCTGGTGGGCAATTGCAGTCCATTGATCGCAATATAGTGCTGTTGAGTTCGAAGTGCCTTTTGAGTCTTTTTCCAAAGACGGCCAAGCGTAAGGTGACCACCAAATTTGTAGACCTTGAGCTAAAATTCACCAAGAGACAAATAAGCATTAATTTGAAAAGCACCAGTGGCCCACACTTGGCAGAAGTGGCATGGCGACCTTGTATGTTGGACTGAATATGAGGGTATGAACCTTATTAGAGAAGCCAAATGAGGGAGGGTCCCGATGGAGATGCTCTGAGGCTGGGAGGGTTTGCTGGAAGAACTTAAACAAGAGGATGCCTCTGACTACAGAGGTTCCCCCATGCCTTAGCTAGACCTGTAGTCTCTATGCAGCACATGCCCTAGATGGACCTACAGTCTCTATGCAGCACACGCACCCCAGGGCAGATGTGCTGCCCGACCCGCGGTCAGCCTCTGCAGAGACTCTAGGCATCTACTTGAGCGAATTAACCCTTAACATACCATAACTTCCCCCTATTTCATAATAGCTGTTGACGACACAAGAACCTATCTGTGTTCTTCCCCTTGGGCGACAACAGGACTGGGCAAGTGGGTGAGGGGGGATTAGAATTGTTATTTTGGCTTTTATGAGGATACCATTGGTGATACAGACAGGGTGCACTAATGCAGTGTTTACTGTAATACAATCAATGCTGTGGACCTGCGAAGCCTCAAACAAGATGTCTACTGTAGTATCCCTATGTATGGACTGTTGCTGCCTATACTGTGGCTATTCAAGCTATATGCGATGGCACTTACCATGTTTCCTCTTTGTTTCTCTCTGTAAAATGCCAATGAAATGTGTTTAAATAAATACAATAAAATTAAACCATAACACAATAAAACAACATAAGAAAAAATATGTTAAAGTAAACAATATCTTAAACTTCACTATAATAGTAAAAAACCAATATACTTACCTTCAATATTTTGGCTCTCAGTATTTTTTAGTGTCAATATTTTGGCAATGAAATTGTAATTGTAATTACCCCAACTACCACGAGGCATTGAAGCACTTTTGGCGAGTAGCACACTACTCCGAAACGCAAAAAGTATTAGTGGTGGATTAGTATAGGGAAATATGAGTTATTTTGAGTGGTGGACATGTGAGTCTGTTAGTTGGATTGAATAGGATGATGGAGGGATAGAAGAGGGCAGAGTCTAGAAAGTGTTATTTGGGAGATCATAGCAGTAAGATGAGGTTTGAGATGAGAAAAAGGAGAGATGGAGGAGGGAAGAGTCTCTATATTAGAGAGATCAGAGTACTAAAATGAGGTTTGGGATGAGTCAAAGGAGGGATACATGAGGGAAGAATTTTGAAATATATTTTTTAATATATACATTTGTTAAGCAGACCTAAAGCATATCTATATGTTTTTAAAAATCATAGTTATTATACATATTTGTACAACGAAATACACATATCTAGATATATACATATGATCAAATTATAAATGTTTACATACACAGGGTTATGCTGTACATTAGTCTTTAAGTATGGTGGTTATGTAGGAAAGAGCCAACTCTTGAGTAGTTTTCTGAAGATAAGATAGTAATCAGTGGATCTTACGTTTAGGTGTAATGAATTCCATAGTTTGGCTGCTTGAAGAGAGAAACTAGTACCACCTATGTTTATTTTCTTGTATGGTGGTGTTTTGAGGTGAGGTACCAATCTGTAGCGGCGATTCCTTTTTTTAATGCATTTGGTGATTTTATTGCTGATGAAAAGCTAAGAGGTCCTGTTCCATGTATTGCTTTGTGGGTGGCACAAAACAGTTTGAAGGTGGATCTTCTGAAAACTGGTAACCAATGTAGGGCCCTCAAGGCAGGAGAGATGTGGTCCTGTGGCTTTACATGTAGGAGTAGTCTGGCAGTAGAGTTCTGAATCCATTGTAATCTTTTCATAGTTGATAAAGATGATCCATGGTAGAGACCATTGGCGTAATCAAGTTTAGACAGTACAAGAGAGATAGTGGCCTAGACCTTGTGTGGAAATCTCAGGTGGGGGGGAAATGGCTTGCAGAGTTTTCAGAGTAATGAAACTTGATCTTGCTAATTTGGTCAGGTGATATTTTTGAGTTGATGTTTAGGTCGAAACCGGTAAGTAGGAGCAGGGTTTCCTGTACATATATTTAAACTGATGTTTGTAAAACTGTACATGAAAGCTTTTGCAAACAAACATTAATCAGTATGATTTTAAATGCATGCCCAGAATCCCAGCTCTAGTCCCAGGCTGTTACGATAATATTTAGATAAATAGTAATTAGATGTTTATATGTAGAATTTATACTGCATATTTACAGTTTCAACGCACTCCAAATAGCAGTATTACCATTACTCAATTGAAGGCTGTCATTTAGGGATGTCAGGGAAGGTGTGGAAAGTAGGCACGGCAAGTAAGGGCTTCTGGTTCTATTTTCACCATAAACTGATTTCCGGTGGTATATTCAGATTGAAAACGGGGATATTGTGTTTTCTAATGCTGAGGCTCTGACCGGGTCATTCTACTGTGCCAGCAAATAGAAAACAAATGCAGTTTATTTGTAAATAGATTTACAAAGCAAGATGAAGCCCACTGTATATGTTCAGCACTACATGCCGCAACTTCAACTGCACCCTTTCCTTTTCCAGCACTCCGTTATCTGAATACTACTGTCTACGCAGACATTAACAAACTACTTACTTCTAAACAGCACCAGTCTGCTATATTTCCCACTAGCACTATCAAATCAATCCAGCAGATGGTAGCAAATTCATAGGAATCAGGTGAAGTCTAATTTATGCAAAGCCTTTTGAACATTGAACAAAACATGCGCAGTTTCTCTGCAAACAGATTTCCAAAGCAACATGAAGCCAACTGTAAATGTTCGGGGCTCCATGCCGCAACTCCAACTGCATACTTTCCTTTTCCAGTACGCATGTATTTCAATAAGGTCTACACAGACATTAACAACACACTACAACTAAACAAGCTAATTTTTACCATATTTCCAACTAGCAATATTAAATCAATCCAGCAGATGGCAGCAATGCCATTGAAATTGGGTGAAGTCAAATTTAAGCAAAGACGTTTGAACATTATGAACTATAACAGGGGAAGCAACTTTAAATAAGATTTTATTTTGAATCTTAATAATAAAGGGTAAGGAAAAACCATACTTCCTGTAAACAATGCATATGTTTGTGATTTGCTGGCATGTTCCTGCACTGGGAATTATGCATATGTTTTTTATTTGCTGGCATGTTCTTGCACTGCCAATTATTCAAGTTCAAGTGGAAGTCATATATGAAAGTCATACATCCTGCTTTCAGTAGTTACAAACTAATTATGATGTATGGGTAATGGGATTTGTGTTCTATCACACATATATATGTGCATTATATTTATATTTGCTGAATTAATCAAACATATAAGTGATATGTGGTTGAGTATATTCTTTCAGATTTCACTGTGCAAAAATACTTCCTCCTATGTTGCAGAGCAATAATATTACCTAAATATTCAACATTTAACAGGTAAAATCTTATAAGAAATTCAACATTGGGAAACACTGCTCTATAGGATAACACCGGTACTTGTCATCAAATATAATAAATGTATTAATTTGCTTTTGGGCAGGAAGAGATTTCAATCAATCAATCAATAAGTATTTGTAAAGCGCTGCCAATCACCCGTGAGGGTATCCAGGCGCTAGGTTGCTGAATTCCACCAGCGAGGGTGATGTCCAGAGGTATCTTTGTGGGAAGCTTTTTATTGGAACTTGGAACCAACTGCATATTTTCTGGCTTGAGATCTGAGGACATTTGCAGGCTTAAGGATGATTAAATAATGTATGCACTGCAATAAATACCAAACAGCCACATTTTGTTTTCAGTGTTTGAAAACAGGGAGAGTGGAAGTTACCCTCAGAGCGGTAGGGGTTGGGTAGAAGGATGATCCTAGAAAAAGAAAGATAGAGAGGGGAAGAAAGAGAAGGAAGGGGGTAGAGAGTCTTTAAATACAATACAATACAATGCATCTATAGAGCGCACGGCTACCTAAAAAGGTGTGCCGGTGCTAGCGATAAGAATATTCACTAAGTATCCACTAAGTATCTGTTATATCCGTATGTTCCCTTCATTTATGTTATATTTACTGTTGTCATGGTCTTGGTGCATGTTGCATCGTCAGCCATTACTGGTTGCCTAGGATAATAGAATGTTAGTTTCCTGGAAGCTCCAGTGGAGTCAGTTGCTGCTGTCGGCTGATGATGGGAGCTGCTTTGTGAGGGTCCTTGGTGTTGTCTTCCTACCTTTGAGAATAAACCTGTTCTCCAACCCCTACTTCTGTGTGGACTATCTTCATTAAGACACAACATGAATTGGCGACGAGCGGGATGTAGCCAGCACCTGAGAACCCATTTCTACGCGTATCTACAATTTGGTCATCTATTTCTTCACCTAAGTCAAAAGAATCCCCCTTTGGACATACATACAGTCATAAATCCATACATACAAAAGGAACCTTATATCACCAACATGTGAACAGTGAAAAATAAGAACCAAAAAATCAGGAAATCAAATGGGCAATACAAATTTATTAAGCACAATATAAAAAAATGTGAAATCACATATATAAAAACACAATACTCATCAAAATTGATCATATGACACTAATAAAAAACATAAAAACTTGTACTATAGATAAAAGACACAATCCATCAAATTGACAAAATAACAAGAAAACAGTGTACAAATTTTCATAGCAGCAAAAAAGATTAGGAGAACAAGCAGGAAAATAATTCCTAGTCAGAAAGAAAACCACTAAATCTTGCACAGATCAGTTGTTATACCATGAGAGACCTCATTATCATCTTATTCTCAAAAACAATTGTCCACATGGATTTGTAGTAGGCTTTCTTTTTTCAGAGCATCGATGCCTTTCGGTGGGTTCTGTGTTATGACCATCACCTTCTTCAGGAAAAAACAATAATAACTCCCAGTGAGTAGATCAAATTCTTCAAAGTTTCCACGAAACTAGAATGAATCAACCTCACAAGAGCCAGACGGAAATAATCCTCAATCTTCCACTCCTACGGGTATCTCAAGCGTCCTGTACGACATACACCCTAGAGCTCTCAGAATTCCTCAGTAGCTCCAGGTTCAACCTGACAAATAGGTCTTTTTATGAAAAAGTATGTATATATCCAGTACCTTCAAGCTTTTATAAAAAATGCGCCACAGTCCTGGATCGTTTCTTCTCTTTAAAATACAGCGTGCTTCACACAACCTTCAAACACTCGGCGAATGCTGAAGGCACGTATTCCTTTAAAAATTGTTTTTATTTCGCCCGCTTTCAGTATGCGCAGCTGCATAGGCAATTTTCCTGTCAATAACCAGTTCCGGTATCTGTCCTAATACCGAAAGCAATACGGAAAGCAACACGGGGTACACACCTCAGTCCGTAAATATACCCTTTGTGAGGGTCCTTGGTGTTGTCTTCCTACCTTTGAGAATAAACCTGTTCTCCAACCCATACTTCTGTGTGGACTATCTTCATTAAGACACAACATGAATTGGCGACGAGCGGGATGTAGCCAGCACCTGAGCACCCATTTCTACGCGTATCTACAATTTGGTCATCTATTTCTTCAACAAAAAAATAATAAATCTGGACCCTCCAAAATACCTGCAGCCATCTCCCTCTGGATTTTATCTCAAGACTTTACTGCCCTTACCACTCGCAGCAAGAGTGTTATTATGCCTGGCAAGAGATTCTGTTCTACTCAATCTTCGTGATTTTTATTATTGCCTCCCACTGCTCTGTGCCATGCGCTTATTCTGAATGCTCTTACAGCCGATTGGGAACCTTGTTTCACTTGTTTTCTACATTTTGGACGATTTTAAGTGCTCGCATTTACTTTGGTTTACCTTTGAAACCTTCACGAGCACCAACATCCTCTTTTAGAACCATCCTCGCAGCTTGATTCTTCGTTGCCACAACATTCATTTGTGGATCTCTGCGCCGTCATCGGAACTCGATCTCCTGCCGATCTTCATCATCTCACATTTCGGAGCTCTCTGCCGACTACGTCACACGCAGAGCACGCTGACGCCTCCTACGTGCCTACCTTAAAGGGAAGGTCCACCACCTTTAAGACATCGTCTACGGATCCCGCTGCCCTCAAGACATCCTTCCGGCCTCTTGCTTCTTGGGCGGTGACGAGCACACCTCTTCCAGTTACGAAGCACGGAGACCTGCTTCTCGACTCCCACTTATGCTTAGGTGAGCACTTCAAGCGTGGTGACTCGCACACCTTTCCCACCACTAAACAGAGAGTTCATAATTTTGAATATATATCCCCTAATTGGTGAGCTTTTCATGCGTGGTGACGCGCTCACCTTTCTTTTCCTGCTATGAAGTTTTATCTTCCTCATTGTTCTTACAGTGGTGAGTACTTCAAGCGCGGTGACGTGCACACCTTTCTTTAAACTTACGATTGTCCTACATTGTTGTTCACTTAATTTTTCGCTCATATTATTTTCCACTTGTTGATGATTACTTCAAGTGCGGTGACGCGCACACTTTTGCCTCTTACAGAACTCTGTTTTGCTTCAATTATTAAGTGTTTACTGACTACTTCAAGTGCAGTGATGCGCACACCCTTCTTAAAATTTGCATTTATTCTACACTGAAAAGCGCATTAAGGTTCCTTATTTTCCCTGGTGGTTTTCTTTCTGTCGTTTAATATTTATTTTATCTTAATAATGGCTCTTCAAACAGCCATCCTTCCAGCTCCATTTCTGTCAGAACCAGGTACACCTAAACTTAAATGGAGCCAATGGTACAAATCTTTTAATAGCTATATATTAGCAATAGATGGTGTGAAATTTTCCCCAGTCAGGAAAACTCAGCCAAAAAAACATTTAGTTAAACTTGACTGGGTTCTTGGTATTCTGGAAGACCATGGTATGACTGTGAAGAAACAAAAATGTAAATTTTTAATGAAGGAGGTTGAATATTTGGGGCATGTTGTTTCTTCAACTGGTATCAGACCGAAGCAAGACCTTCTGAAAGCCATTAGTGATTGTGCCCAATCTACTGATAAGGCTCAGTTAAGATCTTTTCTTGGCCTAAGTGAATATTACTCTTGCTTTGTGCACAATTTCGCTCTAGTAAGTGATCCTTTGAGAAGACTTGTTAGAAGTAATGTCAAGTTCAACTGGCAAAATGAACAAATGGACGCTTTTAAAAATTTTAAGGATTTAATTATAAATGCACCTGCACATCAACCATACAAAGATAATGCCATGTCCTTCGTCACAGTTGATGCTAGCAATTTAGGTCTTGGCACCATTCTTAGCCAAATGGTGGATGGAATTGAAAGTACAGTGGCTTTTGCTTCTCGTAGACTTTCGGCAGCTGAGAAGAACTATAGTACAATTGAGAAAGAAGCATTGGCCTGTGTGTGGGGTGTTCACCATTTTGCAACCTATTTGTGGGTGAAAGAGTTCGTGGTGGTTACTGACCACAAACCTTTAGTTTTCATGTGGAATGACAAGGGGTTGAGCAATGCCAGTCCTAGGTTGATTCGCCTGTTTTCCAGATTGTATGAGTACAATTTTACCATGAAACATATTCCTGGAGGAAAACATTTTAAGGCTGATTTTCTTTCCAGGTGCCCCTCTAATTCGAGTACTGATGATTTAATTCATGAGGATAAGGAGATTGTAGTTGGATTGGTTGATGGTTTTGCTTTGACCAGAGATGTCATTTCTTATCAAGATTGGGAACGTGTGTCTGCTTCTGATCAATGTCAAGTAGTCCTGAAAAAGTTTATCTGTGCTGGCTGGCCTAGAGAAGGTCAAGTTGGGGAGGAGTTTAAATCCTTTTTCAAGATTAAGGACGAATTGAGGGGCATATTAGCAAGACCCACGTTAAAATTATCGCCGTTTTAACGGCAGGAAACTGCCGCTAAAACAGCGATAATGGGCTTACTAATATGCGTTATGGAATTCCAATAGAAGCCCAGGTTAGATGTCCTGCACATCTAACCTGGGCTTCTATTGGAATTCCATAACGCATATTAGCAAGCCCATTATCGCCGTTTTAGCGGCAGTTTCCTGCCGCTAAAACGGCGATAATTTTAACGTGGGTCTTGCTAATATGCCCCTTAGTGTGGTAGGAATTTTTCTCATGAGAGGTTCTATGTTAATTCCTCCTGCTGGGTTGAGGAGTAAGTTGATTGCTTTGTCTCATAAGGGGCATGTGGGTGTTACTGGAACTAAGAAGAGATTACGTTTGTACTACTGGTGGCATGGCATGGACAGCTTGGTGGAGACCATATTGAGTAATTGTAGAGAGTGTGGCCATGCAGAGAAGTCTCTTCGCACCTTCAATTCTCCATTGTGTCCTGTGGCCTTTCCTCAGAGACCTTGGGAAAAGTTAGGGTTGGATTTTGTTGGTCCTATTCGTGGTTTGAATGGCAGTTTCAGGTACATTTTGACTGTGGTAGATTACTTTTCCAAGTGGGTTTCTTTCAAGTTCATGAGGGAACCCAACACCGATAATGTCATTAATTTTTTAAAGCAGTTGTTTCATTCAGAAGGTATTCCTGCATTTGTGATCTCAGACAATGGGGTTCAATTTGTTTCGAATAACATGAGGACTTTCTGATGAAGTTTGGGGTAAAGCACCTCACTACTGCGCTCTTTAGTCCCCAAGGTAACAGTTTAGTTGAGAGGGTGAACCATGTTTTGAAAGATACTATACAATTAGCTGTTTCTTCAGGTTTGCAAGTGCAGGATGCTGTTGATGAGAGAGTTTGGTCTTACTACAATACCCCTCATTCTACTACTGGAGTTTCCCCGTATGTTTTATTGAGGGGTAGACATTCGTTTAATGAGCTTTCTCCTGATTTCCAATTCAGGTGTTGATGACAAAATTCCCAACAGCGATCAAATTAGACGTTGTGTGGAGTTGAGTCAAGCAAAATCCAAAGTGAGATATGATGATGTCAAGCGAGTTAAGGAAGAAGATTTTCTGGTGGGTGAGTTTATCCGTATTAGGAGACCATTTAAGAAGGGTGACTCTAAATTTTATCCGGAAACTAAGATTGTTCAAGTTTATAAGCATGCTGTGAAAGTTATTGGTGGGAAGTGGTGGAGCAAAAGGAGAGTTGCTAAAACCAAGGGTGTGATGTCAAAATTTCTGATTCCTGTCAAGGTGTTACCTCCACTGATGGAGTAATAGTTAGTGGGCATAACTTCTTTGACTTGGGTGTGTCTGATGAGAAACCTATACCTGATCAGGTTGAGTTTCAGGAGTCTTGCATGGGTTCCAGTGTGCACGAGTAGTGTCAGTTGCTTTACTGAGCAAGTGGACGCGCAAGAATGTTGTGTGGAACCAAGTTTGTTTGAGGAATCTCCCTGTTTACTTGAGGATTCCTCTGGCACTGAAGGCATCACTCATGGTGCACACGCTGACCTCCGGGAGTCCACAGATGTATGCCTAAATATCTTGAGGATTATGTTATATAAACCTATATTATCTTTTTTCTCTTCTTATGTCTCTGGCTTGATTTTTATGTTCATTTTTTGTTTAGTTGTTCTTTGAAGGGGGAAGGTGTGTTATATCCTTATGTTCCCTTCATTTATGTTATATTTACTGTTGTCATGGGCTTGGTGCATGTTGCATCATCAGCCATTACTGGTTGCCTAGGATAATAGAATGTTAGTTTCCTGGATGCTCCAGTGGAGTCAGTTGTTGCTGCTGTCGGCTGATGATGGGAGCTGCTTTGTGAGGGTCCTTGGTGTTGTCTTCCTACCTTTGAGAATAAACCTGTTCTCCAACCCCTACTTCTGCGTGGACTATCTTCATTAAGACACAACAGTATCCTCTAAGTATCCACTAAGTTTAAAGGAGGTAGAATCTCATCATGAGCCCCCAAGCCTCCACATCTGCCAAATTTCTAGTTTACATATGTGCAACATTTTTGTGTTTGCAGTGTGCATATGTGCGACACCTGCATGTCTCATGTGTGACACCCTGAGTAACACTTTTTTTGCGACCAGACAGCATATAAATCCTGAGACCACCAGTCCTAATTTTGTTTGCTTTTTGCATTTATGAACATGGTGTTTTGTGTTTATAAAGAAAGCATCAAAGTTACATATTCTAGATTGCTAATCACTGAATGAACTATTCATAAGTGACATGGAAAAACTGTGCAATTTAATTTGAGAACCCTGAAGCTGCACCCTGTCAGGTTCTTGGCCACTTTCTTTTTTATAGTTTAGTTACATTGGGCCAGATTTACAAAGGGCTTGCATCGTCCGTGAATCACAAAAGTCTGCTAAAATTGTTAAATTATATTTTTAATGTATGCAAAGTGGATGGTCACACAAAAAACCATTGGAATTCTACAGCAATGGTATTTTCATATGCCACACACTTTCACACAATATGACGCAATGGTCCAATTTTTCCAAAAAGCTATCCATGATCCTTGCAGGTGCAAAAAAGACGCAATTCCTTCACTATATATAGAAAGTGGCACAAACCTCCTCTGTGACAATGCCCTATACACAGGAGGAGAAAGGAGAGGATTTATCATCACAGGACTAGCTTCATTGATCTAAGGGCCCGATTACGATGCCTGACGGAAAAGGCTTCCGTCCGCCGTGCTCGCGGCAAACATCAACCCGCATGACCCTCGGCATCTCCGTCGGTCAAACTACGATGCAATGCACGGAAAATCCCACCACGGCAGACAGAACTCACAAATGACCGTCCGCCATGCCCGGAAAAGTTGCAAATCCGACCGCGGCGGACGGGGAAAGCTGTTCAAGGGACTGAAAAGGCCGCTCCTTCCGTGGAATGATCGCACGGCCAATTACGATGAAACCACGGAGCATTGCGTTCCGATTCCCTTGCTCGCGCATAGACCAAATGAATGGCGGTAGTAACAAACTGAACAGCGATGCACAAAGTGTGCCTGCACTTGACGCTGCCCTCAATCACATCACACAAGCCACAATGATACACCCCAAATGTCCATTGGCAATGTAAGCCATACCCAGCATGGAAGAAACACCTGGAGGACATCACTCATTTGGACACACCCACATACAACAGCATAAAACCAACCCCTTCCTGGACCAGCATCCTTTGCACACCAGAAGCTGACACAGAAAGGCAGAACACCATTTACGCACACAGCACAACATCACATACACCCATCTCCACAAAACACCACTTACCACCCACACACCTGACACACTTCACATAATCCACCACCCCCTGCTGTAGAAATAAAAACCTTCTTAGGGGTTCACTGATACATCTGGTCCTTAAGACCAACAAAGAAGAGATTGGCACAGAAGCTGTAATATCAAAAAACATGTTTTATTAACCTCAGATGAGGGAGATTGCATCTTACGGTACCCGCAGGCCACTGTAGGAGGCATTCTAATGAGTGCAGAGAACAGGGTCCTTATATATGTATTTGTTACATAGTCAGCATAAAATCAAGGGAGGTCCTAGCACATACAAGCATGCTTATTGACTAATATGGGTATACAAAATTTGCTTGCTCCACAAAGTGGGAGGGGAGACTAAACTGCTTACATGAGTAAGAATAGCCTGACAGTTCTATACTAGGAGCAGGTGCATTCTACCAGCTAGGCCTCTCTGAGCATGTGCAAGACTCTGGAAGAGGGAGAAAGCACATGGCGAGCACATGGCTAACTAAAATGGCTGCCAAGTACAAAATGGCTTTCAGCTCATGCTAACAGCGATTCCTGCAATCTTTAACAGATGATCCTTTTAGCATGAGCTAAAGACATTCCCATGATCTAGTAGAGACATAGAAAATATTTTGCACATTTTCTTCTCATAAATTCATCAATATCCTATGCTAGGTGGGCATTTACATTCTAAACATTTCATTAAGCAGGTATATACAAGGTATAAGCAGGAGTACAAAGTGAACAGAGCATTGGGTCATACAGGTAGCAAGAGAGAATAATGACTATTATCTGAAACAGAAATCTCAATATTTTCCAATCCTAAGCAGAAAGCAAATACCAAAACCATCTAGTCTAATTTTAAGTTTCAGGGCTCTGATGGGGGCTCGTCAAGTCAATTTCAAAATAGCCAACAGCACATACCTAATAAAAACATTTTCAATAGACTTTCTCAGTATTTTTTATGAGGGCTAAATTATCAATTAATATACTTAAGGAAAGAGTAAAGTAACATGCTCAGATGAACTTTTCTCGTGCAGAATAAACATTACTCTTAAAAAATATTAAAGCAATCAGACATATTATTACAAAAACAATCCTGGCTCCGGGGGACCAGGAGGACCACCTGAGGGCCATAGGAATTAGGACAAGGAGCCGCAAAGGGCTGCTCCTCCAAAAAAAATGGGACGACCAAAGGGGTACATTACTAACAAAAAAAGAGTCCTTGGGAATTTCTAGAACCAACAGCCAGAGGGAGTCTTCTCCCTGTGTCCGTTTGAGCCTCACAGGCAGGCTCTTGTTGTTCCCACGGTGGAGCTGCACAACTCGCAACTCAAGAATCACGGAGAAGGAAAAGTCTTTCTTTCAGGATAGGGCAATCACCCCCAGGGCAAATACCCTCAATGATCCTGTCCAGTGTCTCAGGCAGTGCACCAGTTTTCTTCACTTTAATCTAACAGGCACCAAGGGCACAGCACCTGTACCCTAAACTCAAGTCCTTCCCTAACTCCTGTATTGCACCTCTGGCGCACTGCTCTTTTGTTAGGGCCACAAATTATACCCAGTGTGCTCGGGCATCTCTTGATCAACAAACAAAGGCGTAGACTTGCATTCTCTTGGGACCAGGACTCAAAGGCCTGAAGCAACCCTTGTTTCAAAGGGGTCACCTCAAGCAAAAGCCTCCTTGCCGTCCTTGTCGTTCTGTGACTCTCTCAGCTGGGCATCAAAAACTGGATCCACACAAAGATTTCTCCATCCTGATTTGTAACCCCGTCTTTCGCCCAAGACAGTGGCAGGGGTACACACTTCACGTCCCAGTGCTTCCGCCTTCACTGAGGTCCTAGTTGCCAGCAACGCTTGTGCTGGTTCCTTTCACTTTGGCTTCAAACTGGAGTGGCGCTGACTCCCCAGGCTGGATCTGATGTCCGGGCCCCTCTGGCAATGGTTGTAAGGCAGCAAATATCTATTGGTGGACAGAACAAGAGGTCTTTAGACAAGGCACAGAAATAATCTAACAACAGAGAGGATAGTCTCAGAATACTTCCTTAGTCTCGGGCGCCCCATACATTAGCAAGGCACCCAAGAGCCACTTCATCTATCTGAGAGTAGAAAACCCTGGACCTATTGGCAAGTATAAAAGGAACGTTTTGGTGAACTGACAAGAGTAATACATCACCCAATCCCAAACAGCCAAGAAAGTCTGTGTTCATTTACTAAATTCTGAGGAAAAGAGAAAACAATACAGACATACTCCAAATACTTACATTGGTGTATTCCTATATTACCAATCTGAAGAACCCTCAAGAAAAAGGAAATGTTCTACACTTTTACTCATAGATTTTACATTACTTGTACAGGACTGCAGACACTTGTAAAATAATTTCTCTTATATGTTATGCTTAGGACCATGCTCTCATGTTATAGGTGCAGCAGGAAAATCTAAAACTGCTAATTTAACAGGGATTCTTATTGCAAAAAGAACTAAACTTCAACATAGTGAGTACATTTTCTCCAGCAGAACATGTTATGACAAACAAATTCCTATAAAACAATATTTTCCTTCAAAATGTTTGCTAAGGATCACATGAGCGTCTTTCCTGCATTGTACTTTTCACGATCTGGACTATGCAACATCATTTTCAAAGGAAAAAAACCCTATCTCCAGCTCTAATAAGGGCTGTCAGCTTATTGACAGAGACTAGCTAATAAAAAACTAGCAATGCCCTTGCAAAACTGTATAGAACATGAGAATAACATAAACAATAATAGTGTTGCCACCTGAGATTTTTGAACAGAAACCACCACTATACAGTTCTCCTTAAAGATCAAATAAGGGAACATCAATCTGTTCTACTCATTCTTTCATACAGGATGGGCAGTAACATAGCTTATGTGTTTCATCTGTTTATTAATTCTAACAATTTTAAAACAGTATTACAGAATAGCCAATAACTATCTCATGGCTATTTCCTAGACAGCTTAGACAGACTCAAAAAAAAGTGAGAAAAAGAAGAGAGAAAACATAATTTTGCCTACCCTTAATTTGTAGAGGAGCTAGCCTCCTTCCCCCATTTTGACAGTAGGAAAACCTGAAACAGGTTTTACTTCTGTCAACACTTTCAACCCCTATTTGTAGCAACTGGGCACAAACAAACTTGTAGGAGATATCTTAGAAAGTGGCTATTCTCTGATTCAAGCACATCGAGTACTGTAGAAAGCGTCAGCAACAAATGTATCAATTCCTTGAGCAATTGTACTAGATTAACATGAGGGCGCATGAATGCAAACTAAAATCCATTTCCTCCTTATCGTAGCCCCTACACAGTATTCTTTAAACTAAAACCATTATTTTATATACCTGGCAGATCAATGCTCAACTGAGGGTTGTTTTTCTTCGTTTCATATGACTGTGCAAAACGTGTGTTTGCCAAAAATAGGAAGCAAAGCTTCTCTTTCTCTCTTTGCGCTATCATCTCGCTTTCAAAAACTTTTCGAAGGTCGAAGTGTCCCAGCAAACATTACCCTTCACCCTGCTAAGTTGCTAAATGCAGAACTCCGACCTTTGACCCGTTCAGCAGCTGCTCATTTTGTTTGTGCAAGGCTTGCCATGCGGTTTTCGTAATGTAAAGCAACTCTGGAGAATCACAGCTAAAAGGCAGTCCTGTCCGATCCGTTTGCCAGTAATTTAAAGGTAGGATAATAACGTCTGCTGGTTTCTGTATACTTATTTTCATTTATGTATAGTGTGTGTGGGTGCAGTCAGGTCAGCTGTTTGTTCTATATTTGCATATGTATACTTTTATTGAAGCCTAAGAGCACGTTAAAACTGCCTTGAGTGGTAGAACTGCTTGTAAAATTGTGAATTTAGCTCAATTTCGACTTTGGTGGTAGGGGCACTTAAAAATGAATATCCTACAATATTTTTGCATAATAGGAACCCCCAGAGTGTTCTCTAGATAGCCCAGGAATGGGAAATCAGAAATGTATAAGATATACCCTTATAAAAATGAGTTTTGTACGGCTGGGTAAAGTGACATTTCACATTTAAGTTCCCTTCTTATTGCGCTACAGCACTGCTTAAATTCAACTTTGATGCTAGGAATTCACAGTATGATGATTAGGCTTTATAAAGATGAAAAAGCGAATTTAAAGCATTTGTGTTTAACAATATATTTTTTTTCATATAATTATTTTTTTAATTTTTTTAATCAAAACCAACCATTTTGATGATTCCACATTTGAAAAGCAAGCTTCATTCGTAGCCTATCATATTTAAACGCATTCATTCATAACCCTAAGCACAGAAGCCTTACTTGAAACAGGAAAAGTCTGCACCACTTTTTAAAAGGACAGTTATCATTTAACATCAGAACCACAGATGTACTTATGAAAAAAAGGCATTAAGAAAGGAAATCCCTACTTTCAATTTTGTTCTCTGTTATCCAAAATAATGAAACTGGTTTTTTGAAACTTTTAAAATAATGCAGGCCCTTATACCAGTTTTACACTGACTTAAAATTTCGCTGACTCAGCATTCCTGTCTGTGGCTGTGATCAGGAATAGCCATATGCTATTTATGCAGCTGTTGTTTGTCAGCAGGCGTCGAATTTTCACGCCTTTCTCAGGAAAAAACCCCTTTATTATTTGAAATACCCTGACAGAGTTAAATCCCCATTTGCTGTGTCAAACAGTTTCTTTTCAGTTAGTCAGTTTAAACACAGCTGTTGGAAAGCTTTTTCTCGGGTGCTGAAAGAAAAGCATGTCACAGTCTATTTAAAAACTGAGGCATTTCAATGCAGTCAAATCTATCTTTCTATAATGTGTATTTAGTTCAGCAACGACCAAATTCACTCATATGATGTGCATGCCTTTTAATGTCTAATACAATGTATTTAAGGAAAAGGCTGTAACATGTATTTTAGTCTATTGATTACAAAACACACAATTTCGTTTTTATTCCTCTGTATGAGGCCTATTTTAATCCTATTGAATACGAATTCTAATTTTATCTTTAGCATTGTGGCAATTTGCACACATGTACAGTGTCGTACTCTGTCAATTTAATAGTAACATGCAGCTGTTTAGCGTATGTTATATAATTCATTTCTGGATTTTTATTTAATATGTAAGTAACTAAATGACATTTTGCATAACAGAATGATGACAGCAAAAAACATAAACAAACTCATTGAGCTCATTCAGACAGTTACAGAAGGGGGTCATACACGCAGAGTACACAACACAGCGCGCTTAAAGCTAGACATTCTTTCACAAAGAGTACTCACACAAGTATTACCAATGTCAAACCACAAACCCCACATAGACATTGAAACACATATTTAACCCACAAATCAACACTTAGGACTGCTTACAAAGTGTACGCAAGACCAACCTATTTGTAAATACTAATTGTAAGTCATATTTACAAGAAGAGCTCTCAAAAGTAGCCCAAAAAACTGTTCCATGGTCAAGAAACCAAAATACACCAAATTCGCCAGTTTTGGCTGGTAGAACACTCAAAAAGCGCTCTGCATATCACCACTTATGAATGTTACTAAGTGCGCAGATCCGGATCCGTTTATGTACATATTTAGTTCCATGGGGTACTTAGTCACCAAGGAAGAAATATCTTTTTACTATACGTAAACCTATTTAGGTATCCCCTCTGAGGGAGTCAACTAAGTACTTACTAAATCCATATCGGTACCTCCAAAACAGCAACACTTTCAACAAAGTGTGCTAGAAGCAGGCATGCCAAGAATATTATAGCATATATAATATTATACTCCAAGTGACACTTAACACAATGTGTGCCGTTCAAGTTTTCAAAGTTGAGAAAAATCTCCTCATTACCTGCCTATATGAATTGCAATGCATATATAACTTACAAAACAAATTCCAAAATTGGCCAATCATACAAACAAAGCCACAGTAAGTGTTACTAAAACTACCTTACCAATCAAAGGCATCAAACCAACAGCAAGTGCCGCAAAATGGCTCTTACCAATCAAATGGTGTCCAGATTCCAACTGCCAAGTTCTGAGTGACCTAACGGTCGTTTTAAAATACTCACGCCAAAGAAGTTCTCAGTCGGGAGCGGCAAACACTTGGAGGATCAGATCAGGAAGACCAGAAATATACTGGGCTGGAAGACAAACAATCTCCGTGCGCAGGGTACCTCCTCAGTAGATTCCTGTCCTGTACTCCTCAGTAGATTCCTGTCTCCCTTCAAGACCACTCCCTTGGATAGCCGCTGAACCGATGAGGTCCACTTTCGGGTGCCATTTGTAGAAATAAAAACCTTCTTAGGGGTTCACTGATACATCTGGTCCTTAAGACCAACAAAGAAGAGATTGGCACAGAAGCTGTAATATCAAAAAACATGTTTTATTAACCTCAGATGAGGGAGATTGCATCTTACGGTACCCGCAGGCCACTGTAGGAGGCATTCTAATGAGTGCAGAGAACAGGGTCCTTATATATGTATTTGTTACATAGTCAGCATAAAATCAAGGGGAGGTCCTAGCACATACAAGCATGCTTATTGACTAATATGGGTATACAAAATTTGCTTGCTCCACAAAGTGGGAGGGGAGACTAAACTGCTTACATGAGTAAGAATAGCCTGACAGTTCTATACTAGGAGCAGGTGCATTCTACCAGCTAGGCCTCTCTGAGCATGTGCAAGACTCTGGAAGAGGGAGAAAGCACATGGCGAGCACATGGCTAACTAAAATGGCTGCCAAGTACAAAATGGCTTTCAGCTCATGCTAACAGCGATTCCTGCAATCTTTAACACTGCAACCTGCACTTGTCTTACCTTTGCACCATGGCCAAACAGAAAATGCCCAAATTCACCGACACTGAGTTGAAAGTGATGGTAGACGAGATAATAAGGGTAGAACCACATTTGTATGGGAGCCTGGTCCAACACACCCCACTTGCGTGCAAAAACCAGAAGTGGACAAGGATCTACAACAAAGTCAATGCTGTAGGGACCACCCTACGCACACTGCGTGACATCAAAAGGCGGTGGGTCGACCTCAAGGCCCGGGTCAAGCATCAGCGCCAGAGGAACCACAAGGCAGCCCAAAGAACTGGTGGCGGCCCTACCATACCACCACCACTAACCTTCACTGAATGGGAGGAGAAGGTGCTTGCCATACTGCATCCCGAGAGACTCACAGGAATCGAGGGGGGGAGTGGAGTGGAGGCTGGTAAGTACAAACAAAACAATCACATCCCACTGTAATGTACCGTTGTGCACAACAAGTGAGCCTCAATTGCCAGACAAAATCAAACTCATGTAGAATGCACACTGTCAACATGAATGTCTCATAAGGCTAGCATTTCCTCCCTCTGCTTCATCTCACAGGTAGGTAGCCATCTTACTGGTGAGGGGGTTGTTGGAACCTGACAGCAAGACCACAACTCCCACAAGGCCCTCTGTCTTCCCTCCCAAACAGCAGGGAGCACCCACCCCACCACACAGCCATGTGGCAGCTATCACCCTCCTCTGCTTCACTCAACAGGTAGGCAGCCATCTTACTGGGGAAGGGGTTGTTGGGACCTGACAGCAAGACCACTACTCCCACAAGGCCCTCTGTCTTCCCTCCCAAACAGCAGGGAGCTATCTGACCACCGCATCCCGCACTTTTGAGCTAACTCAGTCAAGCTGCATAAGTTGCAGCCAGTGCACACACAGAAAATACCATTGAGAGTTCACATGAATCACAGTGTCATTGATGAAGCCACATGTCACTGCAAAGCAAAGCCCAGGAACGCAGTGGCCAAAACCCAATGTGCAAGTGCCATTATCCCAAAGCATAAAGGCTCACATCAACACCACACATGCATGTAGACCCAGTCAAACATCACAAACCACATGAGGACAGTACAAAAAGCACAACAGAAATGAGGAAGTTGTGGCATAGTAGACAAACAGTCATAGCAAAGTCACAAATATCCTAGCATGAACAGAAGTGGATGAGCAACAAGTTGGTACCAGAGGACATGTACTTGGAAATACAATATCTGTACATATGAAATTGTTGCTACAGCCATGTCACATCGCTGACGAGCAATGTATTTACCTCCACATCATGTCCCACTACTGACAAACTGTTAGGAATGACAAGTAATGCCAAGATGAAAAGTCATGTCGAAATGTGCCAAACATGAACATCAAAGTTGTGCCGTGTACTGAACATGCTGACAATCCAACCTCTGTTCAACAGGTGACTCGCCAGCGACAGCAGGCGCCCGTGCCATGGACGAGCCCAGCCAGTCTCCCCCCAAGAAGCAGAACCCTCGGATGCAGACTCCCTGGTTTTTACGGATGAGGAGGACCGACCTGATCCCTCCGGCGTGCCCGGGCAAGCTTAGTCTCCGGCCATCACTGTCCCCACCACCACCACTACCACCACCACTCCCACAACAGCTGCAACAACAACGCTGACCCCTGCAGCAGCGACCTGTATGGCAGCCACCTCCACCATCACCACCGCTGCCTCCAACACTGTCCCTGTGCCAGTTGTAGCCAATACCACCAGGCTGCCTCGGGATGCTGGGGACAGTGTGCGGCGGCAGCGCCAGGTGCTGCCACAGGTCCGTGGCAGCGGGGCAGGTGGTAGGCCAACTGGAGGACAATCACAGGAGGACAATGAGACTGAGGCCCAGGCCACCGTGCAAACTGTCCTTGGGGCATACCAGCAGAACCAGGGACAGATGGGCCAGGTCCTTAACGAACTGCGTGAACTCCGCCTGCTGCAGAGGTCCATGGACACTCGTTTGGGACAAATTGCTGAGTACATGGGCCAGCTTGTGGGTGTGATGAGGGACATGCATGCAGCACAAATAGCTGCCCACCCCCCCGTGGCCAGCCGGATGATAGTCACAACACCACAGCAGCGTCCACAGGGAGGGGTGAGTCACAACACAGCGAATCCTCAGACACCTCCGAGCATGCAGCAGGTTCCCCCCCCGGCCAAACGGCTGAGGGGGCGTCCGAAAAAATCCCAGCGAGGATCACGTGGCAAAGCACCGTGCCGTACCAGTTCTCAGAGCCAGCGTTGATGTCACCAGTGTCACACCGAACATTGACTTTGTTGTAAATCCGATCCCACATTGCCACAAGGATGGGAGTGTACTGTTGGACTGTGGAATCCCACCATTGTGTGTTCTACCCGAACCATCCATGTACCATCACTTTCAACTTCAACCCTCACCTGTCACTCATTTACAAATAAACACAAATCACACCTGTATGCCTTTGTGTCAAGAGGAATATTTATCATAGTAAGTAGCATGTTAACTCACATCGCAATGTATCATGAGACGTGAATGCGACAATCCATTGAGAGAGTAGAGGAACCTGGAACCACACAAGAAAAAGACAGTGATTTGACATATGATGGCAGTACAGGAAAAACACTGCACTAGGCAACACTGTGAAAGATGCATAACAGTTAACACAGGCCAATACCATCAACATGGACAGAAGGGGGATGGGAGCACACGACTTCACCTCCCAGCATAGTTTACCCCTCAGCATCCTGGTAAATGCACTGCAGTTGAAATGCTTACTTCTTTTTCCGTGGAAGTGAGTCACCACGGCTGGATGCAGGTTAGTGCTGTCAATCCCTAGACACATGTGTTGCACGATATTATACCATTGAGATCGGTGTCTGCTCAGAAATCTGCCACAATACACTAATGTCTCTGTACCTCTCAATGCCCAACTCAGGTGAAACACTCAAAGCTACATTGCAAGTAAGCATTTTTACCAAACTGCATTTACCAGAATGCCAAGGGGTGAACTGTGCTGGGAGGTGAAGTAGTGTGCTCCCATCCCCCTAATAACATCAATATGGATATGACGTAGGTTGTTACAACACACACAGCACTGATCAATGAATCCCACAAGAGCCAGCATCAAAACACATCCTGTCATGTGGCCAAAGGTGACATTGTCGCATTCACAAACACAAGTACAGTTACACGGGGCTTTTCAGGGGTCATGTCCAGTCTTTTTGCATTTGTTCCCACATGAACAACAGTCACTGACGACATACCCACGCCAAATCTCCTTCTCAACGGAAGTTATCTTTTCCTGAATGACCACAACTGCTGTGGTTTACGGGAAGGCGTCCCGTAAATAGGAACACTTGCACTACATGTTCCTTGCTGTAGCAATGTTCTTTTTACTCCCCCATATGTGCTTGTAGATAGTTAGTTGTGGCCTCACATTCCCACAAGGAAAGCAGACTTCAATTAGTGATGCAGGCTCAATGGGCGTTTGTTTCAACAAGTAGTCGCTCTCACATCAGGCCGTGAGACCTTCGATTCCCAGGTGCCTTGACCGTCACTGTCTGCGAGACACGACTCTCCCACTTGTTTTTGGGCTACTGACACACCAAATATCAATAGCGTCTGATACTGAAGACCTTGCACATTTTTTCTACTTGTAGGCTCTGGCCTTGTCACTTCGTTGCACACTATTAATGGAGCCCTACCGGGTGTCACTCCTCATATTTACCGACTGCATTTGGCGGCTTCACATCAACCCTTTGCCAGTACTGCAGATTGCTGGTTTTCCGGCTCCTCTCACGCAATGTCAGCCCGTCCTGTGGTCCAGGCCAACCCCGGTCAGTTGCAACTGTACCGTGAACGGATGCAGCTCTTCTTTGTATGTATACCATTGGCTGTGCTCCGCATCAGTTATAGGCTGACCTTCCGCTATGCCTATTTTACCTGCTTACAACCTGTGTTCTACTGTCGCCGATGCCCCTTTCAATGGGCCATGGAGCTCTGCCTTTCCAACACATCTCTTGCTGATCTGGATTATGACCTGTGGGTGAGTCCTTTGATGGCCCACGACCAGGACTGTTCCGGGGATAGCCGTTTATGGGATGCCTTTCAACGTGTCAGACAGGCTGCCAGCTGCACTTGTGCGTTTGCGCAACGGCTCCTGTGCCATGCCTACATCGAGCCACTTCCAGCTTGCCATTAAATGCTCCTTTCGTCCTCGTGGTGCGAGGAGCACATCTGTTCCTTCATGCTACTGGATTGGATGGTGGTCCTTTTTGCTGAAACTGATTTGGATCGTCTTTTGGAACTGGTTGCCTTCAAAGCTGCATGTGCCTTCTTGGATCCGTAACTACTTACCAGCATCCGGAACTGTTGGCAACTAATTCAATATTGTCTCAACATTTCTCGCATCCTTCTGACAAAGGTTCTCAGCCATCTCTGACTTTGGCCCTGTCTGCATTAGCTTTGGCTTTGCTGACCTCTGCGGTCTGTTTCGCTTGGTACCACAGAACTGAGGAAGGGGAGGCTGTCTTATGTCCGTCGGGGTGATTGTTGCATATTATGAGCCAGGCTTCCATCGTGCAGCTGACACACTTGTAAATCCCTGACTTTGAAGTCTTGCAAGTAGCTTCGTTCATGTCTGTCACATGGGAACTGTCCGCAGAGCTTGATCTCTCCGCGCTCCTGGAGTACTGTCTGCACATTCTGTCTGTGGTCGAACAACAATGTCCCTTGTCATTCTGTTCTGGTCAGGCTCTATCACCATGACTCAACAGAGTCTCGCAGCTGCGAGTGACCACGGGTGCCTCTTAGATGTTATGGGGCAGCGGGCTAGGTGCACCACACTTGGGGAGGGGACAATCCAGAGAGAAGAGCGACACGGCACATGTGATGTACATTTGACCATCTATGGGCTGAGGAGTGTGTTCTGCTGACAAAGCCCATAGTTTAGGGACATTTGATACAGGTTCTTCCAGCAGGGGGAGGGGGATGGGTTTGTGGGTCTTCATCCAGAATGCTTATTGATATACCATCTTTCTTAATGATATGTGGACATGTTACTCTGCTAAGTGTTTTTGTGCAAAAGGCATTTCTCAAATACTTTGGTGCTGTATACTGCATGTTCCTACACAGTATTTGAAATACAACTTCTGAACTGTTTCTTGTCTTCAAATGAAGCCCTTGTGGACAAGTATAAGAGTCAGGGCGACAGGGTGTGTCTTGTTAATGCTATTCCTGTGAGATCTGAGAGTGTTGTGTCCTGGGGTGTCTGTGCGCTTGTATCACTGACAGTGAGTGTTTGAGCTAGTGAGGCACTATGGCTATTGGGTCCAGTGCTTCAGGGTGCTCAGGTGGTCGGATGACACGGTCCCGGCCTGCCCAAGTCTTCTAATCCTGCGCATAGTTCTCTGTGTGGACAGAATCCCTGCAACAATCCTCAAAGTTTGGGAGACAACAGCATAGCACACAGACACAGACATAGTCGCTCATTGTTAACTTACACTCAACGGAAGTAGTTGACGATGAGATGTTGGCGCACATCAAGGCCTTCTTCCTCACCACTGTCATCGTCACTGGGCATGTGTGGGTTTGGAGCAGGGGGCTGCTGCTGCTCATCATCGTCCAGAATCAGGGGGATCTTCTTGCGCAAGGCCAGGTTGTGTAGCATGCAGCAGGCGACTACAATCTGGCACACCTTCTGTGGGGAGTAGAGTAGTGCACCACCACTCTTGTCTAGACACCTAAATCTAGACTTGAGCAGTCCAAAAGTGCGCTCCACAACACGATGTGTCCTCCCCTGGGCATCATTGTAGTGGACTTCCCCGGGCATTGTTGGATTCCTCAGTGGGGTCATCAACCATGGACGATTGGGATACCCTGAGTCACCTAGTTGTGAGGAACACAGACAAACATTTCAATCAGAATATGTGAGGAGAGCAGCATGTCACACATACATCACAGTCATTGACACAGCACACTCACCAACAAGCCAGGCCCGCTCGGGGTGCAGATTAGCCATCAATTGTGGTATGCTGCTGTTCCGCAAGATGTAGGAGTCATGTGCAGAACCAGGAAACTTTGCACAGACGTGTGAGATTATCTAATCCGCCTGGCATACCACTTGCACATTAATGGAGTGGTGGTGTTTTCGGTTGCGATAAATGTGTTCACGTGCCTGTGGTGGAACAAGGCCAATGTGGGTTCCGTCAATAGCTCCCACCAAATTTGGGATGCCTCCCAGATCAAAGAAATCCCCCTTCACAGCTGGCAATTCATCCCGCCTCGGAAAGTGTACATAGCTGTCCTTGTACAGCATCAATGGTGACAGGACGTCACACAACACCATGCTGAACATGGGCTGTGACATTCCACCGGCACTGGACACAGTGTACTGGAAAGACCCAGTGGCGAAGAAATGCAGTGTAGCCATCACTTTCACTGTAGCAGACAATGCAGCAGGATATGTTCGCTTTGGCTTCAAATGGGGCTCCAAATGAGCACATAGCTCTCGCAGTGTGAGGCGATCCAAACGAAATTTCCTGATTATGTCGATGTCCTCCATCATCGCCAGGTGTGGGACAGGTCGAAAGATAGGTGGTCTCCTCCTATGTATCCTGTCAGGGTACGCATGCATGAGATGAGTCAAAGATGAGAGATGTGGTACACAGCTTAAGCGAAGACTCGCACAAGCACAACATTGCCTTGAATCTTGGACATGTGACATGCACAAGTGACACGCATACAGACGTTACTTTTCTTCACTCACTCGACATACTCACTACTTCAACATCCATAGTAGCTCGATGTGTATGGCATATAGTATACTGCTACATCAAGGTTGGTCTGCCCTGTGGTTGATGCCACAGCACTTCTGTCACTGCAAGGCTGGCTGCTGTCACTGCAAGGCCTCAGACTTCAGTCCCACAATACACAACGACATTACGGAATGAGGGCAGTGAGTGTCCGCTGGACAATGATACATGTATATTCAGCACGGTGGGCAGACAAATGTGAACATTATGGGGTCAGTACATTGTGACTGTGTGGTGATTTTGCGTGATAGATATTGCCATGTTCACCTTCATGAGGTACATAAACACATGGTTTGTATATACATGCACACATGGCTGTGAATGACAGATGATGTCATCCAGGCGATGATTTTTTGCTACACATGTGCACTCCTATGACGTGTGTGAGACATTTACAGGCAATGGCAGCTAGGCACACTGCTTGCCACACCAGTATGTGTGTTGTAAGTACTAGGGATTACCAGTGTGTCTGAGTTGCAGAAAATGGACAGCTCGATTTGTCAGCCTACATCACTGGCCCTTCAGAAGATGGCCCATGGCCAAGGATTCGCTAAGCACATAGCAAGAGATATACAGGCAGTGTTAACAGGTCATTAGTTTCATTACACTACATTGGTACAGTGTGAGAGCCCTTTGGTCTTTTGGACTCCTTGACTCATTTAGGGCCATGCTGGCCACGAGGCATGACAAAGAACGTAATTTCACTCTCCTTTTCTTGGACAAGCCATGTGTGTGCAGACTTGAATCAAAGGTCACACTCTATGATGCCTTCACTGGGTGCACACATCACTTTCGGCTGATGTTTTGGGGTGTGTGATGCAATTCGCATGGCGACAATGCAAATGCATGATGTGTTTACAGGCGCGGTAGCTGGCGTCCACAGCGTAAACACGCATTGGCCCCAATTGACTGCTGCAGGATTGCGGATGGCGCTTCCTGGCCGACGCGGTGTGGCACCGCCTATGCGAATGCGCCATCTGCCAATGGGAGCCGCCAGTGGATTACATTTTTGAATGTCGCGGGGTGCGCGTTCTGCATCGGCGGGGCACGACATTGGTCCTACTTGCCTTCAGGGGCCCTGAGGGTGTCACTCATGTGAATTGGGTGGGCCTCGCACATTGCAGTTGGCAGGTTGCGACATACATCGTGGGGCCGGCCCGGCCTGCACGCTTGCTGGGAGTTGTAGTTGTACAGGGGTTGCATGCTAGGAGGTGTTTTGGAAGTACCTCTGCTGTAGGGCGCGGCGGCATCTTATCTGCCGGAGGTGCACCAGGTAGAGCAGCGGAAAGGCCTGTAGCGCTGGATCCATGGCGGCTCAGCTGGTCTGGATGTGCTCTGGGTCGGCTTTTCCTTTCCGTAGTTGTGCTTCCCCCATCCGCGATGTGGTGGTTTTTACGCCGCGGTGGGCAGGGCTGTTTGTTACATCGTAATCTGGTTGGTGGACGGAACGTGATTCCGCACGCCGGTCTTGCTCTATAGGCTCCGTCCGCCACCCTTGCGTACCGAGAAAACGTGCGGAGCCGGTAAAACCGCGTCGGATGGAGAATGGCCTCTGTAGGCACATTGTAATATGGTGCTCCCAATATACGCATCAGGGGCGGGAAAAAAGACGTTTTCCGCCACCGCCAACACTACGGATGGGCTTCCGTCCGGCATTGTAATGAGCCCCTAAGGGAGGAGGAGGTTATCACATTCTACAGATTGAAGAAAGAAAACATCTTAGATTTACTTCTGAAAATTGGATCACCTCAGCAGCCAAAGACTGGTCACTCACATGCAATCCAAGCACATGTGAAGCTACTGCATTTGTTGGCATCTGGGTCCTTCCAAAACACTTGTGCCAGGATGGCAGGACTCCACTTCATTTTGGCCTACTGTCCTAGATGCCATCATGAAATCGTGAAGATTACTCCTCGGTATCTTCATTTCCCTAATACTTAGGAAGGGAAGCTTACGGTCAAGCAAGTATTTTACCAAATATTCAAGTTTACTAATGTGTTGGAATCAGTAGATTGGACTCATATCCAATTGGTACTACCTGCTGCAACAGCACACCTGTACAGGAACAGGAGGCACACTTATTCAATCAATGTTCAAGCTATTGTGGATTTTCAAGGTTGTTTCACAAATATAGTTGCAAAGTATCCTGTAGGTGCACATGATTCATACATCTTGAGGCACTATACAATAAGTAAACGCTTCCAGAATGGTTTCCTAATAACTGTTGAATTTTCCAAAAACTTTCCACAAAAAAGTCTCATCTACCTCAGCTCCTTCCTCTAAAGCTTTGGGATGATCTGTCAAGTGGGGGCTGAGAACAAATGGGGAGGGGGGCCCAAAGCATGTTTTTTCCCATCCATTTTTCCAAAGGTAAATTGAACAGCTATGCCGCAAAAGCTACTGATTGGAATTGCACCAAACTTGGCAGCAAGCTAAATATTAGTCCAGTAAGAGTGCTTTTTGAGATTTGGTTTCAATCTGTTAAGTAGATTTTGAGCAATTAAGGCACAAAAACTTTGTATTTTTATGCCACAGAGGATCCGTGGGGCCACCAGATCTCCAGAAGAGATCTTATTGGCTGCCACCACATCAACAAGGGTGTGGCAGCAACTATCTTAGGACTCAGGACTCAGTCCAAAGTCCTAAAAATAATGCAAAAAATATAAATAAAGTGACAGGGTAGGGATACTCTGTCCCCCAGGCCACACTTTAAAAATTGGGCAAATCACACCTCTGAAAAAAAATTGACCCTAAAAACCTAAAAAACTCTATATATATCTTCTGGCTAGGCAAAGCCATAGAGGTATATATAGCGATCCAATTGAACACACACATGGAAGAGAGTAATCTCCTTGCCCACTACCAGTCACACTTTTGGAGTGGCAGTAGTGTTAAAATTGCGATCCTAAAAATTCTGGAAATTAGCCAACATTTGTTAGATGATGAACCAGAGTATATTCTTGTCCTTTTGGACTTATCATCTGCTTTCAACAAGCTTGATTACCAGTGGTTTCTGAACATCTTGGGGATCGGTGATGAGTTCTTCAGATGGTTCTGCTCCTTCATAAACAACTGAAAAGAAATAGTAAGACCATCTAGTTGATCATCCGGGTTCACACCCCTGATGTGTGGAGTTCCTCAAGATTCCAGTCTAGAGCCAAAACTGAATAATGTTTACATTGTACCTCAGAAAATTATTAAGGAAAGATCAGGTGTGGTCAGTCATCAGCATGGAGGTGATATCCAGGTCTCCCTGAGGATACCATCAGCATGAGATATTACTATTATAAAGTCATGCATTTAGAAAATTCAATACTGGATGATAGAAAATCTACTCAAACAAATTTCGAGAAAACTGAATACCTCTTAATCGATTGAGTACACTAATCAAAGGACTTTGATGAATGGCCCTCAGTGGTTAGAGACAATGAAACCTATCCATTATCAACAAAGGAGGTGAAGGCATTGGGCATATGGATTGATTCATATCTCGCCGCAACCTCCCACATAGAGATGGTGGTTTCCATTTCTAGCCACTCTGTTCACCATCAAAAGCTTGAACTATTCCTCTACCGCCAATGACTTTCAACAGGCGATGTAGTCTCTGCTCTTATTGAAAGTGTACAATGGTAACTCAGTCATAGCTGGTTTACGTGCCCATCTGCTGGCCACCATCAAAGCTGAAATACAATCAGCTGCCAGACTCTTATCAGAAACAGGAACATACAAGCATATAACCTCAGCCTCGGAGACCTGCACTGGCTTCTCTTTGAGGCCAGAATAAAATTCAAACTACTTGTATCATGAAAAAAACATTATATCTAAAACAAAATCCGGTTATCTGAAATTCACCCTCAAAAGATCTGGCGATAAACTCAACTTGAGAACGCTACAGAAGGGTACAGAATCTGCCACTTAAAACTAGTAAATTCAACACTCAAAGAGCAGCCACACAATCCTTTCCAGGAGCTGCAACATCGATTTGGAACTCGCTCCCAGTGTAAATTTGACAGTCTAAATCATTATTATTTTTAATAAGAAAGTACAAATGTTCCTCTTTGAAAGCCACGTGGACCTCTCATCATCTTTTGATAAAACAGGATGGACTCTCCTATGAACGCTTTCAATCTGAGTTGCCTATGCTTTCACATTTGTTCCTCAGTTTCCACAGTTTTGTTTACCTCCAGTACTTTAAATTGCTCACTCTTCTACTTATGCCTTACACTTTGTCCTGTCCTCCCATTCTTGTATCCTACATCTACCTTGATTCATCATCACTTTCATTCCTCACTTCCATCCACTACCCACTCCTTACTCAGCTGCTTGACTAATCACTGCTAATTCTGGACTCCTAGCTAAACTAGCTCTGTTACTAGTTTGCACCTGTTCAATTGTTAAATAATTTTTTCTTCCTTCCTGTTCAGTGTAAGTTGAGGCATGTCTTCTCGTTTCATGTACAGCGCGCTGTTCAATCATGATTGAGTGAGCTGTATATGAATGCATAAATTATTAAACACATAAATACATTTCCTTTTCATCAACGTCCATTAATTATGGACCATATTATGGACCTTTGGTAGTTTATCCTCTAAACTTAGATTTTCTCCAGAAATTTGAGGATTTTCAGTTAAAACCTAACTCCAAATCAGGCCCTGAACTACTTCCATTGAAGAGCAGTATAACTAGATGGCTGAGCATTGAACATTTGTGTGTGATCTTTGGTTGAAGGTTCAAAATGGTGAAAAAGTCAGCTCAGACTTTCATGCTTCAACAGCTGAGTAAATGACGTCAAACTTTGATTCGGTAATAATAATTGTGTATAAAAATATTCTGTACAAAGGGCTTTGGAAAATATGTTGTACAAATAAGAAATTGTTATTCATGCATGTATCAAGTACAAATAGGTGAGAACATTGCCTGTTAATCATTCAGTCTTTGTATCTGCCTCTCAAGCTTCAAGCAACACCACAAGACTGGTGTGCAGTTATCCACCTTGTAACTAGAGGTCTCGCTTCTTAACTGTAAATATAATATATGTCTGCTAGTAGAAAGTTCCAAGTTCCCCAAGAAATGGGGACAGAAGCTCTTTTTTAACCATATTTATTAGCCTTTTAGCATTATTCCATATGTAACAGCCAAACACAATTACAGTGAAGGACCAAAAGTCGTAAGCGGTTGAAGGATGGAGGTAGGCAGATACAATGGGGAGATGGCCCTCTCTGGAACTTGTCATATAGGGTTGGGAAAGTAACAGTCCAAATAACTGTGAGCAATGGTGCACAGTTTACCAGCCCTAATAAACTGGGAATTGGGTATGTAATGTTGGGACTCCTCTAGTTAAAACTGCAGAACTAAATTGGTGTCAACTCAGAAACTGGGAAAGGGGGCTGTAGTGGAGCAAGGGGAGGGACGGACACTTAGCTGGAGCCGGATAGGTGTGGGCACCAAGGCGTGAAGACATGGGCGAGACAATCTAATTACATTGGAAATAATGGATGATGTTGGCCGAAGGGTGGTTTAGTTAAGGGATCAGGGATTATGATAGCAATGTATCATCTTTGGGATTCTCTTTCAGACCTCCAAGAAGGTATCTCAATCGCCAACCATTGGGCACTTGTGTAGGCCCTTAGCATTTTCTCAGTGCAAGGCCTTACTTTCAGGGTCGACCCAAATGATTGTGGACTGGCGCCATGATTGGCGTGTGGGAGGGACTTTGGCTTTCTATCACATGGTGACTGCTTGAACGGCCAGAGGGCTGCATTGAGCTGACAACTCACCCCCTGTCATAAGGGTCGCCTTCACCCAGTTACAGTTTTTTTACTCAACAAAACTTTGGATTCTGGAACATATAGTTTTACAATTTCTATTGTTTTATGGACATACATATTGCAGCATTTAGAGGACTCTTATCTAAGAACCTAGACTGAAATGGGGTCAGTTGGCAACTGTGGGTAAAATGGAGATGCTGCATTTTTGCCTATAGAGCAGCAGGATCCCTGCTGTATGCTCAACCCATGCTGCCTACTTACTCAACAAGGCATGTCCTGTCTGATTTGCTCTTCAATAAACCCTACAGGCTCCCTTTGTCCATGTCCCCTGTGTCATTGCCCCATTGTCAATGTTGCAGCGTCAGTTCTAACCCTCTCTATGTCTATAATTTTAAAAATATATAAAAATGTGACAAATAAATATATATATATATATATATATACATATACCAATAACATTAAAATTATGTTAAAAAAACATTCTATTATTAATTAAAACATTAAACTATTTAAAAACATTTAAACTTAAATTTTCCACTCTAATCAATGCAACAGTAGGGAAAGTGTTGGATAGCGGAGGGGTAAAAATAACTATTCCCACTCCAGTGAGTGCAACAGTAGGGAAAGTGTTGGATAGCGGAGGTGTAAAAATTACTATTGCCACTCCAGTCAGTGCAACAATAGGGAAAGTGTTGGATAGCAGAGGGATAACATTTACTATTCCCACTTCAGTCAGTGCAACAGTAGGGAAAGTGTTGGATAGCAGAGGGGTAAAAATTACTATTCCCACTCCAATGAGTGCAACAGTAGGAAAAGTGTTGGATAGCGGAGGGGTAAAAATTACTATTCCCACTCCAGTGAGTGCAACAGTAGAGAAAGTGTTGGATAGCAGAGGGGTAAACATTACTATTCCCACTCCAATGAGTGCAACAGTAGAGAAAGTGTTGGATAGCAGAGGGGTAAACATTACTATTCCCACTCCAATGAGTGCAACAGTAGGGAAAGTGTTGGATAGCAGAGGTATAACATTTACTATTCCCACTTCAGTCAGTGCAACAGTAGGGAAAGTGTTGGATAGCGGAGGGGTAAAAATTACTGTCCCCATTCCAATGAGTGCAACAGTAGGGAAAGTGTTGGATAACAGAGGGATAACATTTACTATTCCCACTTCAGTCAGTGCAACAGTAGGGAAAGTGTTGGATAGCAGAGGGATAACATTTACTATTCCCACTTCAGTCAGTGCAACATTAGGGAAAGTGTTGGATAGCGGAGGGGTAAAAATTACTATTCCCATTCCAGTGAGTGCAACAGTAGGAAAAGTGTTGGATAGCGGAGGGGTAAAATTTACTATTCCCACTCCAGTGAGTGCAACAGCAGGGAAAGTGTTGGATAGCGGAGGGATAAAAATTACTATTCCCACTCCAGTCAGTGCAACAGTAGGGAAAGTGTTGGATAGCGGAGTGGTAAAAATTACTATTCCCACTCCAGTCAGTGCAACAGTAGGAAAAGTGTTGGATAGCAGAGAGGTAAAAACTACTATTCCCCCTCCAGTGAGTGTAACAGTAGGGAAAGTCTTGGATAGCGGAGGGGTAAAAATTACTAATCCCACTCCAATGAGTGCAAGAGTAGGGAAAGTGTTGGATAGCGGAGGGGTGAAAATTGCTATTCCCACTCCAGTCAGTGCAACACTAGGGAAAGTGTTGGATAGCGGAGGGGTAAAAATTGCTATTCCCACTCCAGTCAGTGGAATAGTAGGGAAAGTGTTGTATAGCGGAGAGGTAAAAATGACTATTTCCACTCCAGTGAGTGTAACGGTAGGGAAAGTGTTGGATAGCGGAGGGGTAAAAATTAATATTCCCACTGCAATAAGTGCAACAGTAGGGAAAGTGTTGGATAGCGGAGGGGTGAAAATGACTATTCCCACTCCAGTGAGTGTAATAGTAGGGAAAGTGTTGGATTGCAGAGGGGTAAAAATGACTATTCCCACTACAGTCACTTCAAAATTAAAAACAAACAAAATATCAACAACGAAAAATATTTGAAAAACAAAATAAATTAAAAAAATATAGAAATATGTAAAAAATTAAAATACACATATATTTAATATTATAAATTAAAAACATAAAAACATAATATAATGTTAAATACATATCACTATTTCCTACAAATATTATATTAAATAAAATATTAAAATATATTTCAAACTAAGAAATATTTTTAGTTACAAATTATTTATAAACAAAAACATTATTACATACATTCATTTTATTTACATCCTACCCTATAACACCACACAATTCACAACCTATATCTAAATTAAAAATAAAATGTACTTCCATAATTAACATAATTAATTTTCAATTAAATAATTAATATTAATTAACTATTAATTAATTAAAATTAAATTACACCCCACCCTTTACCCCTATAAATACCACAATCCGCACCTAAAATTAATTAAACATTTAGGGGCCCATTAGGATGTCGGGCGGAAGCACTACCGCCGTGCTGTCGGAGGCAGAAACAACCAGTTACCGTCCGCCCGCCGCGGCCCACACGCCCGCACAATTAGGATGTGTAAAAGCAGCCAAACACCGCCCGTAAGCCCGCGACGCCGTCCGCCATCAAAGTGCGCCCGTTCACGTAGCGGCGCCAGCCAATGGAGGCACACCGTCCGACGAAATCACGTCCCGCCCGGCGTACAAATTACGATGCTGCAAACAAACAGCTCCCCCGGCTAAGAGACACCGTACGAGACACCAAGGTGGAAATTCGACCGCACGAGTACGGACACCAAAAGGGCGGCCCACCCCGACATGAATCCTGCACTCCAGGCCATCCCCATGCTGCCACCCCGACATGAATCCTGCACTCCAGGCCATCCCCATGCTGTACCTGATGCAGCACCTAGGAGTCAATGCGCCGCGGCGACGCAGGTAGGCAGACACACAACAAGGGCACGCAAACACCGCACACAGTGCAAGGGAGGAAAAAACTGAACATGGCCCCCCCAGACAGCCCTGTGTGGACAGGACACATCCACCACTGCACCCACAAATGTCACACCGTGCTGAATGAAACAACTCGCAACTACCGGGCACACACTACCCGGGACCAGGAACTGACGTCCCCGTCACGGCAACGCAGCGCAGCGGCGATGACGCAGCTACACATGCGCACAACGCAGAGGCCAACTACAGCGCCATGCATGGGCCGCACACAAATAACACAGGCACACAACTACACACACCACACACCAGCCCCACCCTGAACGCACATGTCACGTGGCATACCTGCATCAGTCATGTCCCCAACCGGCAACTCACAGGTGCCAACATGACGCCACACAAGTGTACCGAACAGGGCAGTGACGTCACGCCAAAATAGGACACACCCTTGTGTGCATAACATGGCGAAGCACACAGCGGCTGCGACATCACGCCGCAGAATATGTACCGCGTCCGCAAAAGGCACGCCATTACCATACAAAAATAATAATACCATCCGGCACCCAATACCAATACATGCAATACGTAACATGAAAAAACCCGGGTGCCTGACAACAGGTGTTACCAATTACAACACACACACACAAGGCCGAACGTATAGCGGAAACGCAGCGTGCCGCCCACATACGGGAAAGCAGATAGCACTGAATGGCCTTCCATTCCCACTCTGAAACCACATTTCGACTAAACAAGCCGGAGAATACAGCCATTGTCCCAACAACAAGCCAAACAGAGGCATGCCGAGGAAACAGTCCAATGTGCAGATAGCGCACAACATGAAAGAACTTCTGACCACAAAAAAGAAATAAGAGCACTCCTCCATGTGGTTCCCATGCAAGTAATCTGGAAGGAGTCAGACACCACTGACCTTGACCATTCATAGAAGCATGTGGGATGAGGACCTGTGTCCTCCGCACAAGCTACTATAACCCAAACCCTGCCTCCGTACGACTATTCCAGATTTCCCAGCATCGTCGGAGGGTGCACCCTGCTGACTGCACAGCCGGCTGGAGCACGCCATCACATCGCCCTGTAGCAAAATGGCAGTCGCACCACAGCTACCCAACTACGCCGGACAGATGAGGCTGTACAACCAGAGCCTGCTACAGATATTGGGCTGTGAAAATCTGGCCTTGCTGAACGTAAGTTACCGAGTAACTTACCGCATCTCAATGTTCAGCTGCGTCATCCCCGTCTTCTACTGTCGGAGGTGTCCCTTCCACTGTCCTGTGGATTTATGTCTCTCCAACCCGGCATGTCCAAAGGCGGACCTGGTACAACTGTTCAACCCCTGGACGTCCACGACAGGATCTGTTCAGTCTATGGGGGCATGGCGTATGTGGCTGCAATCGGACCCACACTGCAATGGGACCACTGTGCCTACACACAACGTATTCTGGAGCACAGTTTCATCGAATGTCATCCAACATGTCCCATCAGGCTCCTACAAGGGACAACATACGATGAACACATTGACAGCCACCATCCGCTTCATTGGATGGCATCCATGTTTACCACCAATGCCATGGAAGCCCTGCTGGAAGGTATCGCATACCTGACAACCTGTCAATTCGTCGGGCCCCGACGCAACACCCCCAATTGAACAATGATGTCCTACACCGTACCCATGCTTGGCTTTCGCACGGACTGGGCAGTCAGCTGTACAACAACTATACCATACAACCTGCAACTAACACCACACCATCAACTACACTTCCATGATATCGGACATTTCGGGGACATGCACTCTGTTCCCCACCAGATCCAGTAACTCTGCATGAACAGGGGGAGGCAGAGGTATGGGATTTGTGTATGGCAACCACATGGACAAAACTGCACGTACAACTATGCCATAAAATGTATCCTGCGCCCATGAACATATGCACCGGTCAGTGGACAGTAATCGGTCTGCTGTAGTATGTGAGAGCTGTCACCTCACCTTCCTCTGTACTTCCGTGCCAGGACTTTTGCATGGACAACAAATGCATCCCCCAACAACATGACCCCAGTGACTGTGACATGTCCAGTAGCCACCACATTGCAACAACAAGTGAGACGCTGTTGCATGCACGTAGGCTCATGCCCTGATGTCACCTCACACGCAGGTGTGTCGGAGTAACTATTGCAGCAAACCTGTAACATGGAACTGAGATGTACTGTGCCCATGATGTCAAGCGGTCTGGTAGGCAAAATGAATACTGTCTGTGTCAAAGTCAACAGCTCCTCAGTAATTAGCAAATGTACATTAGCACAGCAACGGCTAAGCAGTTGTAACTCTGAAGCCCACATCCCATAGTCAACAACTAATCACATGTACCCCTACACCCTATGCTATGTGTAATCATGCTGAGTATATCCTCCACATGCATTTCGCTGCCAGTAGTGTCCACTATACTGCATCACGGAGGACATAAGTCCTAATACATGGCTTGAAGTAAATATGTGTCTCTGCTGAATCATTTCACAAACACAAGTACGAATGAGAGAGGATGAGAGTGTGTGAAGTACACGACAGTCGTGAGATGACCATGTAGTCCACTGTCACTGGATGTCAACGCAAATGAGTAGCCGCAACAGTGGCCACAGTGCAATACCACAGCTCCTGGAGCAGGACATGTCAGACTCTGAAGGTGCCCGATAGATCATCACATCAACACTGACGGCCTGGTCAATACAAAGCACAGTCCTACACATGTCTACAATTTCCCACACAGTCTGACCACACACTCAGCAACAAAAAGTAGGAGCCACGCAAAAGCATGCCACAGCAATGCCTGTCAAAACACACACACGACATCAGTTTGGGTGGGCAGCACTGCACAATGAGTAAGAACTGCAGAAAATCTGACATGCACAATTGAACTAGGCACAATCTTGACAGTGACACACCCTGCACACACACAACGTCTGAACCATAACAAGTAGGAGTCATCCTGAACTGCAAGGACACACCCACACACTGCATTCCGTGCAACATACAACACACACATCTCATCATATACACAGACCTCAACACGGTTACAAACATCCACCATGGGCCTGGGAAACATATGTGTGTAGTCGACATGGCCACAACACACACACACACCAACGCCACCACAAACTCACACCACCCACACCACCACCCACCACCACCTCCCAAATGCACACATTGAGAGTAGGCCATGTGCCCAGGCACAATGCACATCACAAGACCAACATACACCTACACCGCTGGCCACACAGCAAGTAAGCTCACACATGCCCGCATACTCAGCGCATGCTGCCAGTCCACCTGTGGCTAGACTCACACCCTGTGCATTGCATGCACGCAAACATGACACAGATACATTTACCCAGAAATAACACCAAATACATGCAGTCAATCCGTTGCACAGAAAAGCAGATTCATCACACACACAAGTAGCAGAGTCTGAAAGAAGTGAAGTCCCTGCCACGTGTACAACATATTGGAATGTGAGACCAGACATTGCAATTGCTGAGGTCACATACACGGCATGTGCCCCACTTAACCAAGCACACACTGCAACAACTGCAATAATCAACTACACAGATACAAACGACTACAGGAACAACAGCATCCAGTCACAGATTACATCGACAGGCGGCATAACTCATCTACCCCAGGGACAGTGCCCAGTTCGATGTGCCGAGTAGTGACACGTAGTGCCGCGGATGCAATGTGTGTTAGTGTGCCTTTCCATGGCCAGCCAACACTGCCATGGCAGTCACAATATCCATCACAGCCACCACTGTGTCAGAAGGAGATGTGTGAGTGTGCCTACCAATCTAACAGGATGCCAGTACGACTCGGTGCTGTGTGTGTGCTACGGGACAGTTGCAGGTCCGGCCCAGAGAGAGTAGCACAACTGTGGAAGACACACATGTGTCATGTGAAGCGGGAGTTACGCTTGGCCCAGGTGGGTGGGTGTGACGGGTAGGTGCGCACATGCAATGTTGAAACACACTGTGTTGGGAGGATTCGGGAGGACTAGATTACCGCTGTCTTGGGCATTTGTAAAGACCACCTGTCTGGGGATGAATGTGAACACGTGTGTGCACAACAGGCGGCCATACGAAAGATGCTGCATCAGGTGTAGACGTCAGCCCACCCTCTGGGGACATGCTGGATACTGCTGTGCGTCCACCAGGCCCTTGCCAAGGCACGCACATCCCCTGTCGACCAGGTGTACCCCCAACATTGTCCACCTGCACGGGCTATCCAGGACACGGGATGGCAGTGGAGCATGGTGGGTGAGAGGTCATGGCGCGCTCCTCCTGGTCACATCACGCAGGCAACACATCCTCATTGTGCAGCATGGCACAAGTCAAATATGAGTAGTGGGGGACGCACACATCGCGCCCGGGAGTGACGTCACGGAAGGTGGCTCGCACCATCGCACTCATTGCCTATTTCCCCACACACGTTACATGCCATTGCAACAGAGAAGCCAGCGCGTGCACAAGCAGCTCCAAGCTCGCCCCAGAGAGGTCAAAGAGTGAATGTGTGGGTCCATTAGCTCCAGTTGGACGCGGCCTGGGCCGCTAGGGCAGCTACAGCCTCTGTGTGTTGCAGGTGGTGTATCCGGACTGCGGAGCCTGTCATGCATTGTCAATGTTGTCCAGGTCTCGAGTCGGGGTACCACGCAGGTGGACGGCGTCCCGCCACTGATTATACCGCGAGACAGACAACTCGTTCAAATGGACCCACACATACACTCTTTGGCCTCTCTGGTGCGAGCTCGGAGCTGCCTGTGCACGCGCTGGCTTCTCAGATGCAAACGCAAATTGGGGTGAGGGAGGGGAGGCCATTAAGTCTGACGGTGCAAGCCACCTTCCAACATGTCACATCCGGTCGGGACGTCAGCGTCCCCCCACTACTCCGATTTAGGACTCGTGCACTGCTGCCGTCAGATGTGCCACTCCCCAGGGGGTGGGGAAAGGGTCAGGAATGTCAGTCTGAGATTGGCGCAGTTGAAGGCACACCTTCACTGGGGGTGACAACCATTGGACGGTCTGGTGTAGTCCACCCACGCGTACATGTGGGCCCTCCATCATCCATGTCTCCTGCGGCTAAGTGATGTCATGGGCAATGACGTAAGTGAGGAGAGCTGTCTGCCCCACGCACAGATGGCGCATCAGCTCAACAGACCCAGCACTGAGGGCAGCAGGGGTCACATGTGCAGGGGCAGCTGTGCCTGGTGTGAAGGACACCCTATCCTTCATCCCTGTGCCGACACGTGTTGCACCAGTGGAAGTGGATGGGAGGGCGGTCATTGGCCTCCGCGTGGCTGAAGAAGACCCAGAGTCCATGTCCCTTGTGTCATACAACATGGATGTATCACCTCAGTCCTCAAATGACGCCGAAATTGCCCACTGGTCCTGTGATTCATCCAGCACACGTCTAGCCCCTCCGAGGCGCAGGTCACAACTGTCTCACTCAGCAGCTGTGCAGCTGTGCAGCTACATCCGAAGCCACCCCACTGTTGAGCGTCCCCTGTCCCTCAGCACCCAGGGGAGATGCCACATGAGAGAGAGCGAGGTGGTCCCACTCATCTGGCATCAATGACACAGACATGTGCAAGGGAAGCAGCACAGAACATACACAAATCCACATGTTGCACGATACCTGTGCAATAGTATACAGCCACCACAATCAACACCCAATGGCTGGCGTACAGGAAATGAATCCGCGAATTAGTGCCACGAATGTAGTGCACATCGCACTACACACGGCCTGTGTCACCCTGCGACCATAGCCCCAACTCGCGTTGTGCACAACCACTATCCTGATGGTGGCAAGGATGACCACTATGTAATTAGGCCAAACACATACCTGCATGGATCCAAATGGGAAACTACTCACACAGACTGCAACCTGACAGCCCGCATTGGCCATGAGCCCATGCCATCCACCTGTCGTTCACACGAGCACAACTGTTGTTGCACGGTGTGCCGGATGTGCAAGTACCAGAGACATGAGGTGAGGCATCGCACACATATGTCCGACCGAAATCAGAGTAGGCACAGTGCCCCTAACATACATGTGGATAGCCACTCCAGCCTACTACAGGTTGTACCTGAGGGCTACGACTCCGAGTGCATTGGGAATGCAGAGTGCCCTAATTGCATCTTAAGCCCCAGGACTAGCATATGCATGTCAGATGCACACAGCACAGACTGCAGTTGCTACACACTGCATCACATAACAAACATCACATTACCCAGATCATGGGTAGGCTGTGGACACATGCTGCCTCTCACAGCAAAAGACACCATCACACAAGACTGTAAACTTGCTTGCTGCTGATGCCACAACAAACGTGCATCCGGCACAGGTCGTGTGACTGTCAAGATGCAGACCATTACTGGTGTAATGCAGCGCCGTGCTAACCTGACAATACGAGGGGGCATCCCCCGATCCGTCAACGCCACGTAGTGGCCCATCCGGCAGATGCCGTCACACCCTTTGGGCAATTGGCTGCACTGGCGGTCACACACACACAAAGGCATCAACTTGGTAGCAATGGCTCCTCACAAGTCCTTGGGCTGGAGGAATTCCAACTGCAGGGATGGTGCACAGGAGGCTTGGAATGTCACTAATGCACTTCTCAACATCACCCACATCCACCAATCACAGTGGCATGCTGCTGACCCATCCCAAATACTCCGAGACGTGCAACAGAGCCAGGAAGTAATCGGACATGGCCTAACAGCATGTGTACACCACAACGTGAATGCATGCTGCTGGGAGTGTGTACACAGTACCTGACCAACCCATTCACATGCAGGTTGACAGCACATCGAGCAATGTGTAGCCTGTCCACATCTACTGTCCATTGTCAGGTGGACCTACACAAAGATCACACGGCAACACTTCTGTGTGGGTGTACCCACTGTGTCCAACACTGCGCAACCATCAACATACTCGCCCTGTGCATGGCCCACCCCGCAATGGAGGTCACATTCTGTGCCACTATCTCTCACACACATCCCTATCACGAGGCATGGTGTGTCCAATCGACAGTGCTGAGTTAGCGCTTTTCCGGAGGGTCCTGAACAGGAGACACATGTAACCCACTGGGCAGTCTGTGTTGTCACCTACTGGCATTGTGCAGTCAATGTGCAGCCCAGGCCTGCTGGGACTGAGAAGGGCAACATGGCCCCAGCCTGCCATTCTCACGAGCAACAAGTGCTCTGAGACCTGCATTGCCAATTGGCTGTGTCACTGGATGTCTGACATGAAGTTGCCATGTACCACCACTCGGGAGGGACAGACATGGCAAAGCGCCCGAGAGCTCACATACCCCTGCCACCTGCAGTAAGCATGGTGAGCAGTGCATGTTGGAACCCCACAGGCTCTGACTCATGGTGCTGCGGATCAACGACATGTGTGTCCCCCACATGCACTCCCACACACACTGTGGTTGTCTCACACACACAACTTTTGCAAGGGATAGCCATGTGCAGTGTGCGTGGAGCTCGGAATCCAGGATCTCCAGCTCCTCGCTGGTGAGTGGACATGGACACATCTTCAGCGTCATCGACGTTAAGGTGGACAGGTGGCAGCGGCAGGTATTGTTGAGGGATGCCAGGCTGCAGTCCCTGGTAGCTGTGGTAATGGCGGTCTCACTCCCACACTCATATAGCCCCCTGGGGCAGTCTCAGTGGGTCCAAGCCGCTGCAATTGGTGTACCGTGTCTGCCTGCTTAAATTGCAGATGATGGCCTTCTTCCAGCTGGCCCGTGACGCTTTCCTCCATTGCGGGACACGCAGGGTGCAACCGCGAGGGCCATTGGAGTTGGCCGCAAGGGCCTGGCCCATGGCGGGTACAGTCCGCTGATGCCATGTGCACTACACAGTATGATGTGCGCAATGCATCTGCAGGTGTGGCCATGACTTGTGTGTGGGAGCAGGTCCACACTGGACAGGGCCACAACATGCTGTGCGCATGGGCAGGGACGGCCAGTGCTCAGCCTCCACATGTCTGTTGGCACATCATCATGTACACATTGGCATGGGAGCATGGGACATGCATATGCACACACATGCCATCTTTCACTATGCACATCTCCCACTTGGCACGTGCTACGTTAACGTGTCACTTGTGATGTGTATTTGCAATCACACAGCTGTGTTGTCATGGAGCTGTCAATGTGTACACCTGTCAATGTGTTTTGGAGGTGTGATCCGTACAGTGCTGTACATAGGGTGAAGTAGGGACATCAATGACTGTCTCATATCCCCTCGTGCAACAGGACCCACTTGTTTTTGCCGCTCAGCCTGTGTCCATTGCGTTGTTGGTGTGTGCCATACTCACCCAGCCTCGGAAGCTGTGTCAGGCACAGCAGCTAGTTATATTGCCGTGGTGTTGCCGCTTCCCAAATATGCAGTCTGATATCATCGTCATGCCTTGAAAGTTATTAAGGCCTAAATCCCCATGTGCATGCTCATAGCAATGGTTTGTGTCACTGCTCATTGCTATTGGTAAGGGGACCTGTGTAAGTGTATTGTGGCTGTGCTGTCCCTACTTGTCAGCTGTTCTGTGATTCAATTGCTTGGTCAGTCATTTTTTTTCTGTGTTTGTGGAAATGCCATGTGGCGTGTTGCTTTGACATGTGTCCACTTCCATCTTTCCTAGGAGGAGACCAAACATACATCGCCCCTACCAATTGCTGTCAGACATGGAGGACGTGGAGGTAATCCGGAAATTCCGACTGGACCGACCCACCCTGCATCGCCTATGTGCCTTGTTGGAACCCCACCTCCGTCCTCGCAGGGTGTATCCGACGGCATTTACCCCCACGGCTAAGGTGATGGCTGCACTACATTTCTTCGCCACTGGGTCATTCCAACACACAGTGGGCAGTGGAAGTGGGATGTCCCAGCCCATGTTCAGCATGGTGCTACGTGATGTACTGTCAGCTATGATGCTGTACAGGAACAGGTACATACGATTCCCCAGGGCTCGTGAATTGGCGGCAGTGAAGGGTGATTTCTATGCCCTTGGACGGATCCCCCACGTTGTTGGTGCAATAGATTGCACCCATATTGGCCTTGTAGCACCACAGCCCATGGAGCACATATATAGGAATCGGAAGCACTTCCACTCCCTGAATGTGCAAGTGGTGTGCCTTGCGGACATGGTCATTACACACGTGTGTGCGAAGTTTCCAGGATCGGCCCATGACTCGCACATCATGCGCAACAGCATCCTACCACGTCTGATGACCAATCTGCAACCGGACCGTGCTTGGATTGTTGGTGAGTATGTGTACTCGTGTAGCGTGCCTGGTGTGCGATGCTGTCTTGGGGACAGTTGGAATTGCAACTAATCTCGGTATTCCTCACACCCAGGGGACTCTGCTTATCCGAATGGGCCTTGGCTGCTCAGCCCATTACGTAATCCTCGGACACCAGCTGATGTCCGCTACAATGAGGCACATGGCAGGGCCAGACGTGTGGTGGAGCGGACTTTTGGGCTCCTGAAGTCCAGATTCAGATGCCTGGACCGCACCGGGGGTGCACTGGCGTACTCCCCACAGAAGGTGTGCCAGATAGTTGTGGCATGCTGCATGCTGCACAATCTGGCTATTCGCAAGCAGATCCCCCTAATAGTGGATGACGGTGATCAGCCCGGGCCCCCGCCTGCAGACCAGGACGGGTCCAGTGATGAGGACAGTGGAGAGGAGGAAGCTGTGAATGTGCGTCAGCAGCTCATCGCACGCTACTTCACTTGAAGGTGAGTGACCATGTACGACGGCTGATGTAGCTGTAGTTGTGCAGGTGTATGTGTGCATTGTGACGGAGGCCTTTTGTTCACTGAGTGCTGTGTGGCAATGGTCCATGTCCAGGGTAGTATGCCACTGACAGTGGCTGTGGCATTGTGCCCCGTTGCTCTGTGAGATGTGTGTACATTGCATGTAGTTGGTGACAAGTACTGTGTGATGGGTGTGTGACACACTAATTGAATGGACTCTTGTTCTGATTTTCACCCCTAGGTCCCTACAACATCTCCTGGCCTATCTACATGCCACACAGCAGAGGCATTCCTGCTCATGTTGGCGGTTGCACATCGTTGATTAAACACAGGGCACATGAAGCAGATTGTGATCAAGGTGTATTTATTTACAGCGGTGAAATGTTATTGTGTGCAAGGTGATGACAGAAGTGGTGCATGCTGTGACAATGAGTTGACGGACATGGCTGCGTGATGGTCAAGGTGTACCCATGAAGTTCTATTTCCACAGTCCAACAGACACATGCCATTCACATGGCAGTGTGGGGTAGGATCGTAGTCAAAGTCAGTGCAGTAGGTGGTCAGGGTGGCTGGCTGACTCACTGGCGTTTGGAGCATGCGTAGTCCTCTCTGGACACCTGTTTCCTCTTCGGACGGCCCCTTCCACGTTTGGTAGGGGGGTTGTGTTGGTGGGCTGCTGGTGGTGGCTGAGGACTGCTCACTAGCTGTGGACGCAGGGGAACTAGATGTTGCACGACCCTGCGCCACAGCACGTGGTGGCGGCGGTGGTGTGGCTGGCCTTGCTTGGGCCCTCCCCCCAACACCTGCTGGGCCATGAGGTCCACAAGTTTGTCCATACGGGTCACGATTTGGCCCATATGGGCGTCCATGGACCTCAACACCCCAAGGACCTCCCGCGTGTCGGCAGCCGACCTGGCCCATTGTCCTTGGGCCTCTTCATAGGCCCCAAGGACTCTTGAGATTTGCGGCAGGGCTTGGCTCCCAGGCTCAGATGGCGTTGGCCTGACCCTGCTCCTCCCACCGGTACTGCTGCCACCGACCTGCCCACTCGCCACATTGGTCACCACGGTCCTCTGTCTGGCTCCCAGGGTCGAGCACGACGGGCGTGCCACCCCTTGCGCAGGTGCTGTGGCCAGGGATGGCGTGGTGGTGGTTGTGGTGGTGGTTGTTGCGGCAGTGGTGGTGGCCGCAACGACCGTGGCAGCAGGGGTCTGTGACTGGTCAGCAGCCCTGGGTGATGTGTTGGTGGGTAGGAGGGGCCCTGGGGTGCGGTTGGGCCCTGCCACTCCAGACGGGCCTGGTGGGTGGTCCTCGTCCGAAGAGGTGTCCAGGTCTTCTACATCCGTGAGTCCGGGTCGGGGGCTTGCGGACTGGCTGTGCTGGCTGCTGTCTCCCTCTCCAGCATCCAGCTGTTCGGCACCTGTGGGGAGAATGAGATAGGTTATTGTGTTGCACCTTGCAAAGTTTGTATTGGTTGTCTGACATTCACAGTTCGTGCACTGTCGTGCACAGGTTTCCCAGTGGCGTGTGTGTGGATGTACGATGTGTGTATGCGTGAGCAAGGCAATGGAACTGTGTGTTGTGTTCATGTGGCATGGGGCGGATTAGCGATGACAATCAGTGTGTGTTGCTGTACTCCTACATTTTGTGGCTTGGGTGTATGCGGGCTCCAGACCCATCGACGCTTTTGAGGTGAAATATGGTTTTGGGGTTCAAATGGAACGCTTAGAAACGCAGATGGCAAAAGGGGGTACAGCCCCCTCAACGCTTTTGAGGTGAAATATGGTTTTGGGGTTCAAATGGAACGCTTAGAGACGCAGATGGCAAAGGGGGTACAGCCCCTCAACGCTTTAGAGGTGAAATATGGTTTTGGGGTTCAAATGGAACGCTTAGAAACGCAGATGGAAAAAGGGGGTACAGCCCCCTCAACGCTTTAGAGGTGAAATATGGTTTTGGGGTTCAAATGGAACGCTTAGAAACGCAGATGGCAAAAGGGGGTACAGCCCCATCAACACTTTTGAGGTGAAATATGGTTTTGGGGTACATACTGTGACATATGTGTGCAGAACGGGACATGTGTTTTGGCAACATAACAGTGCAGAGACAAAGGTGTGTGTATGTCTGACATCCCCAGCATATCTGCTCACTGTTATCATTTATGGACATTACACTGCAAGCATTGTAGTGAGTGAGTGATGGTTGTGTGCCACACGACGTATTGCAGATGGGCCAATTCCTTGGTGTGCGTGCTACCCTCGGCCATGTGCAGCAATGCAGTGCTCTTGGGGTGTTGTCTATATTATGTATGTTGTAAATCAGTGTGATGTGCGCTTCAGTCACTGCAGACACATTATTTGTGATGGGCAGGTATCTTTGCAGAACTACTGTGTGGGGGCCAGCTGTTCCGATGACATACCTTTCATGACACTGGGGCTGACAGATGAGATGGATGGTATGTTGGATGTGCATTGTGTGGCTGTGTGTTTCATGGGTCCAGTGGTGTTTATGTGCATTACTGGGGTTCCACACTGTTAGTTCTAGACAGGTTAGACTTACATGGGCGATGTTGTACGTTTTGTGGGGAACAGGCAGTAACGACTACATGGACAGGACTTCGATGGTGTTGCTGATGTGTGTGATGAGTGGCACAGTGCCCGCCGTGTGGGTCAGTACTCCAGTGGGACTTGTGCATGCAGACGTGGCTCCATGGGTGTTGCTGTATTTGTGATGGCTCATGTGGGCTATGACTCTGTAATACATGTCCGTGTGCACATTGGTCACATGATTATGACAGGGAGCAGTGCTGCGTGTTCCTCTGCTACGTGACATTTCCCAAATGTTAGTCGTAATACTGTCCTCATGCCTACAGACACCCCGCCCTGTACAGTACTCTACCTACTTGTTGGTTTGGAGGGCGCAATGCAATGGATGCCATATGGTACTGGGAGGGAGGGGTGCTCCATCTTGCTGGTCTGTGGGAGTGGGGGCGGTGTTGTGTGTTGTGGTGATGGCTTACCACCCACAGAAACACCTCCATGTACGGTAAGATTTCTACCTGTCGGCTGAAGGTGTGCACTGCAGTGGCTGACACATGGGTGTGGGCTGTGCTCCACCTTGCTGTGCTGTAGGACTGGGGGCCTGGTGGGTGTTGTACTTCAGCTGTCCCCCCTCCGACCCACTGACTTTGTGTTCCGGCTACTTACCTGTTACTTGTCGGTTAGTGCAGCTATGGCTGACACATGGGTGTGGGTGTGGGGTGTGATCCTTCTGGCGCATCTGGAGTACAAGGGGACCTGGTGGGAGTTGCGGTGCTGGCTGACTGTACACATGCCCCCATGGTTTTGTTAGTTGGTCTGTTGCATGTGTGAGTGATGTCTTGTGTATTGTGTACTGGACATGGGGGTGTTTGTCCCTCGGAGCTATGGCATTGTGGTAGTGCATGTGAGTACATAGCGGTGTGCTGGTATACATTTGTTTGTACTTACCAGCCTCCACTCCCCCTGGTATTCCGGTGAGACTCTCCGGATGTAGGATGCCTCGCACCTTCTCCTCCCACGCCTTGAAGGTCTTAAATAGCGCGGGATTTCCTCCGCCAGTCCTGTCAGCCAGCTGCCGATTCTTGGCCTCCTTCTTTTTGACCACTCTTTTCATGTCGTGCCACCTCTTGGTGATTTCGGCTCTGTTGCGTGGCACGTTCCCGACTGCATTGACCTGGTCTACGATCCTGCTCCACATTCTGTTTCTGGTGGCTAGTGGTGTCTGTTGGACCTGGTTCCCATAGATTTGTGGGTGCACCTTGATGATCTCGTCGACCATGACCGTCAGCTCAGTGGACGTGAACTTGGGCATTCTCTGTGCTGCCATGGTGTGTGGTTTTGTGTTTGTGGTGCTGGTGCGGTGTGTGTGTGTGGTGTGTGATGTGCAGGGGGTTTGTGGGGCCGGTGTTTGGTGGTGGTGGTGGTGGTGATGGGTGCGTGTCTGTGGTGTGCTGCTGTCCTTTCTGTCTCGCTGTGTTCTGTGCTCTCGTCCTCAGTTTGTGGTGTTGCAAGGGATTGAGGTCTGTGAAGAGGCTGCATTTGTACTTACCTATGTGGGTGTGTCATGGTGTGCTGTTGTTTTCAGGTGTGTTGTGGCTGGTGTTCTGGGATTTGTAGTTTATTTGTTTGTCCAGGGGGGATGTGTTTTCGGGATGTGTACTGTGTTTGGGTATTTGGGCGTTGCTTGCTGTGTGGACTTGTTGGCCATGTTGTGTGTGTTTCTTTGGTCCGCGGATGGTTTCTGTGCTGGGACGTGGCCGCCAGGGCTTACGCCGTGTCCATTTTCATCACTGTTGTTAGCGATGGCGGGCGGTGTATTAGTGGATTTGCCGCGCTCATGTCGGGTAGATCCTAATTTCACGGCCGGTGTCTCTGCAGTCAGGGCGGGCGGTTTTGGGTTGTCGTGCGTGTTTGCGTCCGTATCGGACGGATTGACTTCGACTCGGACAAAGACGGGCGGTATTTTGTGTGTTTTTTCCGCCACGGGCGGTGTTCGCTTCGCGACATCCTGATTGCTCGGTCGGTATTCAGAGGGTGTAGGCGGGCGTTTTTTTACCGCTATGGTGGATGGCGGATTTTATTCCGCCCGGTATCGTAATGGACCCCTTAATATTTAATTTTCAATTAATTAACCCCTTCGCTGCTAGGCCTTTTCCCCTCCTGTGCTAAGCCTTTTTTTGGCTATTTGGGGTAGTGCGCGCTTAGGCCCCTGTAACTTTTTGACCACATAAGGTATCCATGCCAAATGTGCGTCCTTTTTTCTAACATCATGGGGATTGTAAAGGTACCCAGGGTTTGTGGATTCCCCTGGAGGGGACCCAGAAATTAGTCAAAATACAGCTACATTTTGTTTTTTTTTGAAAAATGCGAAAAAGGGCTACAGATGAAAGCGTCTTGATTTTTCCCTGCAAATGGCATCAAAAAGGGTTGTGGTGCTGAAATCACCATCTTCCCAGCTTTCAGGGACAAGCAGACTTTTGTCAGAAAACCAACTTTTTTACACAGTTTTGGCATTTTTCTGGGACATAGCCTATTTTTGCTATTTTTTGTGCTTTCAACCTCCTTCCAGTTAATGGTAGAAATGGGTATGAAACCAATAATGGATCCTGGTAAGCCATACATTTCTGAAAAGTAGACAAAATTCTGAATTCAGCAAGGGGTCATTTGTGTAGATCCTTAAAGTTTTCCTTATAAAAACTAACAGTTAAATAAAGGAAAAATTGAAAATTAGTTGAAAAAAACAGCCATTTGTGTCAACGTTTTCACCTGTAACTTCTTCTAATTATGACAGCTATTTGAAGGCAATATACCGTTATATCCGCTGGACCTTTCTGGTTGTGGGGATATAGAGGACTTGTAGGTTCACCAAGAACCCGACGAACCCAGAGCCAATAATTGAGCAGCATCTTGCAATGGTTTTTATTATGTACCGGGTATATAGCAATTATTTTGGGAAAATGTATACATGGAAAAATTGTTATGAAAGACACCTATGTATTTCTGAAATGGGAACAAAATGTAGATTTTAGAAACAGTAGATATTTGCACATTTCCGAAATTGGGAGTACCCATACTAGCATGAGAATTATAGGTCATTTTTCAAAATGACTTATTTTTACACATTGTCTTTCATTTGGAAGGCAGAAATGCATCGAAAGTCAATAGGTAATAACAGTTGCTCTACAATTCTGTGTTACCCTAAGTCTCCCAATAAAAATGGTACCTCACTTGTGTGGGTAGCCCTTATGCCCACAACAGGAAATGGCTCAAAATGCAACGTGGACGTACCACATTTTCACAATGAAAAATTACCCTTTTTTTGCAAAGTGCCTAGGTGTAGTTTCTGAACCCTAGCTCTGCCAGCACCTAGGGAAACCTAGCAAACCTATACATTTTTGAAAACTAGACACCCAGGGAATCCAGGATGGGGTGACTTGACTGCCTCCCACCAGGTTCTGTTACCCAGAATCCCTTGCAAACATAAAAAATTGTCAAAAAACCACATTTCCCCACATTTCTGTGGTGGAAAGTTCTGGAATCTGCGTGGATCCACAAATTTCCACCCACCCCGCGTTCCCCAAAGTCTTACGAGAAAAATGGTACCTCACTTGTGTGGGTCGGCCTAGTGCCTGCGACAGGAAACGGCGCAAAACGCAACGTGGTCACACCTCAATTTCGCAGTGAAAAATGACCCTTTTTTGGCAAAGTGCCTAGCTGTAGTTTTTGAACCCTAGCTCTGCCGGCACCTAGGAAACCTAGCAAACCTATACATTTTTGAAAACTAGACACCCAGGGGAATCCAGGATGGGGTGACTTGACTGCCTCCCACCAGGTTCTGTTACCCAGAATCCCTTGCAAACCTAAAAAATTATCCAAAAAACCACATTTTCCCCACATTTCTGTGGTGGAAAGTTCTGGAATCTGCGTGGATCCACAAATTTCCACCCACCCCGCGTTCCCCAAAGTCTTACGAGAAAAATGGTACCTCACTTGTGTGGGTCGGCCTAGTGCCTGCGACAGGAAACGGCGCAAAACGCAACGTGGTCACACCTCAATTTCGCAGTGAAAAATGACCCTTTTTTGGCAAAGTGCCTAGCTGTAGTTTTTGAACCCTAGCTCTGCCGGCACCTAGGAAACCTAGCAAACCTATACATTTTTGAAAACTAGACACCCAGGGAATCCAGGATGGGGTGACTTGACTGCCTCCCACCAGGTTCTGTTACCCAGAATCCCTTGCAAACCTAAAAAATTATCCAAAAAACCACATTTTCCCCACATTTCTGTGGTGGAAAGTTCTGGAATCTGCGTTGATCCACAAATTTCCACCCACCCCGCGTTCCCCAAAGTCTTCTGAGAAAAATGGTACCTCACTTGTGTGGGTCGGCCTAGTGCCTGCGACAGGAAACGGCACAAAACGCAACGTGGTCACACCTCAATTTCGCAGTGAAAAATGACCCTTTTTTTGCAAAGTGCCTAGCTGTAGTTTTTGAACCCTACCTCTGCCGGCACCTAGGGAAACCTAGCAAACCTATACATTTTTGAAAACTAGACAACCAGGGGAATCCAGGATGGGGTGACTTGACTGCCTCCCACCAGGTTCTGTTACCCAGAATCCCTTGCAAACATAAAAAATTGTCCAAAAAACACATTTTCCCCACATTTCTGTGGTGGAAAGTTCTGGAATCTGCGTGGATCCACAAATTTCCACCCACCCCGCGTTCCCCAAAGTCTTACGAGAAAAATGGTACCTCACTTGTGTGGGTCGGCCTAGTGCCTGCGACAGGAAACGGCGCAAAACACAACGTGGTCACACCTCAATTTCGCAGTGAAAAATGACCCTTTTTTGGCAAAGTGCCTAGCTGTAGTTTTTGAACCCTACCTCTGCCGGCACCTAGGGAAACCTAGCAAACCTATACATTTTTGAAAACTAGACACCCAGGGGAATCCAGGATGGGGTGACTGGACTGCCTCCCACCAGGTTCTGTTACCCAGAATCCCTTGCAAACATAAAGAATTGTCAAAAAACCACATTTTCCCCACATTTCTGTGGTGGAAAGTTCTGGAATCTGCGTGGATCCACAAATTTCCCCCACCCCGCGTTCCCCAAAGTCTTACGAGAAAAATGGTACCTCACTTGTGTGGGTCGGCCTAGTGCCTGTGACAGGAAATGGCGCAAAGCGCAACGTGGTCACACCTCAATTTCGCAGTGAAAAATGACCCTTTTTTGGCAAAGTGCCTAGCTGTAGTTTTTGAACCCTAGCTCTGCCGGCACCTAGGGAAACCTAGCAAACCTATACATTTTTGAAAACTAGACACCCAGGGGAATCCAGGATGGGGTGACTGGACTGCCTCCCACCAGGTTCTGTTACCCAGAATCCCTTACAAACATAAAAAATTGTCAAAAAAACCACATTTTCCCCACATTTCTGTGGTGGAAAGTTCTGGAATCTGTGTGGATCCACAAATTTCCACCCACCCCGCGTTCCCCAAAGTCTTACAAGAAAAATGGTACCTCACTTGTGTGGGTCGGCTTAGTGCCTGCGACAGGAAACGGCGCAAAACGCAACGTGGTCACACCTCAATTTCGCAGTGAAAAATGACCCTTTTTTGCAAAGTGCCTAGCTGTAGTTTTTGAACCCTACCTCTGCCGGCACCTAGGAAACCTACCAAACACACACATTTCTGAAAAGTAGACACCCGGGGGCTTCCAGGGAGGTATGGCTTGCGTGGATCCCCCAACGTTTCCTTACCCAGAATCCCCTGCAAACCTCAATTTTAGCTGAAAAAATCACTTTTTTCACACATTTTTGTGTGGGAAAGTGTGGCATCACTGGCCTCACACAAATTTCCTACCACCCAGCGTTCCCCCAGGTCTCCCGATAAAAATGGTGCCTCACTTGTGTGGGAGGCCCAAGTACCCGCGACAGGCAAGGGCCCACAACGTAGTGAGCGACCTCAAAATGGCCTTTCACAAAACCACCTGGTTTTGCAAGGGAGTCACCTGGATTTTTGGCCCGTGCTCGGCGGCCATCTAGGAAACCTACCAAACCCACACATTTCTGAAAAGTAGACACCCGGGGGCTTCAGGGAGGTATGGCTTGCGTGTATCCCCCAACGTTTCCTTACCCAGAATCCCCTGCAAACCTCAATTTTAGCTGAAAAAATCACTTTTTTCACACATTTTTGTGTGGGAAAGTGTGGCATCACTGGCCTCACACAAATTTCCTACCACCCAGAGTTCCCCAGGTCTCCCGATAAAAATGGTGCCTCACTTGTGTGGGAGGCCCAAGTACCCGCGACATGCAAGGACACAAAACGTTTTGAGGCAACATCAACATTGCCTATCAAAAATGTTTTGGGCCCTTGCCTGTCGCGACTCAGGCCTCCCCACAAGTGAGGCACCATTTTATCGGAGACCTGAGAACGCTGGTGGTAGGAAATTGTGTGAGGCCAGTGATGCCACACTTCCACACAAAATGTGTGAAAAAAGTGATTTTTTCAGCTAAAATTGAGGTTTGCAGGGATTCTGGGTGGAAACGTTGGAGATCCACGACCATACCTCCCTGAAGCCCGAGTGTCTACTTTTCAGAAATGTGGAGTTTGGTAGGTTTCCCCAGATGGCCGCCGAGCACGGCAAAACCAGGTGACTCCCTTGCAAAACCAGGTGGTTTGTGAAGGCCATTTGAGGTCAGCCTCACTACGTTGTGGTCCCTTGCCTGTGCTAGCACTGGGCCTCCCACAAGTGAGGCACCATTTTATCGGGAGACCTGAGAACGCTGGTGGTAGAAATTTGTGTGAGGCCAGTGATGCACACTTTCCCACACAAATGTGTGAAAAAAGTGATTTTTCAGCTAAAATTGAGGTTTGCAGAGATTCTGGTAGAACGTTGAGGATCCACGCAGCCATACCTCCTGGAAGCCCAGGTGTCTACTTTCAGAAATGTGTGGGTTTAGTAGGTTTCCTAGATAACCGCCGAGCACAGGGCCAAAAGCCCAGGTGACCCCTTGCAAAACCAGGTGGTTTTGAGATAGGCAATTTTGAGGTCGCCTCACTATGTTGTGGGCCCTTGCCTGTCATGGGTACTTGGGCCTCCCACACAAGTGAGGCACCATTTTTATCAGGAGACCTGGGGAACGCTGGGTGGTAGGAAATTTGTGTGAGGCCAGTGATGCCACACTTTCCCACACAAAAATGTGTGAAAAAAGTGATTTTTCAGCTAAAATTGAGGTTTGCAGGGGATTCTGGGTAAGGAAACGTTGGGGGATCCATGCAAGCCATACCTCCCTGGAAGCCCCGGGTGTCTACTTTTCAGAAATGTGTGGGTTTGGTAGGTTTCCCTAGATGGCCGCCGAGCACAGGGCCAAAACCCAGGTGACCCCCTTGCAAAACCAGGTGGTTTTGTGAAAGGCCATTTTGAGGTCGCCTCAATACGTTGTGGGCCCTTGCCTGTCGCGGGTACTTGGGCCTCCCACACAAGTGAGGCACCATTTTTATCGGGAGACCTGGGGGAACGCTGGGTGGTAGGAAATTTGTGTGAGGCCAGTGATGCCACACTCTCCCACACAAAAATGTGTGAAAAAGTGATTTTTTCAGCTAAAATTGAGGTTTGCAGGGGATTCTGGGTAAGGAAACGTTGGGGGATCCACGCAAGCCATACCTCCCTGGAAGCCCCGGGTGTCTACTTTTTAGAAATGTGTGGGTTTGGTAGGTTTCCCTAGATGGCTGCCGAGCACGGGGCCAAAACCCAGGTGACCCCCTTGCAAAACCAGGTGGTTTTGTGAAAGGCCATTTTGAGGTCGCCTCAATACGTTGTGGGCCCTTGCCTGTCACGGGTACTTGGGCCTCCCACACAAGTGAGGCACCATTTTTATCGGGAGACCTGGGGGAACGCTGGGTGGTAGGAAATTTGTGTGAGGCCAGTGATGCCACACTTTCCCACACAAAAATGTGTGAAAAAAGTGATTTTTTCAGCTAAAATTGAGGTTTGCAGGGGATTCTGGGTAAGGAAACGTTGGGGGATCCACGCAAGCCATACCTCCCTGGAAGCCCCGGGTGTCTACTTTTCAGAAATGTGTGGGTTTGGTAGGTTTCCCTATGTGGCCGCTGAGCCCGGGCCAAAACCCAGGTGACCTCCCTTGCAAAACCAGGTCATTTTGAGATAATGTGTTGTTTATTTCTGCAGCGTGAAAATTTTGGCACAATATTGCAAGGAAAATGTGACAGACATTTTGAGGTTTGCAGGACATTGTGGGTACCATAACTTGTTGGGATCCACAAGAGAGATATCACCATGTACTCCCATGGGTGTTTCGTTTACGACAATATCTACAGTTGGTAGGTTATTCTTAGACGGAATGTACACCTTGGCAGACAGACTAAAAAGACAAAGATTACTGCACAGCCATCTATTCCTCAAGCACACACACATACTGGTTGGATTTGGCACGAGGGCAAGTGATGGTTCAGTATATACAATTTTATTAACAAGAGATTTCACAAAAATGAAATGCACTGTCAATAATTGAAAGGACAAAAAACGGAACCAGTGACTCGCAGCTCGTGAGCTGTAAAGCCACGTCAAGGCCCCAACCGCTTTACAGGCCATTCACACACCTTTCATACGTGATACACACAAGACCATTCACACCCCCAGGCACGAAACAAACACATTACAACATTCACAAAAAGGGACAAGGTACACCCTGCTTGAGAAAGACAAAAAAAAATATTACTGCACAGCCATCTAATCCTCAAGCACACACACACATACTGGTTGGATTTGGCACGAGGGTGAGTGATGGTTCAGTATATACAATTGTATTAACAAGTGATTTCACAAAAATGAAATGCACTGTTAATAATTGAAAGGACGAGAAACTGAACCATTGACTCACAGCTCGTGAGCTGTAAAGCCACGACAAGGCACCAACCTCTTTACAGGCCATTCATACACCTTTCATACGTGTGACAAATACAAAACCATTCACACCACCAGCCGCGGGCCCATCACATTACAACACTCACACCAGCAGAGAGCGCCATTCAAGGGCCCATCACTTTCACACGCCCACATTCCTAACACAGCAACCACACAAGCTGATGGATTGCGTGGAGTGTCGCTCGGCTAGCAGTGTGTGTAGTGACCAGCAGCAAGTCACTACTCACACACTGCCAGCCGAGCGCCAGTCCACGCACACCGCCAGCCAAGCGCCACTCCACGCACACCGCCATCCAAGCGCCACTCCACGCACACCGCCAGCCAAGCGCCACTCCACGCACACCGCCAGCCTAGCGCCATTCCACGCACACCGCCAGCCAAGAGCCACTCCCCGCACACCGCCAGCCAAGTGCCACTCCACGCACACCGCCAGCCAAGCACCAGCCTACACACACCACCATCACATTTAGGATTTTTTTATACAAAAAAGAAAATACAAACAATTTGCAAATAGATACAAATCTACTAACACAAAATCAGAAACTAAATACATTGCACTAATGCCAACCTTGAAACAGAACAACAATTCTTAAACATTACAGACCAGGCAGTTCACTTTACCACTAATGGTTGCTCCCAATAATTCTTTTGCTTGTGGTACGCTCTATAACAAGCAGGCACACACAGCCCAGGGTTAGCAGGACACTCAGGGCAGTACATACGAGTCTCCTTCCGCGTACCTCTTCGCCAACAGACTCTACATCTCCTAGTGGGAAAGTCTTTTGAGGGTGTAGGAGGAATGTGATCAGGAAAGTGGCGATCTTTCAATCGAGCCACATCCTCCACCACTCCAACTCTAGGAACACTTGCCTGTTCCACAACAACAAGGCTGCCTATGACAGACTCCTGAAACTGAACAAAAGTCAACTTTGACGCAGGAGAACACTCCTTGAACACAACAAAAGCATTGAAAGTTGCTAAATTGAAGAGATGGATGGCCAACTTCTTATACCAAATGTAAGACTTACGAATAGCAGTGTAAGGTTCCAACCTCTGATCTACTCTATCAACACCACCCATGTGCTTATTGTAGTCTAAAATGCACACAGGTTTGCGCACTTCAGCAATCTGACCCCAAACAGCCACAGGTGAAGTACTCTCATCATGGATGGTAGTCAGCATGTACACATCCCTCCTGTCCACAAATTTCACAGCTAGCAGTTCCTCACTACGCAAGGCACTGCACTGTCCCCTCTGAAGTTTTTGCAAACAAGCTCTTTTGGATAACCTTTACGGTTAGAGCGGATTGTGCCACAAGCAAAAGTGTCCACTTTGAACAATTCCTTAAACAATTGCACAGCAGTGTAGAAGTTATCAAGGTACAAATGGTGGCCTCTGTTAAACAGTCCTCTAGCAAGATCCCACACAATTTTCTCTGAAACTCCAAAAGTGGACGGACAACCAGGGGGTCAATAGTGGAATCCCTACCAGTGTACACACGCAAATTAAAAACATATCCTGTCCTACTCTCAGACAACATATACAGCTTAATTCCATAGCGTGCCCTCTTGCTAGGAATGTACTGCCTAAAACCAAACGGCCCTTGAACAGGACCAAAGACTCATCAATAGATATTTCTTTCCCTGGAGTATAGATCTCTGAAAATCGATCGACAAAGTGATCAAGAACAGGCCGAATCTTAAAAAGACGGTCACATTCAGGGTGATCTCGTGGCAACGCCAAACCATTATCAACAAAATGCAGCATCCGAAGCAAAAGTAAATACCGATCACGAGTCATAACTGCAGGAAATATGGCCGTTGACATCAAGGGACTGGTAGACCAATATGAACCCATGGACGGCTTCCTTATCAAACCCATCAAAAAAGTCAAACCCAAAAACTTCTTCATCTCTTCCAGATTTGTGGGACTTCACCGGGTAGCTCTAGAATGGGGCCTAAGTCTGGCACTGTTGTCCCTCAAAAACTGTTCAGCATACAAATTAGTCTGCTCAACAATCTCACCCAAAAATACATCATCCATAAACAACTGAAAATACTGTATAGGCAAATAATGTTCACAATCCACTCTACACCCTGCATAACCACTAAAGGCAGGCAACACCGGCTGCACCATGTTTGGATCAACCCAGAGTCCAGCACTTCCAGTAGGAAGCCTAGCAGCCCCAGGCTGCAATCCAGATGCCTCTTGCACCATCGGCACAGTAGTATCCTCCTCTAAATCAGGCACTTCATCTGCACTGAGAGTACCTTCATCATCCGATGATTCCATGTGGAGAGAAAACTCACTGCCTGAATCTTCCCCTCCCTCCTCTCCCTCAGACGCACTGTCAGTCTCATAATCCTGCTCAGAGGAAGATTCAAGAAGCAAACCAACCACCTGCTGAGCAGTAATTCTACGGCTAGCCATAATGCTTACTAATAAAGGTTACTTGTCAAACAAGTCAACAACAAACCCTTTGTAAAAAAAAGAAATAAACAAAATGTAGCTTTATCACAAAGACCTATATACTCCAACACTATACCACTCACGTGACAGAAGCAGCTAGACTCACCACCACCTACTCTGCACAGACACAGTAAGGATCAACAATATCCCACTAAAAAGAAGAAGAAAAAAAATTACACATAAGACAATGCAAAACATCGCAAAGAATTTCATGCTCTGAACACTAACAAATATGCTGCCATTATGGCACCACTTACAAAAAAATTCATTCATGCATGACAATAATACTCATTTGGAGTACACACAACAAAAATATTTTTCTTACCAAATAAATGCAATTACGCAAAACTGCAGAACCACCACTGCCGAAACCGCAAACAGGAATCAAAAGCTTTACACTAGAATAAAAGGAGAACAAAAAACATTACAATCACATATGCAAATAATGCACCAGTCCACACACAATCCACCAGCCAAGCTAAGGGGTAGGTGGGCCTAACAGTATAAATAAAATATTCACACCCGTAAAAGGGGAGCAACCCTTGCCCTTTTGGCCACTCCCCAACACAAAAATGAAAAAAAAACCCTGGTGTCTAGTGGCTTCTGCCCTCCTTGGGGGCAGATGGGCCTAAAAACATACTGCTATTCTGCCACCCAAGGAGTCACTCTCCACAAATAAAAGCCTGGTGGACTAGTGGGAAGATACCTTTATCTTCCGCACACGATCTCTCACTACTCAACTCTACTCTCAACTCTATTCACAACTGGATGTTAGCTCACCAACTCATTCTGAATCCCGCCAAAACTGAATTCCTCCTCCTCTCTACCTCTCTCTCACCTCCTCCTGTTCAATCTTGGATGGATCAGCTGAACCTACTCAACAACAAACCCATCATTGTTGACAGCGCTAAATCCCTAGGTGTCATTCTTGACAAAAGACTCAACCTAATCTCCCACATCAACTCTATTGCTAAGAACGCACGTTACCAGTTGCGCCTTCTACGGGGGATCCGTCGGTTCTTCCCGGAGAAAGACTTAAAATCCTTGGTACAATCTCTGGTTCTCTCAAGACTGGATTATTGCAATTCTCTTCTGACGGGCCTACCCAAATCCCACCTCTCCCCTCTCAAATCCATCCTCCATTCAGCAGCTCGCCTCATTTCAGGGTCTAAGCGAAGCGACCACGTCACTCCTATCCTCTCTTCGATGGCTTCCGATCGAGGCAAGATCGATTTACAAAACTGCCTGCATCACACACAAAGCCTTACACACCTCCTCCCCTCGTTACCTGGCAAATAAATTGAAATTGTCTCTCTCTCTCCCTCTCCCTCTCCCTCCCTCCCTCCCTCCCTCCCTCATGCCTAGTGGGCATTCCTGCTGCACGATCACATGATCGTGCAGCAGGAATGCACAAAAGAAGCATCGGGGAAAGGAAAACCCTTTCCTTTCCCTCGATGCCTCTTTGATACAAACCCCCCTCCCGAGCCAAACCTCACCTGATTTCCCCGACGCGCTGGAAGCAAATGGCTTCCAGCGCGTCGGGAAGAAGGAAACCCTCAATGATGTCAGCGCGCCTCGCGCGCTGGCGCCATTGATGGGGCGGGGGAGGCAGGGAAAGCCCTTCCCCTGCCTCCCCAAAAAAACCTAACGATCGGATTCCCACGGGGAGCGCCAGCGCTTCCCCGTGGGTGATCTTATGACGAGCTGGACTCGTCATGAGCACACGAGCACTGTGTGCCATGACGAGTCCAGCTCGTCCTCAGCACCGAAAGGGATAAAGGGTCAGAGCAGGATCTCAGCGGCAGACGAGGAGAAGGAACCTCCTGGTCACAGGAACTACACGAGCATTGCGCTCGAGAAATTCAAGGATGCAAAGACCTCCATCAAGGATTACAGCTAACTTTTCAGGGTGTAAATGGAGAGAAGCCACATCTGCTTAACCACGCTCACGAATTCTACACGAGAATTGCGCTCGAGAAAATGAAGGATGCAAAGACCTCCATCAAGGATTACAGCTAACTTTTCACGTTGGAAATGGAGAGAAGGCACATTCTGCACACCTGCCCTGCATATTTATCCACGAAGATGCCACCGTTTTGTGCAATACCTCTACTCAACTGGAGTACTTTCTACTGGCTAATCAGTAACTGCTACCTCGTTGGGTAAATGTATAGTGCCTTTCCTACACTACAGCTGTGTATAGGAACAGAAGAATTGTCTCCAGTGACCTGTGTGTCTGTAATTTTGCCACTGCGCCGAAAGCGCCGGGATCCTTTGATTAAGCTGTCCATCATTGTGGGGAAAGGGCGGGAAGACGTTGCATACCGCTAGTGTATGTGGGTCGGGGCTTCTAGGCACGTTCACATGCCTCTTGCCCTCCCTCCCTCCCTCCCTCGTGCCTAGTGGGCATTCCTGCTGCACGATCACATGATTGTGCAGCAGGAATGCACAAAAGAGGCATCGGGGAAAGGAAAACCCTTTCCTTTCCCTCGATGCCTCTTTTGATTCAAACCCCCCTCCCGAGCCAAACCTCACCTGATTTCCCCGACGCGCTGGAAGCAAATGGCTTCCAGCGCGTCGAGAAAGAGAAACCCTCAATGATGTCAGCGCGCCTCGCGCGCTGGCGTCATTGATGGGGAGAGCGGGGGGGCGGGGGAGGCAGGGAAGCCCTTCCCCTGCCTCCCCCAAAAAACCTAAAGATCGGATTCCCACGGGGAGCGCCAGCGCTTCCCCGTGGGTGGTCTTATGACGAGCTGGACTCGTCATGAGCACACGAGCACTGTGTGCCATGACGAGTCCAGCTCGTCATATGCACCGAAAGGGTTAATAATAACTAATCATTAATTAATTAAAAATAAATTACTTCCCACCCTTTACCCCTATAAACCCCACAACCCGCATCTAAAATTAATTGCACAATTTCAATATATAATTTTCAATTTAATTAATATTGATTAACAACTAATTATTAATTAATTAACAATAAATTACTTCCCACCCTTTACCCCTTTAAACCCTGCAACCCGCACCTAAAATTAATTACACGATTTCCATATTTCATTTTCAATTAATTAATATTAATTAACAACAAATTAATAATTAATTAAAAACAAATTACTTCCCAAAAATAACACGATTAAATATCAATTAAATAAATATTAATAAATAAAAAAATCATTAATTTATCATAATTAAATTACTTCCCACCCTATTCCACTATAAACCCACAACCCGCTACAGAACTAAAAATGCAAAATTTCATTCAAATAAAATTGATAACTACTAAAAATGTAAAACATATATTAAAAAACATAAACAATACTTATACAAAACAAATACATCACATACATTTAAACATATACTAAAATACATAACACTAATTAAAAAATCAATATTTTAAACAACTATATTTTTGCAAATTATATTATGGACTTCTATATTTTTAAAAACGGTATTTCTTACCTTAAATTCGATATTCTTGACCACGATATTCTTGCTGTCGATATTTTTCACTGATGATATTTAGGACTCGATATTCCTGTATGACATTTCCAACTTGATATTTTGTCTGCACACCATGAAGTAGGAGAGAATGGCACGTTCCACCAGTAGTGAAATTCTACTTTGCAAAGCATGTGGTCAGGGTTCCATTTTTGCAGGTTGGGATCATTTGTAGGGTACAGGCTTGCTTTATATGAGTGCACACACTCATGCCCAACATTTGAATCCCTTCTGGGGGAAGCCAAGTGAGGGCAAACGTCACCCAGATTTAGTCCAACCGTTGGCAGGATCATATCTAAGCAATGCTTCAAAGAGGCAATGGCGGTTCTCTCTGAGAGATGAAGGGTGGGGACAGTAGATGACCACACTGTCCTCTGTGTTGTAAACCATTTTACTACCTCACTGCTGTGCATAATGATTGTTTGCTGGAGCTCTGGCAGTAACTGCACCACACAGCAGAAAAAGAGCCATATAGCCGCTTGCACTGGTCAGGCAGTCCCAGTCATAAACCTTCCGTATTGTATTGTCTCTTTTTTATAGCTCTTTCCAGTCTTTTATCAAGGCTCCATAGTTGTCTCCAATTGATTGAATAGGTATTTAGCCAATCTTTCAGTCATGGATGAGGACATTGTATTGTCTGCAGTGTCAACTATTAGGGGCCGATTCCGATCCTGGTCAGAAACCGTTCCGACCGTCACGGACCGGGACTGTATTCCGACTGACACGTACACGCGCTGTACGACGAGCATAGTACGATGCAATGCGTGTGAAATACAACCGACTCGCACGGAGCACAATGCGTACGACCGACATGTACGGAAACCAGTGACTCGTCCGTAAAAGAGCCCGACGCGACTGACTCGTACGCGAACGCTGCAACAAAGCATAACGTGAGTGGGACAGACTCATGACTACCCCGCAAATGCTGCTAAAAGCATCCGTCGCGGTCAACTGAACGTCTCGGTCATGCTCAACTAAATCAAACAGAAACTGACAGAAAAAGACCAAACAAGCATTGTCAAAGGCAAAACAAAAATAATGAAGACACACCCACAACTCAACCTACATAAAGGGCCAAAATCCTTACCATGATCCTTTGCAAATTCAACAGACCTGCCAGCAGAGAACACCACTACACTGCACTGAGATATACACTCACAACTCACCCACCACACAACCTTTACACCACTAGCACCTCTCAAAAAGCACACTCACAAACACCCAGCTCAACTCATACTCACTCACCCTCACTTTCACACTCACACACACATCCATCTCCACCACCACCCATCACCATGCCCCCAAAGAAGAATCCAAAGTTCACAGATAGTGAGTTGGAAGTCATGGTAGATGAAATTCTCAGAGTAGAGCCCCAGTTATTTGGCACATTGGTCCAACAGACCCCCATGTCCCAGAAAACAAAGATGTGGGAGAGGATTATCAACAAGGTGAACGCACAAGCACCTTGCCTGCGCACAATGGAGGATATCAGGAACAGGTACTATGATGTGCGAAAGAGGGTCAAGAAGCTGATTGGCAGAGACCATGCCCTGGGCAAGCGGACCGGTGGTGGCCCTCCTGCAAAACCTACGCACTTCACTTCCTGGGAGGAGAAGGTGTGGGCCATCCTTCCACCGGAAGGCATCCATGGATTAACAGGAATACCAGAGCCTGGTGAGTACATAACCAACTAGCCAATATTGTGAGGCAATACACACACACAGACATCACTGTCAAGGGGACAGTGAAACCAATCACTGTTAGCAAAGCCATATCAACCGAAAGCTAATTATCCTGTGATGTGTATGCCAGTTAGATAAACACAATACCTGCAAACTCAGAGTAATATGTAACTATGTCATACATGTACAAACTTACTAACAAATACAGCAAGGTTTGGCCTCCATTTACAAACAAACACTGTCAGCCATCTTTCCAGCACTGTTACACTACCTCACAGGGAAGGTGAGTCACAGGAAGGAAGGTCGGGTTTGCTGGGCAGGTGGGTGTAGCCAAAAGCATGATGGGAGTTGTAGTCACAGCTAAAAGTCCTCCTCCCACATGGCCCATCAAGCCCACCTTCAACTATGCTCAGCTCACAGGGAGTGGAAAAGTACTGACAAGATGGCTGACACTGGGTTCTGCTGTGGGGAGTACAAGGCCCTGTTAGGAGTAGTGCTCAAACAAACACCAGGACACCACTGTCAGCCATCTTGCCAGCACTGTTACATTACCTCACAGGGAAGCTGAATCACAGGAAGGAAGGTTGGGTTTTCTGGGAAGGTGGGTGTAGCCAAAAGCATGATGGGAGTCGTAGTCACAGCCAACAGTCCTCCTCCCACATGGCCCATCAAGCCCACCTTGAACCATGCTCATCTCACAGGAAGTGGAAAAGAACTGCCAAGATGGCTGACTCTGGGCACTGGTGTAGTGAGCACAAGGCCCTGTTGGGAGTTGTGCTCAAACAAACAACAGGACACCACTGGCTGACATCCTGAACGTAAACTTTGACTCCCTGTAATAGAAGCATGGTTCATGGTGGCCTATCTGGTCTGGGGGGGAGGAGGAGTGCTAGCTCTGAGTACATCTACCAGCAGGCCCTGTCACACACACACCCCTCCCACCAACTCCAAACAGCACACCTGGGACTATGCACTCCTTGAGAGTAAAGTAAAATCTCCTACAAAGATGCCTCACACTGGGCTCCGGTGTGGGGAGCACAAGTCCATGCTGGGATATGTGTTCAAAAAGTGATGTTTACTTACAACATACCTGCAATGTAAGTGGGAAGCTTGCCATTCACAAAAATGTACTAACTTAGCACCAACCGACAGCAAGGCAATGTGACCCAAACACCAGTCACATCCAGCAGCCATCTTGTTGCCACACAATCACTACCAGGGAAGTAGAGTCACAGGAAGGAAGGTTGGCTTTGCTGGGAAGGTGGGTGTAGCCAAAAGCATGATGGGAGTCGTAGTCACAGCTAACAATCCTCCTCCCACATGGTCCATCAAGCCCACCTTGAACCATGCCCATCTCACAGGGAGTGGAAAAGTACTGCCAAGATGGCTGACTCTGGGCTCTGGTGTAGGGAGCACAAGGCCCTGTTGGGAGTTGTGCACAAACAAACACCAGGACACCACTGTCAGACATCTTGAACGTAAACTTTTAATCACTGTCATGGAAGCATGGCTCATGGTGGCCTATTTGGTCTGGGTGGGAGGAGGATTGCAAGCTCTGACCACATCTACCAGCAGGCCCTGTCACACACACACCCCTCCCACCAACACCAAACACCACAGCTGGGACTATGCCCAACCTGAGACTCAAGGTAATTCTACTTCCAAGATGCCTGACACTGGGCCCTGGTGTGAGGAGCACTAGTCCATGGTGGGATCTGTGTTTAAATTCAGATTGTAACTAACAACATACCTGCAATGTAACAGGAAAGCTCACCATTTACAAATATTTCAAAACTTAGCACAGATGGCTGACTCTGGGCACTGGTGTAGGGAGCACAAGGCCCTGTTGGGAGTTGTGCTCAAACAAACACCAGGACACCACTGGCTGACATCCTGAATGTAAACTTTGACTCCCTGTAATGGAAGCATGGTTCATAGGGGATTATCTGGGCTCTGGGGGAGGAGGAGGTTCTGCAATGACTCCAACTGCTATCAAGGCCTGCTCTACACACACCTTCTCAGCCAGAACAAATAGCACTCTTGGGACCAGTCAGTCCATGACAGTGAAAGTAAATGCCCTGGCAAGATGGCTGACACATGGGCCTGATGTATGAATTGGCCACAAGTCACACCTAGGCACTGGCCCTCACACACACATTCACACTCTCAGCCATCTTAACTGTTTATTTCCACTCACTGTCTGGGGATGCATTGTCCCAGGGGTGCTCCCTGGGCTGGCTGTGAAGGTGTGTGGAGTACAGGACAAGTGGTGAGATGAAGACATAGCACACATCAATACACACACATGAAGCTACATATACATCATTGACAAGGGATACCTGACAGTGAATGGAATGGCCACAGAAAGATAGCTGACACTGTTGCATGGTGTCATTTACACAAAGCGCTGTTGTGAGCTGCTTTCAACTCCTACATCATGCAGCGTTGTCAGCATCTTTGACACAACACTCCCCTCACTGTCATTGACACTTTCAACACAAGGAGTAATCTGGACCTGGTTGGAGGAGGCGTACAACTTACAGCAGCATAACTCAAACACACAAACCTCTGGACCTCACTGTTATGAGCATGGAAAAGCAAGAAAGCAGCCTTGGTTAACTCATCTTTCCATGGAGGACATTGACAAAATAAATGACGTTATCACGTACAAAGCTCAGCAGCAACATCATTTGCTACGGTAACACAATCACATGTGTGCAATGAGATGAAAACTAGGAACACATATAACAAAATAGTATATCTCAATTGATCACATACATACTGGACTGTGACTATGTCGTTAGACACACCAATGTGACATCATAAGAGGAAGTGCACGTATGTCATTGTTAAAGCACAAATGTTGAAAAGAACAACACACCTGTGTCAGGCACAGGGTGGCACTTGAGTTTCAATGGCTATGTACAGTCAATGAATCAATACATGAGCTGTTCATGCACAAAGCTCTACGTGCTCATCAAAACGCTTCAGGTTGTAATTACAATGTTCTTAACGAATATAGGCCTCTGTCTGTGACAATTGAGGACAATGCAATGTACATACACTCATCATGAAGTACAATAGCACCTGTAATGTGTGTGATCCGTTGATGTGTGCAAAACCACAACATACATTGTGTATTTCTCCTACCCACAGGGCCTGCTGGGGACACTGCAGGAACAGAACAAGAATCCCAGTCCCAGACTCTGGTTGACCCTGAGCTCTCCAGTGTGGATGTTTCCCAGTCCTCTTCGGAGTACGATGAACGACCTGGCCCCTCCGGTGTGGATCAGCATGCAGCACCAGCAGCTGTAACTTCAGCACCCCCTGCTACCACTCTTGCTACATCTGCCAACACCCAGATGACCTCTACCAACACGGACAGACCAAGGCAAGAAAACACCGACGGCACAGCTACACAGGGCACTCTGGAGTTGGCGAACAACAACACCAGTGTCAACAGTGAAGGAGGCTCAGTGTTGTCTGTGTCTGCAACGGCAGGTCCTGCTCGTGTGGGTAGGGGTGGTGTGAGGGTGCGCAGGGTGAGGACACGTCCTGAAGATGGTGCTGCTGCGCAAGATGACCCACAGTTAGGACGCATCATAAATGCATACCGAGAATGCACCAGAGACTTTGGCCAGGTAGTGGGGATCCTCAAGGACAAGCAACAACAGCAGGCTGCCCATCAATCCAAATTGGACTCCCACATGTCCAGGATGGAGACCCACATGTCTAGGATGGAGTCCAAAATGGATAAAATGGATGACGTCACTGCGGTGCACAGGGACATACTCACATGCCTCCGCCAGATTGCTGACAACCTGACCACACCTCCCTGTGTGCCCACTGCATCTGTTGCCACAACATCTGCAACTGCCACAGGGAGGGATGAGGACTCTGGTGGAGAGTCCCCTGCACCGCAGCAGCCTGTACCTGAGGGTCCCCCTCAAAAGAAGAAGAGGGGTCGTCCGAAGAAGGACAAGTGAGAGACAGATGGCCATGCATACCCCCCGGAAGTGAACACCTGCTCCTGATATCCTCCATTGTGTGCAAAGCGTTCACCTTGTTGACTGTCACTGAACTCTCCCACATGTGATGGAGGGTCTAAGTTGGAAGAAGGAATCAAATGACTGTGGACTTGGCTCTGAAAATTTCATCTACTAACACTAACAACTCCTCTGTGAACTTTGGATTTCTATCACACTGTACAGCACTATCTATTATGTGTACTATTTAACACATGCATCTAAATTAAATCATAATCACACAATACTTGCCTCTGTCATGAATTAAACTTGGTTTGTGACATTGAGATGATGACCTGCTAAACAAAGACTGTGCAGGAAAACAACTACAGCAATTAAAACACAGTCTTGTGAGTCATGGTGATGTGACACATATGAGAGATACACACAACAAGGTCAACACAACACAAAATTCCCATGGCACACATACTCATTGCCTCCACTATTGTGAACTGAAAATACACTGAAATGCACATACACTAAACTCATTCTGAGAAAGTGGCAATCAGGCCACAGGTACAATATGCAAATGAATGTTGGATGTGTGTATACAGACGAGGCACACCCCAATGTGGAGCACAGGTTTATTACACAATCACAACATGTTGCCTCCACAACAGATGCAAGGTAACCTCACGTGACAATGAGCACAAAGTAACCAAGAGGGTCAGAAATGTCAGTACTTGGGTGTGTGGCACCGCTTCCTGTTTCCAAGAAAAGTTGCACTCTGTAACAGCATTGTGTGTTTTGGAGGTCACATGTCACCAGATAACAGCCAAAGGGCCCTGTGAAGGACAGACATACAACAGTCTTGAAATACAAAAATAACTGCATACATCTCCAATAGACATTCCATACACAAGTCTCATCATTCGTGAAAACAACCTAGGACTCATGTCAACACTGCAATGGTGAACATACTAACTCAACGGACACATAACTGCAAGGATCATGTCAAGTAGCATGTAGCCACACATATGCAGAGACATTTCACTACATACACATATCAGGCAAAGAAAAAGCTTAGACAACTCATCACTGTATACTCACAATCATGAGAAAAAGTTGTTGATGAGCTGTGTCCGAACATCCCCCTCAACCTCATCATCACTGGCAACATGACCCAGGGCTGGGTCCTCCCCTGCTGGAGGCTGCTGGTCATCATCACCTTGGATGAGAGGTAGCTCTTCCCCCACTGCCAGGTTGTGTTTCAAGCAACACACAATGATGATCCGACACACCTTTTCTGGTGCATATTGTAGGGCCCCTCCTGTCCGGTCAAGGCAGCGAAATCTACTTTTCAGTAGTCCAAATGTCCGCTCTATCACTCGCCTGGTCCGCCCATGTGCCTCATTAAAACGTATCTCAGCAGGGGTAACAGGGTTCCTGAGTGGTGTCAGCAACCATGGCATGTTGGGGTATCCGGAGTCACCTACATACAAACAAACAAACATATCATGGGTCTGAAAAGAGGGTAAAATCCGAGATACAAAAAGCACATAAGGTAAACAGACATTACACACCGCCAAGCCAGGCACGCTGATTTTGCAGCTGTGACATAATCTGTGGGATCCTACTATTCCTCATGATGTATGCATCGTGTGCAGATCCGGGGAACCGTGCCAGACATGTGAGATTGTCATGTCTGGCAGACATGCCACCAGGGCATTGATGGAGTGAAAATGCTTACGGTTCCTGTATGTCTGCTCATTTGCTTGTGGTGGTACCAAAGCCACATGTGTACCATCTATGGAGCCAATGACATGTGACATCCTTCCCAGAGCATAAAAGTCACTCTTGATGTCAGCAAATTGTCGTGGTGTTGGGAATTTGAAGTACCGGTTCAGTAAATTCAACATTCCTTCCAAAACATCACGGAGCACACGGCTAAACATTGTCTGTGACATCCCACCAGCAGTAGCCACAGTGTACTGGAAGGTTCCCGTGGCAAAGAAATGTAGGGCTGCCATCACCTTCACCTTCGGGGTCAGCGATGATGGATATGGCCGTCCAGGTTGCAAATGTGGGGCCAACTGCTCAGCCAAATCATCAATTAGTGGTCTTGTGAAGTGGTAACGTTGGATGCTGTCATGTTCAGCCATGGTTTCTAGGTCTGGGAAGGGTCTGTGGACAGCTGGTCTCCTGCGGTACATAGGTGAGCAAAGGAAGATTATCATTTCCCTTTCATATGTGGCAATGAACATGCAAAATATCACATGATACCTCATAGCAAGACTCAATGAAGCCAGATGTGTGCTGTTGAGCATGGACACATATGCCAGCTATGTGCCCATCGCCGAACATTTCAGCTCCTGACGGTTAAACAACAAGTGCGATGCTGTGCTGTGAACAATCTATGGGGTCTGTCACCGTACATCTGAACAAATGTCACATACCAAACACACACCTCAGTGACTAGTGAAGATAGATGTGTTGTCCAAATGACAGGTGTTTGTAAGGTCCACACACAGGGATCTTCTAATGCCACATGGACACAGTCATTATGTAACGTCTGACGTACACGTACCATCACACCCATGAAACACACATGATATGCTCCCAAATTTTTTGCATGGCAAACATGTATGTCTGCGACACACAGACACAACAGCAACTCACATGCCAAATACAGATGGATGTGTGAAACGATTTACATCTACAGCATACAAAAAGAATTATGTGCGTAGCACAATACGCAAATACTCTGGATTAACCCCACAATAGTAGCTCAGGAACACTTTGTAACACACAGTCCATTACAGCTGTAATTCAGGGTGTACCCACACATGTAATGAAGCAGAAAATGTGGTTTCCTATACTGTGTGACAGGCTTATTGATTGGTGAAGAGCACCTGAGGCTCAGCCAAAATAGTGTGGATGGCATCCTTTGGCTGTTTTCCGTAATGGTGACAGACGCGGGTGACTATTCATAAGATGCGGCGTACACTGCAAGACCAAGCCGGACGCATACATTGGATATTGGCCTTCTGTGGGACAGACGCGGGTGACTATTCAAAAGACACGGCATACACTGCAAGAACAAGCCGAACGCATACATTGGGTTTTGGCCTTCTGTTGGACAGACGCGGGTGACTATTCAAAAGACGCGGCGTACACTGCAAGAACAAGCCAGACGCATACATTGGATATTGGCCTTCTGTGGGACAGATGCGGGTGACTATTCAAAAGGCGCGGCGTACACTGCAAGACCAAGCCGGACGCATACATTGGATATTGGTCGTCATGGGGACAGACGTGTTTTAGCAGCGTGTACGAATCGCGTGCACACAAATTCGTTTGGGAAACAACAATAATGTATCCAAATCTATAGTGTCATGATGCAGAAGATTTGAAGGACGCGGTAGGCGTGTCCGAGGCGTGCAATGTGATGGATTGGACAAATTCGGATAATGCGAATGTCTCTGACCTATCTCTTTGGACCCATGGAACAGAATCCGCTTCTGCAGCACAGATATAAGGCTGTCTGTTCCCAAGAGACTTCACTTGCCTGCACTACATGCTACTTGCCTACATCAAAACCTACCACTGCTGCTGTCTCTGCATCCTCTGGAGTCTGCAATGGCACGTACTGTGGAGAGGGCCCCAGCTTTCACAGAGGAGGAAAACCAGGCCCTGCTGGACAGCCTCCTTCCACAGTACAGCAAGCTGTATGGGAAACCAGGGGAGCAGGTGATTGTTGATTGCACTGATGTCTCAGTACACAATGTTTCCTAACAGGGACTACTAGCATTCTGATCACCAAGGACATGCATGCACACATAGGGGCCGATTCCAATTCGGGCCGGAAAACATACCGACCGACTCGGTACGGGAATTTAGTCCGACCGACTCGGACCGGCGCCGTACGACCCTGGTAGTACGATGAAATGCATGTGAAATCCGACCGACTCGGACAGAATACAAAATGACCGACCGAGCCGGACGGAAACAAGCCATCTGGCCGGGAAATCACGCGAAACGAACCGACCGACATGCATCCGTATTCAACCCGAACGAAACGTACCCGCGAACTCCGACCCGCGTAGTACGATGCTGTGCGTGCAAAACACGACCGACTCGCCCGGAGCACAAGCCGTACGACCGACACGCATACAAAACCCAGCCGAAGCAACCCAATACTACGCGACCGACTCGTACGCCGCATATGAAACCTAGCTGACACACAGCGGGAACGAGTCGGACAAGATCGCACCAGACAACTGCAGCGTCCTACTCGGACACAAGAACGACTCCTACATGCACCAAAAACACCAAGGAAAAATTTGAAAAAAAGGGCCAAACAAGCAACCACAAAGCCAATAAATACAGGGAGGAAAAAAAAATGGAACAAGGACACACCTCCAACTCCACCTATATAAAGGCCACAAATCCCTACCATGATCCTTTGCAAATTCCACTGACCTGCCAGCACACAACACCATCACACAGCAACCACAGACACACTCACAGCTCATACATCACACAAGCCACACACCATTACCACACCTACAAATAGCACCCTCACACACACCCAGCTAAACCTACACTCACACCCCCCCACTTGCACACACACACACACATCAATCACCACCACCACCCATCACCATGCCCCCAAAGAAGAGCCATAAGTTCCTAGATAGTGAATTGGAAGTCCTGGTAGACGAGATCCTGAGGGTAGAGCCACAGTTGTTTGGTACATTGGTACAACAGACACCCATGTCGCAGAAAACCAAGATGTGGGCGAGGATTGTCGACAGGGTGAACGCACAATCACCATGTTTGCGCACAAAGGAAGACATCCAGAACAGGTGGTATGATGTGCGCAGGAGGGTCCGGGACCTACTCAAAAGGACTACCTCCTCAGCCAGCACACCGGCAGTGGCCCTCCTGCAAAACCAGTATACCTCAGGCCCTGGGAGGAGAAGGTGCCGGCCATCCTACCACCAGTGAGCGTATACGGACTAACAGACATCCCAGAGCCTGGTGAGTACACAACTAATATACACAATATGGTGTGACAACACACACACATCACAGTCAAGGGGATAGGCAAACCATGCACCCTTAGCAAATACACAGCAACCAAAAGATATTCATCCCAAGATGTGAATGCTAGTCAGACAAACACAATACCTCCCATCTCATAGTGATATGTAACTGTGTCATGACATGTACAAACCTAACAACAAATACAGCAAGGCAGTGGCACAAATAGAACCAACAAACACTCCCAGATATTTAACCACCACTAGAACACCACCTCACAGAGAAGCTCACTGAAAGGAAGGAATTCTGTGTATGCTGGTCAAGTCAGTGTAGCCAATAGCATGATGGGAGTGGTAGTCACAGATATTGGTCACATCCACAATTGGCCCATCAACACCACTTTGAACCATGCTCACATCACAGGGAGTGGAAAACAACTGACAAGATGGCTGACACTGGGTACTGCTGTGGGGAGCACAAGGCCCTGATGGGAACTGGGCACCAACAAACAACAGGACCACACTGTCAGCCATCTTGCCATTGCTGTCACACTCACACACAGTGAAGTCCACTCAAAAGGAAGGAAGTATGGGCATGCTGGGAAGGGGGTGTAGGCAATAGCATGATGGGAGAGGTAGTCACAGATATTGGTCAGCCTCACAATTGGCCCATCAACACCACCCTGAACCATGCTCACATCACAGGGAGTGGAAAAGGACTCACAAGATGGCTGACACTGGGTACTGCTGGGGGAGCACAAGGCCCTGATGGGAACTGGGCACCAACAAACAACATGACCACACTGTCAGCCATCTTGCCATTGCTGTCACACTCACACACAGTGAAGTCCACTCAAAAGGAAGGAAGTATAGGCATGCTGGGAAGGGGGTGTAGGCAATAGCATGATGGGAGTGGTAGTCACAGATATTGGTCAGCCTCACAATTGGCCCATCAACACCACCCTGAACCATGCTCACATCACAGGGAGTGGAAAAGGACTCACAAGATGGCTGACACTGGGTACTGCTGGGGGAGCACAAGGCCCTGATGGGAATTGTGCAACAACCAACAGCAGGACACCACTGACTGACATCCTGAAAGACAACTTGCACTCCCTGCAATGGAAGCACGTTCCATGGTGGGATATCTGGCTGGGTGGGAAGGAGGACTCACAGCACTGACCATAGTTACAAGCACCTCCACTCACACACCCCCCTCAACACTAACTCCACATAACCCACCTGGGAGAATGCAATGCCTCACATCCTAACTGAAGATCCCACAAAGAACCACCACCCTGGGTTATGCTGTGTGAAGCACAGAGACACTCTTGGGACTTGTAGCCAAACAACTGCCAGGACAACACTCCCAACCATCCTGTCAGCACAGGCACCCCACCCCACAGGGAAGCAGAGTCAAAAGGAAGGAAGGATGGGCATGCTGGGAAGGGGTGTGGAGGCAACAGCATGATGGGAGTGGTAGTCACAGATGTTGGTCAGCCTCACAATTGGCCCATCAACACCACCCTGAACCATGCTCACATCACAGGGAGTGGAAAAGGACTCACAAGATGGCTGACACTGGGTACTGCTGGGGGAGCACAAGGCCCTGCTGGGAACTGTGCAACAACCAACAGCAGAACACCACTGACTGACATCCTGAAAGACAACTTGCACTCCCTGCAATGGAAGCACGTTCCATGGTGGGATATCTGGCTGGGTGGGAAGGAGGACTCACAGCACTGACCATAGTTACAAGCACCTCCACTCACACACCCCCTCAACACTAACTCCACATAACCCACCTGGGAGAATGCAATGCCTCACATCCTAACTGAAGATCCCACAAAGAACCACCACCCTGGGTTATGCCGTGTGAAGCACAGGGACACTCTTGGGACTTGTAGCCAAACAACTGCCAGGACAACACTCCCAGCCATCCTGTCAGCACAGGCACCCCACCCCACAGGGAAGCAGAGTCAAAAGGAAGGAAGGATGGGCATGCTGGGAAGGGGGTGGAGGCAACAGCATGATGGGAGTGGTAGTCACAGTTGTTGGTCAGCCTCACAATTGGCCCATCAACACCACCCTGAACCATGCTCACATCACAGGGAGTGGAAAAGGACTCACAAGATGGCTGACACTGGGTACTGCTGGGGGAGCACAAGGCCCTGCTGGGAACTGTGCAACAACCAACAGCAGAACACCACTGACTGACATCCTGAAAGACAACTTGCACTCCCTGCAATGGAAGCACGCTTCATGGTGGGATAACTGGGCTGGGGGAGAAGGAGGCCCGGATGGCAAGCAAATACCACCAATGCTGGTCATGCACACACCTCAACATTCACATTGACATGCCACAGGTTGGCAGGACAATGTGCTACACCAATATCACTCTCTGACTGTCACAATTTAGGAGAATGCAATGTCCAGGCCCACATCCAGAGGTACAGTCACAACTGTCAGGTGTTTGAACAATTGATGCCAGTAGAAACATAACATACAATCTGTGTCTCTCCCCAAAACAGGTGATGATGGGGACACAGCAGCAGACGAGGAGGAGTCCCTGTCCCAGGCTCCGGGGAACACTGAGCTCACTGGTGTCGATCAGCCTCTGCACACCTCGGATGGCGAAGAACCAGCTGGACCCTCCGGTGTGAGTCATCATGCAGCACCAGCAGGACCAACATCTGCACCCCCTGCACCCACCCCTCCAACAACTGCCAACACACAGGCCACCCCTGCCAACACGGACAGACCAAGGACCACAGATGACAACAGCGCAGGGACCCAGACCCAAACTGGAGCTGGTGACAACGAGCCCAGGAACAACACCCAAGTGGGCCCACGGTCACCTGTGCATGCCACCACAGGTCCTGCACGTGTCGCCAGGGGTGGTGGGAGGGGTGGTAGACATAGGTCGCTCTTTGCAGAGGGGTCTGGACTGCATGATGACCCACAACTGGCACGCATCACGGATGCGTACCAGACTAGCACCGGAGAGGTCAGCCAGGTAGTGGGGATCCTCAAGGACATACAACAGCAGCAGGCTGCCCATCATGCCCGCTTGGACTCCCACATGTCCCGTGTCGAGACACACATGTCACGTGTCGAGACACACATGTTTGGCATGGAGTCCATGTGGGACACATTGGAACAACTGACAGCGGTGCATAGGGACATACTGACATGCCTCCGCCAGATCAGCACCAACATGGCCTCACCTCCCTGTGTGCCCACAACATCTGCTGCTGAAACAACTGCAAATGCCACAGGGAGGGAAGAGGACTCTGGCAGAGAGTCCCCTGCACCGCCGCAGCCTGCACCTGAGGGCCCCCCCCAAGAAGAGGGGCCGTCCGAGGAGGCCAAACTGAGAGGCCGATGGCCATCTACATCCCCCAGGAAGCCAACACCTGTTCTGGAACTTTTCCTCTGTGTGCAAACTGCACACCCTGTCGAAGCCAACCCAACTCTCCCACATGACATGGGGAGCTCTAGTTGGCCAAATTCATCAGATGACTGTGGACTTTACTCTGGACATTTCAGCTACCAAGACTTCCAAATCACATGGGAACTTTGGATTCCAATTTCTATGTACAGCACCCACCATCCTGTGCACCATTCTCACACCTGTATGTAAATAAACTCACCAATACACCATATCTGCCTCTGTTGTGATTCCAACGTGGTCTTTGTCATGTAGATGGTGATCTGCTAAATGACACTGCATGCTAACTGCTACAGCAAGTCCAACACCGTCATGTCAGTCATGGTGACGTGACACATATGAGGGAGACAACCCACTAGGGCCACACAACACATACACACCAGGGCCATCAGACTCATCACCTATACTGATGTTGCAACTAAATACAGTGGAATGTACAGACACGCCACCTATTCACAGTCTGTCAACTAGACTACAGGTGCAGTAAGCAAATGTCAGTCAGATGTGTGACCACAGACAACGCACATCCCAAAGTGAAGCATAGGTTTATTACACATTTGCAACATGTTGTTTCCACTACAAATGCTAGCTAATCCAACCTGGCTGTGGCCACAAAGTCAAAAAGTGCAGAAGATAGAAAGTCCAGGGGTGTGTGGCACATCACCTGTAGGGAAACGACTGCTTCCACCTTGGAAGTTGATTCATGGATTCGTGGGATCCAAGTTGATCAAACAACTCCGGCAGCACCCTGTGAAGGACAGACATGACACACAGTCAAAACCACTGCAGAACAGCACAGAACGGCAATACTCATGTCTAATACATGTCACGAGATAACTACACAAAACCAAGTTAGCATGTCAACACTGTTGGGCAGTACAGACCACCTGCAAGGACACATCGCTGCACGCATCCAGTCAAGTAGCACATGGCCACACTCAAACAGCAACAGAGCACCACACACACATATCATGCAAACTCAAATCATTGACATTACAACCCTCTGGAGACTCACATTCAGCTGAAGAAGTTGGTGATGAGCTGTGTGCGGACATCACCATCATCATCATCTTCACTGGCATCGTGACCCAGGCCAGGATCTTCCACAGGTGGCGGACTTTGGTCATCGTCAGTCAGGATGAGAGGCAACTCCTTCCGCACTGCCAGGTTGTGTAGCATGCAGCAGACGATGACAATCTTGCACACCTTTGCTGGGGCATATGGGAGGGCCCCTCCTGTCTTGTCCAGGCAGCGGAAGCGGCTCTTCAGGAGACCAAAGGTCTGCTCAATCACCCTCCTCGTCCGACCATGTGCCTCATTGTAGCGCATCTGGGCTGGTGTCACAGGGTTCCTGAGGGGTGTCAGCAACCACGGCATGTTGGGGTATCCCGAATCACCTACAGACAGACAATTGCACATTAGCCGATTTGAAAATGTGTGCGGAAAACAACATAGCAGAACACACACAATGGTACAAAGTCAGTACACACCAATAAGCCAGGCACGCTGGTTCGGCATCTGTGACATCATCCTCGGGATGCGACTACTCATCACGTAGGCATCGTGTGCCGAACCGGGGAAACGGGCACACACATGTGTGATGGTCATATCTGCAAGACATACCACCAGAGCATTGATCGAATGGTAATGTTTACGGTTCCGGTATACCTGCTCATGTGCCTGTGGTGGTATCAAAGCCACATGTGTCCCATCAATGGAGCCAATTACATGTGGCATCCTCCCCAGGGCATAGAAGTCACTCTTGACGTCAGTGAGTCGTTGACGTGTTGGGAAATAGATGTACTGGTTCAGGTATATCAACATTGCCCCCAAAACATCGCGTAGCACACGGCTGAACATAGTCTGTGACATCCCACCGGCAGTCGCCACAGTGTGTTGAAAGGTACCGGTGGCAAAGAAGTGTAGGGCTGCCATCACCTTCACCTTGGGGGTCAGCGCTGTAGGATACGGACGGCCAGGCTGCAAATGTGGGTCTAACCACACTGCCAAATCCTCAATCAGCTGCCTGGTGAAGCGGTACCGTCGGATGCTGTCACGTTCCACCATCGTTGCCAGGTCTGGGAATGGTCGATGGACAGCAGGAGCCCTGCAGTGCATAGGTGAAGAAAGCAAGATTGTCAGTCACCCCAACTATGTGCCGTTCACCATACTCAATTTCACATGATACATCATCAACATACACAAGTACTTGATGTGTGTGTCGTTCTGTTTGGACATATATGGCACCTACATGGACATCATCTAACATCTCTGTTCAACAAGTGTTGACAACAGGTTCCAGGGTGTGCTATGGGAAACCATTAGGCTGTGTCACAGTACCCATTTACTGCTCTCACGTTCCACACACATACCACAGTGACATGTCTGGACAGATGCTCCACAGGCATCACAGCTCATTGACAGGTAGATTCCCAGGGACCCTGTCTTGCCACATGGACACTGGCATGACATTGCGTATCATGTACACGTCAGAAAAACTAACATGACACCCACAGGTAGTGGCCCCTGTAGCCTCTGCAGGACAGACATGGACGTCTGTGACACACACACACACAACATCAAAGTTCATGCACAAACCACGTGGATGTGGAGACTGTCTCCCATTGTGCACATGGAGTCAGAGACATGTGAAACACAACATGCACACAGACTGCGGAGGGACATCACTATTGTGGCAATGGGCCACCCTGTGACGTACATGCCTTCCCACATGTGAGCCTGGGGGTATGTGACATGTCATACACATACACAACCTGAAATGTGACCATGACACATGCTCATAAATGAAAAGTTGCACACCACAGTGGTCAGGTGCACAACACACAAAGGACCCTGTCCCCATGAACACGTGCACAGCCTGGGTGTGTCTGCCCCCAAATGCCACCCCAAAAACCACATGTTCACCCCCATACACAGATAAGGTTATGCTGCCACACATGCCTTAGATACAGTGTGGAATGGGTGTGGTGTTGTAGGGTTGCCCCTGAGTCCCTGGAAAGTATATGTGGCTGGCATAGGTTCACCAGTGACCAGCATGGTGACATATGCATGTGACCTGTCCAGGGACGCGTTGAACAGCAATGGACCGATCGGTGTGCCCGGCCGGCCCATTGCATATGATGTGTGCGGGTACGCGTTGTATCCCGGGTACGCGTTGAACAGCAATGGACCGATCGGTGTGCCCGCACGGCCCATTGCATTGCATGTGAGCGGGTACGCGTTGTAGCCCGGGTACGCGTCGAACAGCAATGGACCGATCGGTGTGCCCGGCAGGCCCATTGCATATGATGTGTGCGAGTACGTGTTGTATCCCGGGTACGTGTTGAACAGCAATGGACCGATCGGTGTGCCCGGCCGGCCCATTGCATTGTATGTGAGCGGGTACGCGTTGTATCCCGGGTACGCGTTGAACAGCAATGGACCGATCGGTGTGCCCGCACGGCCCATTGCATTGTATGTGAGCGGGTACGCGTTGTAGCCCGGGTATGCGTCGAACAGCAATGGACCGATCGGTGTGCCCGGCAGGCCCATTGCATATGATGTGTGCGGGTACGCGTTGTATCCCGGGTACGCGTTGAACAGCAATGGACCGATCGGTGTGCCCGGCCGGCCCATTGCATTGTATGTGGCGGGTACGCGTTGTATCCCGGGTACGCGTTGAACAGCAATGGACCGATCGGTGTGCCCGGCCGGCCCATTGCATTGTATGTGGCGGGTGCGCGTTGTATCCCGGGTACGCGTTGAACAGCAATGGACCAATCGGTGTTCCCGGCCGGCCCATTGCATATGATGTGAGCGGGTACGCGTTGTATCCCGAAATACGCGTTATACAGCAGTGGACAGAACGGTGCGCACACATTGGCTGGGGCCTGGCATGGCAACGGACGCGTTTTCGAAGCTCCAACGAGTCTGATGCAGTGAATTTAGTTGGCCAGCCACAACAATGTTGCAAAATCATGGGTGTCATGAAGTTGAAGATTTGAAAGATGCTGTGGGCGTGTATTAGTGCTGCTATTCCATGGATTGGTCAGATTCAGAAGATGCAAACGACTTGGACCTATCACTTTGGACACATGGGACAGTATCTGCCTCTGCAGCACACTTATAATGCTGGCTGTTCCCCTGAGAGCTCACTTGCCTGCACTACATGCTCCAGGACGACATCTGCCACCAACACTGCTGCTGTTTATGCATCCTCTGGCTCCTGCAATGGCACGTACTGTGGAGAGAGCCCCAGCCTTCAGCCTTGAGGAGAACCAGGCCCTGCTGGACAGCCTCCTTCCACAGTACAGCAAGCTGTATGGGAAACCAGGGGAGCAGGTGAGTGTGCTGTCCACTGCCTCACTAATTGTGCATGTTGTCTGACTAGCAGGGCTTTCAGTGTGCACAACACTGGCTAGCATGCCCACTGAGTAGTTGTCACACCCCAAAGTGTGTAGTTACATGCACTGAACTGGTACAGTGCAGTAACAGTGCATTCCAACTAGGTTTACTTCCCTTGCAATGATACCATGTAGTGACTGCTGGCAAACTGTTCATAGCCATTGTTGGACTGCCTGTGTACATCATATGCCCCTGTGATTGAGACATGTATATCCAACTGTGTGATGCACGTATATGTTGCATGTGTAGTAATGGCCTTTTCACTTTGTCATCCTCACAGGTTGATGCCCACCAGAAGCAGGAAATTTGGCTGACCATCGCCCGGAAAGTAAGATCCGTGGGGGTCTACAGGCGCAGGATCCGCAACTGCCAGAAGAGGTGGCAGGACCTTCGTGGCTGGACCCGGAGGATCGCAAGGGTCCAGCTGAAGCTGTCGCCTCCTCGCAGGAGGGGCGGACACCGGACCCTGACCCCCACATGCTCCGGATCCTGGCGGTGGTCTTCCCTGACCTGGATGGGCAGCTGAAGGACAGACAGCAGGAGGGGGTGAGTCCATGACTGCACTGTGCACTTTCTCTGACATGCTATGTGCCCTCCTCTGGCCTGGTTAAACTTCCACAGTACATCAGTCATGTGGTCCAGGACCCATGTCCCTCATTTGTGACATGCCCACTTCTCCTCTGATACGCATATGTGTGGCCCTTATAGTCGGGAAATTGTGTCATTTGGGGACTGTGTCATTGAATTTTGCTTTGCTCAAGGTGGGGGACAGCATTTGTTCCTGTGACTATGTTGTGCGATTAATGGGTGGCTCAATTGCTTACACAATGCCTAAGTTCTGACATGCAATCTGGGTGTAACTTTGATATGTGGTCCGCTTGCTGCTCTGACTCACCACATGTCCCTGGGGAATTTGGCACACACCCATGCTGCTGGTGGGAACAATGTTTGGGCCTCAGGAGTATGTGTATCCAGTGTGTCACACATGCTTAGACACCTGCCTACTGTCCAGGACTCATCCCTCTTACAGGTGGAGCTGGACAGTCATGCCTACTCCAGGGCATGCAATACACTCTGTACTCCCACTCCCGTGTATCATCTGGCATGTTGTGATCAGTGAAATGTACCCTCAGGTGTCTGCCTCTGTCTCATTGTGCTGTGTCTTCGTTGTCAGGACTACTGGTATGTTTATCGGTTAGGGCTCAGCATGCCATCTGAGATGTGACCATGATAGACGATACTTCTGTGACTTATAGGTGTCTGATCACTTGACTGTGCACACAGGTGTTTGCGACTGTGACTTTTAGGCAGCTGTATTGTCATTCACAGCACACTGTGAGGTGCTCATGTTCAGAGAGTTGTGTTTCATGTCCCCCATATGTCCAGTTGGTATGACGTGGACAAATAGTAGTACAGATGATGTGGTATTTGGGGGATGGACATGTGCACTTGTCAGTCACATAACTTGCATTCCCCATGCCCTCGGATTGTGACACAGTGCAGACTGTTGTTGGCTGGCTGCCATGGCCATGTGACTTGAGACAGTAATGTATGACTTTGCACGCATTCCTGTGTCATGGCATTAAACTTCCTGAGACTGATCCTGCAGGGGAGTGACATGTGCAACATGCACCCCATTGTGGCATTGACTATCCGGACATGGGTGCATCATGGTGTCTGGTGCTGGTATGCATCACATGCATTTCTATTTAGACTCTGGCCATCCCTTTATCCGGACACCTGCACTGACTCAGTGGCAAGAGATGTGATGTGTGCATGTTCACATACTTCACCGTGTTCCCTGCAATGTCCAACAACTGTGTAGGTGGTGCATGTGTCTGCACTGGGGTCTTACCATCAGACAGGCACCAGACAGATGGGTGCAAGGGCAGGAGGGGTGTGAGTCCCATGGTTGACCATCAGACTGACAATTGGCTTCCCCGAATCTGTGTGGGGACTTTAGGCAATGTTCAACTAAGGATGCCAGGGCTTGCTCTGTAATGTGCTGTAATTACTGTGGTGTGTGCGGTCAGTGCAGGTGACTGATGTTTGTCTGTTTCCTTAATTGTTTGCAGATACATCCACGGCCACAGGAGGGGACAGCTCCACGGACCAGGAGGAGCAGCGGAGCCAGACTGGGTCAGCATCGGACGAGTGGTCAGAGGGACCCAGTGGCACGGAGGGCGAGGGGAGCCACACCGAGGAGTCCTCAGCACCATCCACCTCAGCTGAGGACCACAGCAGCTCGGAGGATGACTCCCTTGTGGAGGCGGGTCTCAGCAGCCACCAAAGGCCAGCTAGTCTGTCTGGCCCTGCCACCACCACCACCACCGCCCTCCCATTGGCTCCCATTCCTGAGGTCCGTGGAGGCTCCCATACTCGGGAGCGTGTCTCTTTCGTGCCAGGCACCGCACCCCCTGCCCCTGTGTCCCCTGCTGCCCTGAGTGAGGAGTCTGTGTACCTCCTTCGGCAGCTCCATGTAGGGCTGACAGCAATGCTGAGTGTCCTCCATGCACACACCACTCTGTTGACACAGCTGGTGTCGTTCATGGAGGGCATCTCGACGGGTATGTCTGCCCTACAGAGGAGCAATAAGTCCATGGACTCCTCCCTGACGGCAGCAGTGTCCCTCCTCCAACAGTCCCTCACCCCTCCCACCTCTGCCCCATCCACACTTCCTGCCCCCTACCTGTCCAAAGCACATGCACACCTGCACAGTCACCCAAACACACAGACACGAGCAGCACAGACACACCCAAGAGAAAGGCAAGACGTGCACACAAGCATCCTCAGGGGACTGATACCACAGACACAGGGGATGGGGAACACACACACACACAGGCAACCACAGTCACTCCGCAATCCTCAAGATCCTCTCCCTCCAAGACCCCTTCCCTTGCCTCACCTGCAACCCCACCTGATCAGCAGCTCTTCCTCAGTGACCTCGGCCTCTTCCCCTCCAATCCCGCTGATCCAGCATACCGGGGGAAGAGGAAGTCCACCTACACAGAGGGGAGTGCCCCTCGCCCCTGGACACCCTCCCCCAGGTGCAGGCAGAGTGAGCCCCCCACCCGAAAGTCCCCCCGGTCCCAGAAGAGGAAGACCCCTCCACCGCCCTGCAAGTCAACCACCCAGTCTCTCACCTCCATCCCCCAGGCCACCACTCCACAGGTTCCACCGCCACACCCTGCCCCAGGTTCCCCCACACACCGATACTGCATCCCCAAACTGCTTAGGCCCTCCCCCCTGCCACTTACTCTTCCACCCCCAAACCAGACGCTCTGCCTGTTTGTGCCACTGGTGTGGAGACCGTGCCCCCCCTGTCCTGCCCAGCTCTTCTGCCCCCCTTCCACTACCTTGGAGTCATGCACTGCGGTGGAGTCCACAACCACCCCGTCTGACTCGGGCACTGCATTGGGGACCCAGTCCACTCCATCTGACCAGCCCACTGCAGTGGTTGCAGCACCAACACCATCTGACTTGAGCCCTGCGGTGGTGCCAGCCCCCCCTGAGTCAGACACCTCCACTGCAGTTGCCGGTGACACTCCTTCACCCACCTCCCCTTCACTGCCTCCTTCTGGCATCCCCTGATCCTGTCCCTGCGGTGCCTGGCCTGCCCCTCGTATGCCCCTCCAAGGGGGATGTCCCCTGTCCGTACCTGTGCAGGCAAGCAATTGTTGACAAGTTGTCACACATCACCCTGTTGGGACTGTATATTTGGACTGGCCATTGGCCTTAGTTTATTTTGGACTTTTGATTTGAGTTGCACACTTGCTGAATAAAGCCTCTTTTTGTTTACTTGTGGTTAATCTTTGGAGGTACATGATGTAGATGTGTGGAATCATGCATTTGCTGTTGTAATAGTGTTCAGATCAGGTAAATGAAGTTTTGCTGTGATGGGCTCCATGTGGTCCATGGGATATGTGTCCTAATCTAGTCTGGATCTATAGCATCCTTTGCTGCAGTCTGAGGGTGTAATGTTCAGCATTTGACACAGGGATGTACGTTTAGCATTTGTAGATTACCATCTTTGTCCTACACTGATGCACGTCTGGTGGGCTTACCACTGTCCAATGTTCCTAGTACCCTGACTGTGTGCCCGTCTCCAATGGACATGCAGTTTAGCACATCAAATTTGGAGGACTCATCTGTGTACACAGTGCAAGTTGCTTGACACGTGTCTTGGGTGTATGCAGATGACTGACGTGACACTCCCGTGCCCAGGCTGATATGAGCAGAGCCTTCAGTGTGTTGTAGTTGTTGACTCACTGACCGAGTGTTCTGCTGACATGTTTGAGTCGTGCACAGACAAGGTTTGGCACAGCTGACCTTCCACAGGAGTGGAGTGCCCTCATGGCAGTGTGTGATTCCATGATATAGGCTGTGCCCGTGTTGTGTGTTGTGTAGGCATGTCTGTGCGTGTTCCCTTCTCCTTTTCCTACACAGGCTGTGTCCCTACGGATGATCCTGTTTGTGATGCTTGCTGAGTTGTTCTGTGTTCATCCAGCATCTTGGACCTGGTTTCTCCGGGATGTGGGTGCATGGCAAACTAATGTTCATGAGGTTGTCATCCCTAGTTGTCTTTGTTGTCAGGGCTGGGGATGTGGGCAAATGCAGATGGGACACAGTCAGGATTCCTCTTGACACTTGTTGGTTACACAAGTAATGTGATTTTCTGTTTGTGTATGCTTTCAGTGATTGTGACACGTTGTGTGTGTGACTGCTGCCACTCCTCAGGGTCAGAGCTGCAATGTTGAAAGTTGTCTATGTGTGTCCTTTGTGGGTCAGCTTGGCTTCTTCATTGGTGTGTGACTATGGCCAGGATCCCATTGTTTGGGGTGGATTTCACGTCATGCCCATGTACGGCATACTGTGCAGTGTGTCAGACATTCACAAGTCTTGTTGACTGGCCATGTGTGATGGGTTTCTGCACCTTATTTCCCCCCACCACCCCTGGGATTGTCATGGGTGCATGTGCAATGTCAGCAGTCCATGTGAGCTTCACTGCTGCACATTGGTGGAGATCAAGGTGTGTGGCGTTGAGTGTGTGCAAATGTGAGTTGTTGCACGGCTGGGGCACTACCTCCATATTGTTCTTGGCTGGCAGTGCTTTGTGCTTGTATAGGTGTAATGGTAGTTTGTTGCTCAGGACACATGGCTGTGGTTCACAGTGTGGATGACATCTACCTTTGTCATCACAGTGTGATTGTCATGCAGGCTAGTGTCACCACAATGTGGGGTCCCTGGGGGGAGTGCTGTGGTGGTTCTGTCTCTTTCTGTGTTTGTTGCTGTTCCTACAAGCTTGTGTGACATGTGTAATTTGGGCTCCCTCTCATCTCACAATGCCTGTTTGCCCACATAGGGGAATTCAATCCATGAGTTACTTCTGTATGTGACTGTGTTGACATCTGTGTATTAGTGAATCTGGCCTCCTCATGTGTTGTGTGTTTGGCTGGGGACACTGGCACACAACCCCCCTCACCTGTTGTGTTTGATATGCAGTGTGAGACTGCCTGTTTGTGTTTGTGCATTTGCACCACTGCATTGGCATATCTTTAGTTTGCCATTGGCTGTATGTTGTTTGTTGGCTTTCCCCTGCTGGCCCTGGGACTGCTAGGTCATCAGTCAGCACATTGATCATGGTTAGTATGTCCCATTGCTGCCATGGTATGGTATTTGTTCACCCGACATCGACAATCTCCACAGGATATCTACATTTGTGTGTCCATTGGTGCAGATATGTGGGTCTGCATTATGATGCTCACTTCTGTCATTGTGTTATTTGTGAATGTAGACAATGTGGGCCCCCATGGCTGATGTTTGTGTGCACATGGCCAGAACGATGTGTCATTGGCACTGCACTGCTTGCCTCACACAATCTATGTTGCAATGGGACACAAGCACTACAATGCCACTGTAGTGTTTGGTGTTGTGTGGCCAGGAATAATCCCTGCAGTTTTGTTTTTGCAGCTTTTACCAGGACTACACTTACCTTTTGGGCACTGTGGTGATGGGGCTTTGGGCCCCATTGCCACACTGTTCAATATGTGCTTCAGCTATGGAGCACACACTTACCTTTTGGGCACTGTGGTGATGGGGCTTTGGGCCCCATTGCCACACTGTTCAAAATGTGCTTCAGCTATGGAGCACACACTTACCTTTTGGGCACTGTGGTGATGGGGCTTTGGGCCCCATTGCCACACTGTTCAAAATGTGCTTCAGCTATGGAGCACACACTTACCTTTTGGGCACTGTGGTGATGGGGCTTTGGGCCCCATTGCCACACTGTTCAAAATGTGCTTCAGCTATGGAGCACACACTTACCTTTGGGCACTGTGGTGATGGGGCTTTGGGCCCCATTGCCACACTGTTCAATATGTGCTTCAGCTATGGAGCACACACTTACCTTTTGGGCACTGTGGTGATGGGGCTTTGGGCCACATTGCCACACTGTTCAAAATGTGCTTCAGCTATGGAGCACACACTTACCTTTGGGCACTGTGGTGATGGGGCTTTGGGCCACATTGCCACAGTGGTCATGGTCTGCTTGCATTGTGTAGGCCACACACACAATTATGTGTGACACATGTGTTAGGGGGTCACATTGTATGTTCAATGTCATGTTCAGTGTTGTATGCATTTGACACAGACCACTCACGCTTGTCATGGTGTTGGGGGTGGGATGTAATTTACAGACAGTCCTTATGTGGGAGTATGCTAGTTGTGTCATGCATTACCCGTCCTATGAGTAGGGGTGGTTGTAGTGGCAGGCATCCAGCCCCCATGAGTGGGGATGGTAGTAGTGGTAGGCATCCAGCCCCCATGAGTGGGGATGGTAGTGGTGGTAGGCATCCAGCCCCCCATGAGTGGGGATGGTAGTAGTGGTAGGCATCCAGCCCCCCATGAGTGGGGATGGTAGTAGTGGTAGGCATCCAGCCCCCCATGAGTGGGGATGGTAGTGGTGGTAGGCATCCGGCCCCCCATGAGTGGGGATGGTAGTAGTGGTAGGCATCCAGCCCCCCATGAGTGGGGATGGTTGTGGTGGTAGGCATCCAGCCCCCCATGAGTGGGGATGGCAGTAGTGGCAGGCATCCAGCCCCCATGAGTGGGGATGGCAGTAGTGGCAGGCATCCAGCCCCCATGAGTGGGGATGGCAGTAGTGGCAGGCATCCAACCCCCATGAGTGGGGATGGCAGTAGTGGCAGGCATCCAGCCCCCATGAGTGGGGATGGTAGTAGTGGTAGGCATCCTGCCCCCATGAGTGGGGATGGTAGTAGTGGTAGGCATCCAGCCCCCATGAGTGGGGATGGTAGTAGTGACAGCCATCCAGCCCACCCTGAGTAGGGGTGGTGTTAGTGGTAGGCATCCATCCCCCTATGGGTGGGGATGGCAGTAGTGGCAGGCATCCAGCCCACCCTGAGTAGGGGTGGTGTTAGTGGTAGGCATCCATCCCCCTATGGGTGTGGATGGTAGTAGTGGTAGGCATCCAGCCCCCATGAGTGGGGATGGTAGTAGTGGTAGGCATCCAGCCCCCATGAGTGGGGATGGTAGTAGTGACAGCCATCCAGCCCACCCTGAGTAGGGGTGGTGTTAGTGGTAGGCATCCAGCCCCCTATGGGTGGGGATGGCAGTAGTGGCAGGCATCCAGCCCACCCTGAGTAGGGGTGGTGTTAGTGGTAGGCATCCATCCCCCTATGGGTGGGGATGGTAGTAGTGGTAGGCATCCATCCCCCCATGAGTGGGGATGGTAGTGGTGGTAGGCATCCAGCCCCCATGAGTGGGGATGGTAGTGGTGGTAGGCATCCAGCCCCCCATGAGTGGGGATGGTAGTAGTGGTAGGCATCCAGCCCCCATGAGTGGGGATGGTAGTAGTGGTAGGCAACCAGCCCCCATGAGTGGGGATGGTAGTGGTGGTAGGCATCCAGCCCCCATGAGTGGGGATGGTAGTGGTGGTAGGCATCCAGCCCCCCATGAGTGGGGATGGTAGTGGTGGTAGGCATCCAGCCCCCATGAGTGGGGATGGCAGTAGTGGCAGGCATCCAGCCCCCATGAGTGGGGATGGCAGTAGTGGCAGGCATCCAGCCCCCATGAGTGGGGATGGCAGTAGTGGCAGGCATCCAGCCCCCACCAGCCCCCCATGAGTGGGGATGGCAGTAGTGGCAGGCATCCAGCCCCCATGAGTGGGGATGGCAGTAGTGGCAGGCATCCAGCCCCCATGAGTGGGGATGGTAGTAGTGGTAGGCATCCTGCCCCCATGAGTGGGGATGGTAGTAGTGACAGCCATCCAGCCCACCCTGAGTAGGGGTGGTGTTAGTGGTAGGCATCCATCCCCCTATGGGTGGGGATGGCAGTAGTGGCAGGCATCCAGCCCACCCTGAGTAGGGGTGGTGTTAGTGGTAGGCATCCATCCCCCTATGGGTGGGGATGATAGTAGTGGTAGGCATCCAGCCCCCATGAGTGGGGATGGTAGTAGTGGTAGGCATCCAGCCCCCATGAGTGGGGATGGTAGTGGTGGTAGGCATCCAGCCCCCATGAGTGGGGATGGTAGTAGTGGTAGGCATCCAGCCCCCCGTGAGTGGGGATGGTAGTAGTGGTAGGCATCCAGCCCCCATGAGTGGGGATGGTAGTGGTGGTAGGCATCCAGCCCCCCATGAGTGAGGATGGTAGTAGTGGTAGGCATCCAGCCCCCCATGAGTGGGGATGGCAGTAGTGGCAGGCATCCAGCCCACCCTGAGTAGGGGTGGTGTTAGTGGTAGGCATCCAGCCCCCTATGGGTGGGGATGGTAGTAGTGGCAGGCATCCATCCCCCTATGGGTGTGGATGGCATTATTGTTGGCCATCCCACCCCTATGGTTCTGCTGTTGCTTGTGTACGTCATTTGTGCATCCCTATGTGTGTGTGACATATTTCGGGTACGTGTCGTTTGTTTGTGTTGTGGGTGTTTGACTTACCGTCTGCGCCGTACGAGTCCGTACCGGTCCCGGTAATAGATGTAGAGTATTGGTAGGACCTGCGCGATGGGATTCATGGTTGGGTCGTCTCGTTCGGGTTTCTCGTGGCTTCGACTCGTACTCGTCGCTGGCTTGTTCGTCTCGTCGCCGTGGATCGTCTTGTGGCGCGAATCGGAGCTTATGTGCAGCTCTCCCGGATGCTCATACGTGCCGGACGTAGCGACGAGTTCGGCGCATACGGAAGACGCATCGTACTAGTCCGGCCGGAAGGTGCTGTGTATTTGGTTCCGTGCGACTCGATTCGGCACTTACGGATCCGGCTCGGGCGGGGAACAGGAGCTGGAATGGGTGAGTACGGCTCGCTCGGAATCTGGGCTGTTATGCGCATCGTACTTGTTCGTTCGGTAGAGTGTTCGAGTCGGTCGGAAAACACGCGTTCGGCTGGTATTTTTACTGGACGAATACTGTTAGGTGCGCTTCCGGCCGACATCGGAATCGACCCCATAGTCTTTGTAATTCTCACAGTGTGTAGAATCATGTACTGGACAGGGACAGTGAAATAAAAGTGTATCCTGTGCTACTTCATCTCATGCACTGTACTCATGTTGTGAAGGCAGGCTTACAAACAGGACAACTGCCCCTGCTGATACTTGAACTTCCTTAATACATCTTCTGCCCTACTACCAATGACCTATATGTCCACGTGTGTGATGAACAAACATGTCGCTTGTGTAGTAATGGTGTGTCACTATGTTATCCTTACAGGTCGATGCCCATCAGAAGCAGGAAATTTGGTTGGCCATCGTCCGGGCTGTGAGATCTGTGGGGTCTTCAAACGCCGCTTCCGCCACTGCCAGAAGAGGTGGCAGGACCTCCGTGGCTGGATCCGGAGGATTGCTAGAGTCCAGCTGAAGCTGTCACCTCCTCGCAAAAGGGATGGACGACAGACCCTCACCCCCCACATGCTCCGGATATTCACAGTGGTCTTCCCTGACCTGGATGGGCAGTTGAAGGCCAGACAGCAGCAAGGAAGGGGTGAGTTTGAGCCAGTTAGCTGTACTATGTCTGACATGCATGTTGCACTCCCTCAGCCTGGTAACACTATCACAAGTCGTGTGTCTGCTGAGACAACACTTGTGTGCCAAAATGTAAAGATGCCCCATTGTCATCTGATGCCCAGGTGTGTCCCTTTCCGTCTGTGACATGTGTCACTAGACTCCTGTGTATGAGCTGTAGTCCAAGGTCACTGTGTACAGCACTATGTACGACAGGTGCATTGAGTTGACCGTCATGAGTGATGTGCTTGTCTGACATGTGTCAGCAACTTGACAGACATATGACCTGCACTCTGTGTGGTACATACCTAAATGGGCGATGAGATGATCGGGGTAAACACTGTTTTGTGACATGAATACTGCACACACGTGCAGCAGGTAAGACCAATGTTGGTGTCTCAGACAAATGAACTGTATTTGCATAAATAATGCATGGTAAGCAGCCTCGTACTCCCACTAATCCCATGTTTCACATGGACCTAGGACAGGTATGCCAACTCAGGCCACCAGGGACACTGTCATATCCCATTTTTGTGTGTCAGGCAACACTGTAACCATTGCAAATGAAGATTCATGTGTCTGACTCTGTGTCAGTGTGTACAGGACGAGCGATTTTGATGGCACATGTGGCCAATGTATCGGATATGGACAGACATCTCATGTATGTCAATTGGCTCAGATACACAGGACAAATCATGTGTGTGTCATCCCTTGACTTTGCATATTGGTGGCTTAAACAGATATGTGTATGCTGCATTACTTTGTTTTTGGGAGTATGCAAACTGCTCCTGTATTGAGATATCAGCCTTCATATACTCAAATGTCTCAGTTAAACAACATGAGCTTGTCAAAGTGTTCGAATTCTATGTAGCACTTAGGGGACATGTATACTTGTGCACTACAGATGTTACTTGCACAGTGTATACTTGAGTGTGACCTGGTGCTAACTGTTAAATCTTGATTCACTGGCCCGGTAACAAGAGTCAATACAGACTGTTTAGGCAGACAGGACTGTGGCATAGTGTGGCACATGAAAAAGTTTAAGATGCAGTTTTGTACTTGTCAGTTGTCCTGCATGCAGACCTTTTTGGCATTGGAGTTCACAACATGAGCCCATATTGGTTACTGTGAATGGGAGTATGTTCATCATGTAAACTTAGGTATTTGTCCTTCCCATTTGCGTGCCCAATTCCAGACTCCCTTGCATGAGATGGGACATATTTGTGTTAAGCCCTGACACTCAGGAGCATTACAGATCAGACAACAGGCAAGACAGTGCCCTGTTGGGCATGTACATAGTTTAAATTGAGATACATCTAACAGATGTTTCCATTGCCAACATGTGTTTGGTAACCATGATTCACAGGCAGACTGACAGGTGACTTATTCACATATGTGTGAGGTAAGGAATAGTGGCTTTGACATTATGCAAGGCCTTGCTCTGTGATGTGTTTGAAACAGAAATCTAGTGTCAAGTATATGCAGATGACTGATGTGAATCTGTTTCCCCTCCTTGTTCACAGCATCATCAACGCCAACCGGAGGAGAGAGTTCCACGGACCAGGAGGAAGCAGCTAGCCAGACGGGGTCCACTGTGGAGGAAGATGAGGGACCCAGTGGCACAGAGGGTGAGGGGAGCCACACTGATGCCCACTCAACCACAACAACATCAGCTGATGAACCATCCAGCTCAAGTGATGACTCCCTTGTGGTGGTGGGTGTTACCAGAGCAGAGGCCGCACCCACAGAGTCTGTCCCCGCCACCACCACCACCTCCATCCTCCCAGCTGCTCCCATTCAAAAGGTCCGTGGACACTCCCATGTGAGTGAGCATGTCTCCTTTGGTCCAGGCACCGCACCCCCTGCATCTGTCACCCCTGCTGCCCTGAGTGTGGAGTCTGTGGACTTGCTGAAACAGTTACATGTGGGGCAGACATCCATGCTGAGTGTTCTCCATGCACACACCAGTCTATTGACACAATTGGTGTCATACATGGAGGGCATATCATCAAACATGCCTGCCCTACAGCGGACAAATCAGTCCATGGCCTCCTCACTGACGGCAGCAGTGTCCCTCCTGCAGCAGTCCCTCACCTCTCCTTCCTCTGCCCCATCCACAGTCCCCACTAAACTACCTGACCTAAGCGCACTCACACAGGCACATGCACACACACCAACAGACACAAGCAGCACACAGCCACCCAAAACAAAGTCAAAGAAAACATGCACGCACACTCAGAGGACTGACATCACACACACAGGGGATAGGGCAAAAAAACATACACACCCATCCACAACCACTGCGCATTCCTCAGCTACCTCTCCCTCCAAAAGCACTACCCTTGACTCTCCTGCAACCCCCCCTTCCCAGAGGGTCTTCCTCTGTGACCTAGGCCTCTTCCCCACTGAAACATCAGTTCCAACTCACAAGGGGAAGAGGAAGTCACCACGCACAGAGAGGAGATCCCCCACCGCACGCACACTCTCCCCTAAGAGTAGGAACACTGAGGCCCCCACCTGTACATCCCCCAGGATGAAGAAAGGCAAATCCCCACCACCATCCCACACTTCCCCCCAGAAAGCTACATCCGCCCAGCCCAAGACCACCCATCCCAAAGTTCACATACCAAAAGCCATCCCCGGTTCACACACACATCATTCCACCATCCCCAAGATGATTAGGCCCTCACCCCCTACCACAGACACTTCCACTCCCACAACACCACACACTCAGTCACTTCCAGACACTGCAGTGGAGACCCTGGCCCCCCCATCTGACCTGTCCACTGTGGTGGACCCCCCACCACCACAATCTGACATGGGCACTGCAGTGGAGCCCCCACCCCCACAATTTGACATGGGCACTGCAGTGGAGCCCCCACCCCCTCAGTCCAACATGTCCACTGCAGTAGCTCCAGCACCCCCTCAATCCGATTTGTCCACTGCAGTTGCTACAGACACTCCAGTTGCCCCCAATCCTCCCATTACCCATCCTGCTACACCCTAATCCTGTCCCTGCGGTGCCTGGCCTGCCCCAGAAGATGCCCCTCCTTGGGGAGTTGTCCCCTAGTGATGTAAGTGCAGGCAAGCAATGTATTACAAGTCATCCCGAATAGCCCCTGAAGGACTCATTGACATAGACTGGCCATTGGCCTTGTTTATTTGCGAGAATCGTGATTGCACATTTAAATGCTGAATAAAGCAAATTTTTGTTATTTTGGCTAATTTTTTGGGTGTACATAATGTTGCTGATTATTGTACAGCAAATGCTATTGTAACATTGTTTTAGGCCAACTCATGATGGAGTGATGTGATGGACTGCCTGAGGTCCATGTGATATGTGTCCTAATACAGTATGTTGTGGAGTTGTTGTAGGCTGAAATGGCTTGTTGTCACGAGCAACATTGTATTTGACAAGGAGTGTGACATTCTTTTCACAACCTCTCCCATCTTTGGCGTACACTTTAGCACATATGTTGGTCTTGACATTTATACTCATTTTTACTGTTTCCAATGGTATGCACCACTCCAATGGACATACATATTAGCACATTGATGATGAACAAGTCATCTGTGTACTTGGTGCCACTTGGGATACATGGATTCTGAGTACGTGTAGCCAACTTGGGAAACACACCTGTACACAGGATGATTGGACCAAAGTATTCTGTGTTTTGTAATAGATCAGTCAATGTCCGAGTCTCATTCTGACAAGGCAGACACATGCCAAGACCAAACTTGACACAGCGGAACTTCAACAGTAGTGAAATCACCTCTTGGCAGTGTGTTACTCTGTGACCTTTCCTAAGCCCATGGTATGTGTTCTGTGAGCATTAATTTCTGGTGTTGACAGCCCTTTTTCTACCAAGACTGTAGTCCCTGCAGATGTTCCTGTCAGCGAGGCTTGCAAAATTGTCCATTGATTTGACAGCCAATTTGACTGTGAGTGTCCGTGCTGTGGGTGCATGGGACAAACATTACAGGCCATGCCCTGTGAGTGATGTTTGGGTATGTGTAAGGGAAGGTGTTCTGACAAGACACGTGACACAGTGCCCAAGAGTGAGTGTGCTCACGAGTATGGTCCACATCATGATTTGGCAACACAGTGGATCATCATACAGGATACTGTCACCACAGTGTTGTGGCCTTGAGGTTACCAGGGATGGTGAGTCAGTCTCCTGATGTGTTGTTTGGAGTTCCACCAAGATTGTTCCACAGGTGACTGTTGTTGACCTGTACATCAAACAATGCCAAATTGCCAATGGTCTGTGACACAATGGTGGAGATGCATCTGGGTTATACTCATGACGCATATGTCTCAGTGGAGTTTAGCCCACCATCGTGTGTGGGGGGGAGCCTAGGGACACTTACACACACACATGTTGTGTTTGTTCTGCAGTGTGTGGTTGGCTGGTTGTATTGGCACATCTTGACCCGCGTATTTCTACTGGCTTTGTGAGCAGTGATTTGATGTATGGTTTTTTTTGTTTAGCTACTGTCCCTGGGAGTCCAACATCTTCAATTTGGCCATTCATCATGCTCTTGATTTGCCATTGCTGCCACAGAGTGGACCTGGATCTTGTCTACACTCTGGTTTCATGCAGAATTCCTTTGTATGTGTGTCTGTATGTGAACAAATGCGTATTTATACATTTAGATGGTCACTTCTTCTGTTGTCAAAATGAACATTGGTGGCAGTGTTAGCCCACAATGGCAATGCTTGTCTCCACATGGCATGTTTTTCTTTGTAAGGCCAAACTATGTCTGCCTCAACAGATATGTGTTCAAAAAGTGATGTTTACTAACAACATACCTGCAATGTAAGTGGGAAGCTCACCATTCACAAAAATGTACTAACTTAGCACCAACCCACAGCAAGGCAATGTGACCCAAACACCAGTCACATCCAGCAGCCATCTTGTTGCCACACATTCACTACCAGGGAAGCAGAGTCACAGGAAGGAAGGTTGGCTTTGCTGGGAAGGTGGGTGTAGCCAAAAGCATGATGGGAGTCGTAGTCACAGCTAAAAATCCTCCTCACACATGGCCCGTCAAGCCCACCTTGAACCATGCCCATCTCACAGGGAGTGGAAAAGTACTGCCAAGATGGCTGACTCTGGGCTCTGGTGTAGGGAGCACAAGGCCCTGTTGAGAGTTGTGCACAAACACCAGGACACCACTGTCAGACATCTTGAACATAAACTTTTAATCACTGTCATGGAAGCATGGCTCATGGTGGCCTATTTGGTCTGGGTGGGAGGAGGATTGCTAGCTCTAACCACATCCACCAGCAGGCCCTGTCACACACACACCCCTCCCACCAACACCAAACACCACAGCATCGACTATGCCCAACCTGAGACTCAAGGTAAATCTACTTCCAAGATGCCTGACACTGGGCCCTAGTGTGAGGAGCACTAGTCCATGATGGGATCTGTGTTTAAATTCAGATTGTAACTAACAACATACCTGCAATGTAACAGGAAAGCTCACCATTTACAAATATTTCAAAACTTAGCACTAACTCACAGCAAGGTGATGGGATCCAAACACCAGTCACATGCAGCAGCCATCTTTTTTGCACACATTCATTCCCAGGAAAGCGGATTCACAGGAAGGAAGGTTGGGTTTGCTGGGAAGGTGGGTGTAGCCAAAAGCATGATGGGAGTCGTAGTCACAGCCAACAGTCCTCCTCCCACATGGCCCATCAAGCCCACCTTGAACCATGCTCATATCACAGGGAGTGGAAAAGAACTGCCAAGATGGCTGACTCTGGGCACTGGTGTAGGGAGCACAAGGCCCTGTTGGGAGTTGTGCTCAAACAAACACCAGGACATCCATTGGCTGACATCCTGAACGTAAACTTTGACTCCCTGTAATGGAAGCATGGTTCATGGGGGATTAGCTGGGCTCTGGGGGAGGAGGAGGTTCTGCAATGACTCCACCTGCTCTACACACACCTTCTCAGCCAGAACAAATAGCACTCTTGGGACCAGTCAGTCCACGACAGTGAAAGTAAATGCCCTGGCAAGATGGCTGACACATGGGCCTTGTTAGACCTGTCAGCCCTAGGGTGGTCTTGCCCTGTTTTTTTCCCTTTTGCGCCTCATTTTTGCCACCGTATTTTTACTGGACCTAGGTCTCCGGGCGCCTTACCACTGCCAACCAGTGCTGAGGTGCAGGTGCTCTCTCACCCAACATGGCTGCCACAGGCCCCTGCTACTGCAGAGTGGCCTTGCACACATACACATACTAGTAGCCAGGGTCAGGCTGGGACATAGGGATACAGTATCCATCCCGTCCCGCCTCTGGGCCACATAGCCAGACATGGTGGAAGGTTCCAGAACCTTCCGGGCTGTGGGAGGAGTTATGTTTTGCCGCCTTTAGGAGGGTCACCTGACCTAGGGGTATAAGAGGTTTGGAGGGAAATCTTTTAGTCAGTTGGGGCACCACTGATCCTGGGAGAACCTCTGCCGGAGTACAGGCTTTAGGGCCTAGGGGGAGACCTACACTACTGCTACTGACAGGGCTAAGGCACTGCTGTAATAAGTTAGCTGAGGAACGCCCACCACCCACTGACCTTGCCCAGCGTGAGGGGACCCAGGGAACCATCTTCAGTGTGCTGGGAAGTACCATCCAGCACCCCAAGTACCGCCAACTCATTCCCTCCCCATACGGAGAAACCCCAAGAAGCAACCAACAAAGAACTGCCGCAAGTAACCTGAAATTGCAAGGCCTGACAGACCAGCAAGGCCAGAAACCTGAACTGCCAAACTGGGGATCACCAGGTAAAGCGCCGTGCCCTGAAGCGCTAGACCTTCACCCCATCCACTCCTAGCTGACGCAGTGCTGCCCTGCTGCTGGGCTGCCCAAAGCACTTTTAAATCAGCCCCCCCCTGCCAGCCTTTTGCAAGCGCGCCCCCGCGCTGTGCCTCCACGTAGGAGGAATCGCCCTTAAGCCACTGACCTCGTGGCTGAAGTCGGCCTGTATCCAAATCACCGCCGCGGCCCAGCGCTGAACGAAGAAAAGCACCCTGCCGCCGTAAATCACCGCCGCGGCCCAGCGCTGTGGCAGGGAAAGCGCGCTGCTGCCAGGAGTCACCGCTGAGGCCTAGAAGGAAGAACGAGGCCTTCAGGCCCCGTCGACGCCGTTGCCAGGCGACCGGGGACTCTGACCACGTCATCGGCCGCGCCCCCGGGAAGGCCGCGCAGGGATTGGACGCCGGCTCCCGCCGCGCCCCCAGCGCCGACGGAAGCCGGAGAGGAGTGCCTGGTGAGCAGAGGAGGCGGGAGGCCGGCCGGAGAGGACTGCCGGCTCCCGCTCCCTTCCCCGCATACAGTGCTAACTACGGGGGCCGGAGGAGAGCGATACCGCTCCCCCCCCGACGACCTACCTTGCCAGCGCTGACTACGGGGGCCGGAGGAGAGTGATACCGGCCCCCAACGTCCCGCAATTCCGGCCGGAAGGCCGTAGAACCCAGTCCGGGCCCCGCCCTGCCAAACACGGGCCGGCCCGGGAAGAAGCCAGTCGCTTCGAAGAGCGACCCACGAAACGACCGCAGGTGAGCCCGGGAGGCCCCTAGGGCATGCAGAAACGCCACTGGGGGCCGGGGGCCATCATTAGCCTGTGGAGTAAAGGGGGAAGCCAACCGAAACTATCCCCACGAGGCGAGGCCCCGGAGAGGAGTGGGCCTGGCCTACATTAACCCCTGAGTAGCCCTGGGAGACACAGAAGCCCTAATTAACAGGGAAGCCCCAGAGAGAAGGACATGTTGAGGGGTTCCCTAAGCTATTCACCAGCCTAATTGTTTTGCCTGCGTTAATTACTGTTTAGGCCTGAGGCATATCCGCACTAATGAAATGTCTTTGCCTAGTGTAAAGGTGCTTAACTGAATTGAGCTGAAGTGTACACCGCCAAGAGTTGAAGTGTTTTATGTTGCAGGTGTACCGGATTTGCGACGCCCCCTGTACTGCCTATGGGCGCGCCTAGATTAACGCAGGCCCTGTTTGAAATGTAACGTAAAATGCCTATTTACAAGTGATTGAATATTCATGAGCTGAACTGCATGTTTTAGGCCCATGTTTTCTTCCTGCACCCTGTAATCATTATTGGTGCTACGTTTAGGAGATGACTCCTGCGGCCTTTTAGTGGCCTACAGTGTTGATGAGCTATGGTGCTTTAATTAAATTACGCACTAGTTGAGTATTGCAATGAGTTTAAATGTTGCCCTGAATTGATCTGCCTCATCTGATGCTGCATTGATTTATATAAAAGAACTTGTTTTTAATACACAGGCCTGGTGTGGTGTCACATTATTGCGTCCGTATTACTGAGTCAAAGTGAGTGTGTGCTGCACAACTGCCTTACACATTGCCTTCGGGTGCCTTTCCGCCTCGCGCCATGCTACCGTGCCGGAATCGGTAATCCCGTTTCCAACATTGGTGTTCAGCGGTGGGATAAGGACTGGTGTTTGTGCAGCACCCCACAGGGACTCAGTGTGCGCCGCAATTGGACACCTATATAAATGCAAGTGCTAAGAATTCTTTTGTGATTGCCTGATTGTGTACATTCCTGCGTTAGACCTGCTACCTACAGTCTAGAACCCTTTCTCTAAATTGTCTGGGGCCCCACCTAGCAGGATGGAGTTTGAGTTGGCCAACCTAGAAAGGTATACGGTGGCACAGCTCAAGGAGTTCTGTCTAGAGAGGGGGTGTCCGTCAAGCGAGGCGCCAGGAAAGAGGAGCTTCAGAAAGCTTTGAGGGCATGGGTAATGGCCCACCCGGGGGAAGAGGGGACGAGGAGCAGAGGGAGGCAGACGACCCAGGAGAACTGGACCTACTGCACATTGACGTTAGCGAGAATGTGTTGCCAGGAAGACGTTCCAGGGCAGGCAGTAGTGCGTCAGGGGGAGTTTGTCTGCAGAGGAATTTGAGGACAGGAGGGAGGAGAGGCAATTGAAGTTAGAACTTGCTAGGATAGACAGGGAGCGAGAACAGGCAAGGCTAGCCATGGAAGAAAGGAAGCTTGCGCATGAGCTTAGCCTGAAAGAATTAGAGCTCCGAGCCTTGCAGATGGAGAGGCAGGGCAACTTGAATGGTGGCAGCGTACCCGCTGAGGTTCCCCAGGAGCCCAAGTTCTATCTACCTAGAGAGGTGATAACCAGTTTTAGTGTGGGAGATGACATTGATAAGTGGTTGGCGGCGTACGAGGTGTCTTTGGTGGCCCATAGGGTTCCTGAGAGCTACTGGGGGGAGGTCTCTACAGGTACATACCTCCACTAGTAAGGGACACACTTTTGACCTTGGACAAGGGGGATCAGACGAACTACCCTATCATGAAGGAGGCCCTGCTTAAGAAGTTTGGCCTCACCCCAGAGAAGTACCGCCAAAAGTTCCGCAACAGCCACAAGCTTCCCACACAGAACTGGGTGGATTTTTTTGATTATGCCCGGAAGGCATTGGAGGGTTGGGTGCGTGGCAGCAACATTGATGATTACAAAGGGCTGTACGACCTGTTCTTGAGAGAGCACCTCCTAGAGAAATGTTTTCCGGAGCTGCGCCAGTACTTGGTGGACCGCAAGCTGACCAATCCACGGGAGCTTGCAGAGGAGGCAGACACGTGGGTCAGCACTCGGGTGTCCCACAAGGGAGCCGGGCGGACCCCCGAAAGGTGGACAGGGGTTCCCCCAGAAGAAAGAGGGGGAGATAAAAGGAGGGAGTTCTTTAAAGGCCCCCAAAATAGACCGCCTGGGAGAGGGGTAGGTTCCCCATCCCAATCTGGATTCCAGAAACCCACTTACCCTGACAGGAGTCAGCAGCCCAGAACTGTCCGGTGCTACGAGTGCGGGGAGGTTGGACACTACAAGGGGGATCCCCAGTGTCGCAAGAGAACCCCAGCCCCCACAGGAGGTAAGAGCCCTGGGGTGGCCAGTGTAGCGCTTGGGGAGGAGTTGTCCCTAGGTAGGGGAGGTGAGTGGACAGGCTTGACCTTAGTTTCCCTGGGGGATAGAGAGATCATCCCACGGGTTCAGGTACCCTCGAACACTGCCAAGTATCGGCAGAGGGTCCTGGTGAACGGGGAGGAGGTGGAGGCTCTGAGGGACACAGGTGCCAGCATGACGATGGTAAGACGTCAGCTGGTGTCCCCAGAGCAGGTGATTCCTGAGGTATTCCACCCGGTTGTTATGGCTGATAATAGCCTGGGTCATTACCCCGTGGCCCAAGTTCCCTTTGAGTGGGGAGGAGTCTCAGGCCTGTTGAAGGTTGCGGTGAGCCCTGCCATGCCAGTTGACTGTCTGCTTGGAAACGACTTGGAACATACTGCCTGGAGGGAGGTAGAGTTCAATGCCCATGCTGAGATGTTGGGATTACCAGGATGGACTTGCGTCGTCACGCGGTCCATGGCTGCCCGACAAGGAACTCAGCCCGGGTTGGAGCCTGAAATAATGGCCCAGCCCACTGCTGGACGAGGAGATGTCCAGGAGGAAACACCCGGTGAGATGGATGGGGAGCCCTGGGAGGTGACCCCGGAGTCCGCTGAGGTGGATGGTGTTCCCGGAGGGGACCTGCCGACTCCTGCAGAGTGGCAGGTGGAAGGAGGGCCTACCCGGGAGGAATTCTGCCAGGCGCAGAAGGAGTGCCCTACACTTGAAGGCATGCGGCAGCAGGCCGAAGCCCAAGCAACTGGAACAGAGACTGGTAACTACCATGTCTACTGGGAGGATGGTCTCCTCTACAGTGAGCCTAAGGCTCCGGTGCATGGGTCATCAAGGGCCGTAGTGGTCCCCCAATGCTACCGAGCCTTTCTGCTAGAGTTGGCACACGAGATACCCCTAGCAGGACACCGGGGCCAGGACAAGACGTTTGCGCGTTTGGCCCCACATTTTTACTGGCCCAGGATGCGCGTCACCTCTGACACTTTCTGCAAGACCTGCACCACTTGCCAGGCGAGCGGCAAGACAGGGACTAAAGTGAAGGTCCCTCTGGAACCTCTCCCGGTTGTCGGTACCCCTTTGAGCGGGTAGGGATTGACATTGTCGGGCCGTTGGACCCGCCGACTTCTTCGGGACACAGGTTCATCTTGGTGTTGGTGGACCACGCCACCCGGTACCCAGAGGCAATCCCTCTGAGGACCATCACTGCACCGGTGGTGGCGCGGGCCCTGATGGGGATTTTTACCCGAGTGGGATTCCCCAAGGTCGTGGTGTCAGACAGGGGCACGAACTTCATGTCGGCCTACATGCAGGCCATGTGGAAGGAGTGTGGAGTGACCTACAGGTTCTCCACTCCTTACCACCCCCAGACGAACGGGCTCGTGGAGCATTTCAATAAGACCTTGAAGGGGATGATCAGGAGCCTACCCGAGGACTTGAGAAGGAAGTGGGACGTCCTCTTACCCTGTCTGCTCTTCTCCTACCGAGAGGTGCCACAGAAGGGGGTCGGTTTCAGCCCCTTTGAGCTGCTCTATGGCCACCCCGTTCAGGGGCCCCTCAGTCTTGTCAAGGACGGGTGGGAGAAGTCTTCCTCGAAGCTTCCCCATGATGTGGTCAGCTATATGCTGGCATTCCGCAGCCAAGTGGCCAAGCTGTGGAAGGAAGCCTCGGACAACCTAGAGGCTAGTCAGGCCGTCATGAAGAAGTGGTATGACCGGAACGCTCGGACGGTAGAGTTGGACGCTGGACAGAAGGTGTGGGTCATGGAGCCAGGAGAGCTTAGCGCCCTCCAGGACAGGTGGACTGGACCGTTTGAGATCTTGGAAAGGAGAGGCCAGACCACTTATGTCGTCGATGTGAAGACCCCCGTCAACCCCACAGGGTGTTCCACGTCAACCGCCTGAAGCCACACCAGGAGCGTTCAGAGCTCACTCTCCTGATGATAACAGATGGAAGTGAGGAGGAGGAGAGTGAGCCTCTTCCAGACCTTCTGGCGGCCCATGAGAAGGATGGCTCGGTAGAGGGAGTGGTCCTCGCCCCATCCTTAACCCCAGAGCAACAGAGGGACTGCCGCCAGGTCCTGGGGCAGTACGCCTCGTTGTTCTCCCTCACGCCTGGGATCACGCACCTGTGTACCCATGATGTGGACACAGGGGACAGTCCGCCAGTAAAAACCAAGTCTTACCGGCTGTCTGATAAGGTCAAGGCTAGTATCCAGGGTGAGGTTACCAAGATGCTAGAACTGGGGGTGATTGAGCCTTCCAGTAGCCCTTGGGCTAGTCCGGTGGTGTTGGTGCTGAAAGCGGCCCCACCGGGCACCACACCAGAACTTCGGTTCTGTGTGGATTACCGCGGACTCAACTCAGTAACCAAGACCAACGCTCACCCGATCCCTCGGGCGGATGAGCTCATTGACCGGCTGGGAGCAGCCCGGTATCTGAGTACCATCGATTTGACGTCAGGCTATTGGCAGATCACCATGGCGGAAGGAGCAAGGGAGAAGACTGCGTTCTCCACCAAAGAGGGCCACTTTCAATTTCGGGTGATGCCCTTCGGGTTGAAAAATGCTCCAGCCACTTTCCAGCAGTTGGTGAACCAGGTGCTGTCTGGCCTAGAGGCCTTCTCTGCTGCCTACCTGGATGACATAGCTGTCTTCAGTAGCAGCTGGGAGGACCATCTGGAGCATCTCCAGGAGGTGCTACAGGGTCTGCAACGGGCTGCTCTAACCATCAAGGCCAGCAAGTGCCAGATTGGACAGGGATCTGTCGTGTACCTGGGACATCTGGTGGGCGGGGGTAAGGTGCAACCCCTCCAAGCCAAGATCGAGACCATCTTGGCCTGGGAGCCCCCCAAGACCCAAACAGAGGTCCGGGCTTTTCTCGGCCTCACGGGATACTACCGCCGGTTCGTCAAGGGATATGGAACCATTGTGGGCCCTTTGACGGAGTTGACTTCGAAGAAGCAGCCACGCAGAGTCATCTGGACGTCTGCCTGCCAGGAAGCCTTTGAGACCCTCAAACGTGCGATGTGCACCGCACCGGTGCTCAGGACTCCAGACTTTGGACGGGAATTTATCGTGAAGACAGACGCTTCTGAGCATGGCATAGGAGCTGTGCTCTCGCAGCTGAACGACGATGGCCAAGACCAGCCAGTGGCCTTCATCTCCCGAAGACTACTCCCCCGGGAACAGCGGTGGAGTACCATCGAAAGAGAAGCCTTTGCCGTGGTTTGGGCTGTAAAGAAGTTGAGGCCATACCTTTTTGGTTGTCACTTCCTGATCCAGACCGACCACAGACCCCTTCGCTGGCTCATGCAGATGAGAGGCGAAAACCCCAAATTGTTGAGGTGGTCCATTTCCCTCCAGGGGATGGACTTTTGGGTGGAACATCGACCCGGTGTAGACCACGCCAACGCTGACGGTCTCTCCCGGTTTTTCCGCCTTAGCGATGAGAACTCCCTAGAGGTTGGGAAGCTCTCCCCACTTTCGGCTGGGGGGGACGCGTGTTAGACCTGTCAGCCCTAGGGTGGTCTTGCCCTGTTTTTTTCCCTTTTGCGCCTCATTTTTGCCACCGTATTTTTACTGGACCTAGGTCTCCAGGCGCCTTACCACTGCCAACCAGTGCTGAGGTGCAGGTGCTCTCTCACCCAAGATGGCTGCCACAGGCCCCTGCTACTGCAGAGTGGCCTTGCACACATACACATACTAGTAGCCAGGGTCAGGCTGGGACATAGGGATACAGTATCCATCCCGTCCCGCCTCTGGGCCACATAGCCAGACATGGTGGAAGGTAACAGAACCTTCCGGGCTGTGGGAGGAGTTATGTTTTGTCGCCTTTAGGAGGGTCACCTGACCTAGGGGTATAAGAGGTTTGGAAGGAAATCTTTTAGTCAGTTGGGGCACCACTGATCCTGGGAGAACCTCTGCCGGAGTACAGGCTTTAGGGCCTAGGGGGGAGACCTACACTACTGCTACTGACAGGGCTAAGGCACTGCTGTAATAAGTTAGCTGAGGAACGCCCACCACCCACTGACCTTGCCCAGCGTAAGGGGACCCAGGGAACCATCTTCAGTGTGCTGGGAAGTACCATCCAGCACCCCAAGTACCGCCAACTCATTCCCTCCCCCATACGGAGAAACCACAAGAAGCAACCAACAAAGAACTGCCGCAAGTAACCTGAAATTGCAAGGCCTGACAGACCAGCAAGGCCAGAAACCTGAACTGCCAAACTGGGGATCACCAGGTAAAGCGCCGTGCCCTGAAGCGCTAGACCTTCACCCCCATCCACTCCTAGCTGACGCAGTGCTGCGCTGCTGCTGGGCTGCCCAAAGCACTTTTAAATCAGCCCCCCCTGCCAGCCTGTTGCAAGCGCGCCCCCGCGCTGTGCCTCCACGTAAGAGGAATCGCCCTTAAGCCACTGACCTCGTGGCTGAAGTCGGCCTGTATCCAAATCACCGCTGCGGCCCAGCGCTGAACGAAGAAAAGCTCCCTGCCGCCGTAAATCACCGCCGCGGCCCCGCGCTGTGGCAGGGAAAGCGCGCTGCTGCCAGGAGTCACCGCTGAGGCCTAGAAGGAAGAACGAGGCCTTCAGGCCCCGTCGACGCCGTTGCCAGGCGACCGGGGACGCTGACCGCGTTATCAGCCGCGCCCCCGGGAAGGCTGCGCAGGGATTGGACGCCGGCTCCCGCCGCGCCCCCAGCGCCGACGGAAGCCGGAGAGGAGTGCCTGGTGAGCAGAGGAGGCGGGAGGCCGGCCGGAGAGGACTGCCGGCTCCCGCTCCCTTCCCCGCATACAGCGCTAACTACGGGGGCCGGAGGAGAGCGATACCGGCCCCCCCCCCGACGACCTACCTTGCCAGCGCTGACTACGGGGGCCGGAGGAGAGTGATACCGGCCCCCCAACGACCCTCAATTCCAGCCGGAAGGCCGTAGAACCCAGTCCGGGCCCCGCCCTGCCAAACACGGGCCGGCCCGGGAAGAAGCCAGTCGCTTCGAAGAGCGACCCACGAAACGACCGCAGGTGAGCCCGGGAGGCCCCTAGGGCATGCAGAAACGCCACTGGGGGCCGGGGGCCATCATTAGCCTGTGGAGTAAAGGGGGAAGCCAACCGAAACTATCCCCACGAGGCGAGGCCCCGGAGAGGAGTGGGCCTGGCCTACATTAACCCCTGAGTAGCCCTGAGAGACACAGAAGCCCTAATTAACAGGGAAGCCCCAGAGAGAAGGACATGTTGAGGGGTTCCCTAAGCTATTCACCAGCCTAATTGTTTTGCCTGCGTTAATTACTGTTTAGGCCTGAGGCATATCCGCACTAATGAAATGTCTTTGCCTAGTGTAAAGGTGCTTAACTGAATTGAGCTGAAGTGTACACCGCCAAGAGTTGAAGTGTTTTATGTTGCAGGTGTACCGGATTTGCGACGCCCCCTGTACTGCCTATGGGTGCGCCTAGATTAACGCAGGCCCTGTTTGAAATGTAACGTAAAATGCCTATTTACAAGTGATTGAATATTCATGAGGTGAACTGCATGTTTTAGGCCCATGTTTTCTTCCTGCACCCTGTAATCATTATTGGTGCTACGTTTAGGAGATGACTCCTGCGGCCTTTTAGTGGCCTACAGTGTTGATGAGCTATGGTGCTTTAATGAAATTACGCACTAGTTGAGTACTGCAATGAGTTTAAATGTTGCCCTGAATTGATCTGCCTCATCTGATGCTGCATTGATTTATATAAAAGAACTTGTTTTTAATACACAGGCCTGGTGTGGTGTCACATTATTGCGTCCGTATTACTGAGTCAAAGTGAGTGTGTGCTGCACAACTGCCTTACACATTGCCTTCGGGTACCTTTCCGCCTCGCGCCATGCTACCGTGCCGGAATCGGTAACCCCGTTTCCAACAGGCCTGATGTATGAATTGGCCACAAGTCACACCTAGGCACTGGCCCTCACACACACGTTCACACTCTCAGCCATCTTAACTGTATATTTCCACTCACTGTCTGGGGATGCATTGTCCCAGGGGTGCTCCCTGGGCTGGCTGTGAAGGTGTGTGGAGTACAGGACAAGTGGTGAGATGAAGACATAGCACACATGAATACACACACACAAATCTACATATACATCATTGACAAGGGATACCTGACAGTGAATGGAATGGCCACAGAAAGATAGCTGACACTGTTGCATGGTGTCATTTACACAAAGCGCTGTTGTGAGCTGCTTTCAACTCCTACATCACGCAGCGTTGTCAGCATCCTTGACACAACACTCCCCTCACTGTCATTGACACTTTCAACACAAGGAGTAATCTGGACTGGGTTGGAAGAGGCGTACAACTTACAGCAGCATAACTCAAACACACAAACCTCTGAACCTCACTGTTATGAGCATGGAAAAGCAAGAAAGCAGCCTTGGTTAACTCATCTTTCCATGGAGGACATTGACAAGATAAATGACGTTATCACGTACAAAGCTCAGCAGCAACATCATTTGCTACGGTAACACAATCACATGTGTGCAATGAGATTAAAACTAGGAACACATATAACAAAATAGTATATCTCAATTGATCACATACATACCGGACTGTGACTATGTTGTTAGACACACCAATGTGACTCAAAAAGATATGCACAAATGCAAGCACACATGCACAAATCTTGCAACACATCGTAAGAGGAAGTGCACGTATGTCATTGTTAAAGCACAAATGTTGAAAAGAACAACACACCTGTGTCACGCACAGGGTAGCACTTGAGTTTCAATGGCTATGTACAGTCAATGAATCAATACATGAGCTGTTCATGCACAAAGCTCTACGTGCTCATCAAAACGCTTCAGGTTGTAATTACAATGTTCTTAACCAATATAGGCCTCTGTCTGTGACAATTGAGGACAATGCAATGTACATACACTCATCATGAAGTACAATAGCACCTGTAATGTGTGTGATCCGTTGATGTGTGCAAAACCACAACATACATTGTGTGTTTCTCCTACCCACAGGGCCTGCTGGGGACACTGCAGGAACAGAACAAGAATCCCAGTCCCAGACTCTGGTTGACCCTGAGCTCTCCAGTGTGGATGTCTCCCAGTCCTCTTCGGAGGACGATGAACGACCTGGCCCCTCCGGTGTGGATCAGCATGCAGCACCAGCAGCTGTAACTTCAGCACCCCCTGCTACCACTCCTGCTACATCTGCCAACACCCAGATGACCTCTACCAACACGGACAGACCAAGGCAAGAAAACACCGACGGCTACACAGGGCACTCTGGAGTTGGCGGACAACAACACCAGTGTCAACAGTGAAGGAGGCTCAGTGTACTCTGTGTCTGCAATGGCAGGTCCTGCTCGTGTGGGTAGGGGTGGTGTTAGGGTGCGCAGGGTGAGGTCACGTCCTGAAGATGGTGCTGCTGCGCAAGATGACCCACAGTTAGTACGCATCATAAATGCATTCCGAGAATGCTCCGGAGACTTTGGCTAGGTAGTGGGGATCCTCAAGGACATGCAATAACAGCAGGCTGGCCATCATTCCAAATTGGACTCGCACATGTCCAGGATGGAGACCCACATGTCTAGGATGGAGTCCAAAATGGATAAAATGGATGACGTCACTGCGGTGCACAGGGACATACTCACATGCCTCCGCCAGATTGCTGACAACATGACCACACCTCCCTGTGTGCCCACTACATCTGTTGCCACAACATCTGCAACTGCCACAGGGAGGGATGAGGACTCTGGCGGAGAGTCCCCGGCACCCCAGCAGCTTGCACCTGAGGGTCCCCCTCAAAAGAAGAAGAGGGGTCGCCCGAAGAAGGACAAGTGAGAGACAGATGGCCATGCATTCCCCCCGGAAGTGAACACCTGCTCCTGATATCCTCCATTGTGTGCAAAGCGTTCACCTTGTTGACTGTCACTGAACTGTCCCACATGTGATGGAGGGTCTAAGTTGGAACAAGGAATCAAATGGCTGTGGACTTGGCTCTGAAAATTTCATCTACTAACACTAACAACTCCTCTGTGAACTTTGGATTTCTATCACACTGTTCAGCACTATCAATTATGTGTACTATTTAACACATGCATCTAAATTAAATCATAATCAAACAATACTTGCCTCTGTCATGAATTAAACTTGGTTTGTGACATTGAGATGATGACCTGCTAAACAAAGACTATGCAGGAAAACAACTACAGCAATTAAAACACAGTCTTGTGAGTCATGGTGATGTGACACATATGAGAGATACACACTACAAGGTCAACACAACACAAAATTCTCATGGCACACATACTCATTGCCTCCACTATTGTGAACTGAAAATACACTGAAATGCACATACAATAAACTCATTCTGAGAAAGTGCCAATCAGGCCACAGGTACAATATGCAAATGAATGTTGGATGTGTGTATACAGACGAGGCACACCCCAATGTGGAGCACAGGTTTTTTACACAATCACAACATGTTGCCTCCACAACAGATGCAAGGTAACCTCATGTGACAATCAGCACAAAGTAACCAAGAGGGTCAGAAATGTCAGTACTTGGGTGTGTGGCACCGCTTCCTGTTTCCAAGAAAAGTTGCACTCTGTAACAGCATTGTGTGTTTTGGAGGTCACATGTCACCAGACAACAGCCAAAGGACCCTGTGAAGGACAGACATACAAAAGTCTTGACATACAAAAATAACTGCATACATCTCCAATAGACATTCCATACACAAGTCTCATGCTTCGTGAAAACAACCTAGGATTCATGTCAACACTGCAGTGGTGAACATACTAACTCAACGGACACATAACTGCAAGGATCATGTCAAGTAGCATGTAGCCACACGTATGCAGAGACATTTCACTACATACACATATCAGGCAAAGAAAAAGCTTAGACAACTCATCACTGTATACTCACAATCATGAGAAAAAGTTGTTGATGTGCTGTGTCCGAACATCCCCCTCAACCTCATCATCACTGCCAACATGACTCAGGGCTGGATCCTCCCCTGCTGGAGGCTGCTGGTCATCATCACCTTGGATGAGAGGTAGCTCTTCCCTCACTGCCAGGTTGTGTAGCATGCAACACACAATGATGATCCGACACACCTTTTCTGGTGCATATTGTAGGGCCCCTCCTGTCCGGTCCAGGCAGCAAAATCTGCTTTTCAGTAGTCCAACTGTCCGCTCTATCACTCGCCTGGTCCGCCCATGTGCCTCATTAAAACGTATCTCAGCAGAGGTAACAGGGTTCCTGAGTGGTGTCAGCAACCACAGCATGTTGGGGTATCCGGAGTCACCTACATACAAACAAACAAACATATCATAAGTCTGAAAAGAGGGTAAAATCCGAGATACAAAAAGCACACAAGGTAAACAGACATTACACACCGACAAGCCAGGCACGCTGATTTTGCAGCTGTGACATCATCTGTGGGATCCTACTATTCCTCATGATGTATGCATCGTGTGCAGATCCGGGGAACCGTGCCAGACATGTGAAATTGTCATGTCAGGCAGACATACCACCAGGACATTGATGGAGTGAAAATGCTAACAGTTCCTGTATGTCTGTTCATTTGCTTGTGGTGGTACCAAAGCCACATGTGTACCATCTATGGAGCCAATGACATGTGGCATCCTTCCCAGAGCATAAAAGTCACTCTTGATGTCAGCAAATTGTCGTGGTGTTGGGAATTTGATGTACCGGTTCAGCAAATTCAACATTCCCTCCAAAACATCACGGAGCACACGGCTAAACATTGTCTGTGACATCCCACCAGCAGTAGCCACAGTGTACTGGAAGGTTCCCGTGGCAAAGAAATGTAGGGCTGCCATCACCTTCACCTTGGGGGTCAGCGCTGATGGATATGGCCGTCCAGGTTGCAAATGTGGGGCCAACTGCTCTGCCAAATCCTCAATTAGTGGTCTTGTGAAGCAGTAACGTCAGATGCTATCATGTTCAGCCATGGTTTCTAGGTCTGGGAAGGGTCTGTGGACAGCTGGTCTCCTGCGGTACATAGGTGAGCAAAGAAAGATTATCTTTTCCCTTTCATATGTGGCAATGAACATGCAAGATATCACATGCTACATCATAGCAAGACTCAATGAAGCCAGGTGTGTGCTGTTGAGCATGGACACATATACCAGCTATGTGCCCATCGCCGAACATTTCAGCTCCTGACGGTTAAACAACAAGTGCGATGCTGTGCTGTGAACAATCTATGGGGTCTGTCACAGTACATCTGAACAAATGTCACATACCGAACACACACCTCAGTGACTAGTGAAGATAGATGTGTTGTCCAAATGACAGGTGTTTGTAAGGACCATACACAGGGATCTTGTGATGCCACATGGACACTGTTATTATGTAACGTCTGACGTACATGTACCATCACACCCATGAAACACACATGATATGCTCCCAAATTTGTTTGCATGGCAAACATGTATGTCTGCGACACACAGACACAACAGCAACTCACATGCCAAATACAGATGGATGTGTGAAACGATTTACATCTACAACATACAAAAAGAATTATGTGCGTAGCACAATACGCAAATACTCTGGATTAACCCCACAATAGTAGCTCAGGAACACTTTGTAACACACAGTCCATTACAGCTGTAATTCAGGGTGTACCCACACATGTAATGAAGCAGGAAATGTGGTTTCCTATACTGTGTGACAGGCTTATTGATTGGTGTAGAGCACCTGAGGCTCAGCCAAAATAGTGTGGATGGCATCCTTTGGCTGTTTTCCGTAATGGTGACAGACGCGGGTGACTACTCATCAGATGCGGCGTACACTGCAAGACCAAGCCGGACGCATACATTGGATATTTGTCGTCATGGGGCAGACGTGTTTTAGCAGCGTGTACGAATCGCGTGCACACAAATTCGGTTGGGAAACAACAACAATGTATCCAAATCTATAGTGTCATGATGCAGAAAAATTGAAGGACGCTGTAGTCGTGTCTGAGGCGTGCAATGGGATGGATTGGACAAATTCGGATAATGTGAACGTCTCTGACCTATCTCTTTGGACCCATGGAACAGAATCCGCCTCTGCAGCACAGATAGAGACTTCACTTGCCTGCACTACATGCTACTTGCCTACATCAAAACCTACGACTGCTGCTGTCTCTGCATCCTTTGGATTCTGCAATGGCACGTACTGTGGAGAGGGCCCCCGCTTTCACAGAGGAGGAAAACCGAGCCCTGCTGGACAGCCTCCTTCCACAGTACAGCAAGCTGTATGGGAAACCAGGGGAGCAGGTGATTGTTGATTGCACTGACTTCTCAGTACACAATGTTTCCTAACAGGCACTACTAGCATTCTGATCACCAAGGACATGCATGCACACATAGCCATTGTAATTCTCACAGTGTGTAGAATCATGTACTGGACAGGGACAGTGAAATAAAAGTGTATCCTGTGCTACTTCATCTCATGCACTGTACTCATGTTGTGAAGGCAGGCTTACACACAGGACAACTGCCCCTGCTAATACTTGAACTTCCTTAATACATCTTCTGCCCTACTACCAATGACCTATATGTCCACGTGTGTGATGAACAAACATGTTGCATGTGTAGTAATGGTGTGTCACTATGTCATCCTTACAGGTCGACGCCCATCAGAAGCAGGAAATTTGGTTGGCTATCGTCCGGGCTGTGAGTTCTGTGTGGGTCTTCAAACGCCGCATCCGCCACTGCCAGAAGAGGTGGCAGGACCTCCGTGGCTGGACCCGGAGGATTGCTAGAGTCCAGCTGAAGCTGTCACCTCCTCGCAAAAGGGGTGGACGACAGACCCTCACCCCCCACATGCTCCGGATACTCATGGTGGTCTTCCATGACCTGGATGGGCAGTTGAAGGCCAGACAGCAGCAAGGAGGGGGTGAGTTTGAGCCAGTTAGCTTTACTATGTCTGACATGCATGTTGCACTCCCTCAGCCTGGTAACACTATCACAAGTCGTGTGTCTGCTGAGACAACACTTGTGTGCCAAAATGTAAAGATGCCCCATTGTCATCTGATGCCCAGGTGTGTCCCTTTCCGTCTGTGACATGTGTCACTAGACTCCTGTGTATGAGCTGTAGTCCAAGGTCACTGTGTACAGCACCATGTACGACAAGTGCATTGAGTTGACCGTCATGAGTGATGTGCTTAATGAAAATGGAGGGTTTTAAGTAACTCAGGAAGTATGGCGCTCTGCTATGTAAACGTTAGTGTGGATGAGCTATATTGTGTATGGTGCAACCAGGTAAGGGGATAAGCCCTATAACCCCTAGAAATAGTGTAGGGGAACCCTATACAGTTACATATACAACCAAGTCCTGGGCACACATAAAAAATAGTAATGCAGTGGTAAAGTATATACACAGTTCAAGTGGATTCGCAAGCAAAAGTAATTAGTCCCGGTCAGTAGAAAGTTTCTTTGTCTTTATTCCATATGTAATTAGAGCAAAACGGAAACCAGGCAACACGTGTTTTGTCGCAAATGGAAATTAATTTGCTTGTGAATCCACTTGATATATACTTGGTATATACTTTACCACTGCATTACTGTTTTTTATGTGTGCCCAGGACTTGGTTGTATGAGTGATGTGCTTGTCTGACATGTATCAGCAACTTGACAGACATATGACCTGCACTCTGTGTGGTACATACCTAAATGGACGATGAGATGATCGGGGTAAACACTGTTTTGTGACAGGAATACTGCACACACGTGCAGCAGGTAAGACCAATGTTGGTGTCTCAGACAAATGAACTGTATTTACTTAAATAATGCATGGTAAGCAGCCTCGTACTCCCACTAATCCCATGTTTCACATGGACCTAGGACAGGTATGCCAATTCAGGCCATCAGGGACACTGTCATATCCCATTTTTGTGTGTCAGGCAACACTGTAACCATTGCAAATGAAGATTCATGTGTCTGACTCTGTGTCAGTGTGTACAGGACGAGCGATTTTGATGGCACATGTGGCCAATGTATTGGATATGGACAGAAATCTCATGTATGTCAATTGGCTCAGATACACAGCACAAATCATGTGTGTGTCATCCCTTGACTGTGCATATTGGTGACTTAAACAGATATGTGTATGCTGCATTACTTTGTTTTTGGGAGTATGCAAAATGCTCCTGTAGTGAGATATCAGACTTCATATACTCAAATGTCTCAGTTAAACGACATGAGCTTGTCAAAGTGTTCGGATTCTATGTAGCACTTAGGGGACATGTATACTTGTGCACTACAGATGTTACTTGCACAGTGTATACTTGAGTGTGACCTGATGCTGACTGTTAAATCTTGATTCACTGGCCCGGTAACAAGAGTCAATACAGACTGTTTAGGCAGACAGGACTGTGGCATAGTGTGGCACATTAAAAAGTTTAAGATGCAGTTTTGTACTTGTCAGTTGTCCTGCATGCAGACCTTTTTGACATTGGAGTTCACGACATGAGCCCATATTGGTTACTGTGAATGGGAGTATGTTCATCATGTAAACTTAGGTATTTGTCCTTCCCATTTGCGTGCCCAATTCCAGACTCCCTTGCATGAGATGAGACATGCTTGTGTTAAGCCCTGACACTCAGGAGCATTACAGATCAGACAACAGGCAAGACAGTGCCCTGTTGGGCATGTACATAGTTTAAATTGAGATACATCTAACAGATGTTTCCATTGCCAACATGTGTTTGGTAACCATGATTCACAGGCAGACTGACAGGTGACCTATTTACATATGTGTGAGGTAAGGAATAGTGGCTTTGACATTATGCAAGGCCTTGCTCTGTGATGTGTTTGAAACAGAAATCTAGTGTCAAGTATATGCAGATGACTGATGTGAATCTGTTTCCCCTCCTTGTTCACAGCATCATCAACGCCAACTGGAGGAGAGAGTTCCATGTACCAGGAGGAAGCAGCTAGCCAGACGGGGTCCACTGTGGAGGAAGATGAGGGACCCAGTGGCACAGAGGGTGAGGGGAGCCACACTGATGCCCGCTCAACCACATCAACATCAGCTGATGAACCATCCAGCTCAAGTGATGACTCCCTTGTGGTGGTGGGTGTTACCAGAGCAGAGGCCGCACCCACAGAGTCTGTCCCCGCCACCACCACCACCTCCACCCTTCCAGCTGCTCCCATTCAAAAGGTCCGTGGACACTCCCATGTGAGTGAGCATCTCTCCTTTGGTCAAGGCACCGCACCCCCTGCATCTGTCACCCCTGCTGCCCTGAGTGTGGAGTCTGTGGACTTGCTGAAACAGTTACATGTGGGGCAGACATCCATGCTGAGTGTCCTCCATGCACACACCAGTCTATTGACACAATTGGTGTCATACATGGAGGGCATATCATCAAACATGCCTGCCCTACAGCGGACAAATCAATCCATGGCCTCCTCACTGACAGCAGCAGTGTCCCTCCTGCAGCAGTCCCTCACCTCTCCTTCCTCTGCCCCATCCACAGTCCCCACTACCCTACCTGACCCAAGCACACTCACACAGGCACATGCACACACACCAACAGACACAAGCAGCACACAGCCACCCAAAACAAAGTCAAAGAAAACATGCACACACACTCAGGGGACTGACATCACACACACTGGGGATACGGCAAAAAACACACACACACCCATCCACAACCACTAAGCATTCCTCAGCTACTTCTCCCTCCAAAAGCCCTACACTTGACTCTCCTGCAACCCCCCCTTCCCAGATGGTCTTCCTCTGTGACCTAGGCCTCTTCCCCACTGAAACATCAGATCCAACTCGCAAGGGGAAGAGGAAGTCACCACGCACAGAGAGGAGATCCCCCACCGCACGCACACTCTCCCCTAAGAGTAGGAACACTGAGGCCCCCACCTGTACATCCCCCAGGGCGAAGAAACGCAAAAACCCCACCACCATCCCACATTTCCCCCCAGAAAGCTACATCCGCCCAACCCAAGACCACCCATCCCAAAGTTCACATACCAAAAGCCATCCCCAGTTCACACACACACCATTCCACCATCCCCAAGATGATTAGGCCCTCATCCCCTACCACAGACACTTCCACTCCCACAACACCACACACTCAGTCACTTCCAGACACTGCAGTGGAGACCCTGGCCCCCCCATCTGTCATGTCCACTGCAGTGGATCCCCCACCACCACAATCTGACATGGGCACTGCAGTGGAGCCCCCACCCCCACAATTTGACTGGGGCACTGCAGTGGAGCCCCCACCCCCTCAGTCCAACATGTCCACTGCAGTAGCTCCAGCACCCCCTCAATCCGATTTGTCCACTGCAGTTGCTACAGACACTCCAGTTGCCCACAATCCTCCCATTACCCATCCTGCTACACCCTAATCCTGTCCCTGCGGTGCCTGGCCTGCCCCAGTAGATGCCCTCCTTGGGGAGTTGTCCCCTAGTGATGTAAGTGCAGGCAAGCAATGTATTACAAGTCATCCCAAATAGTCCCTGAAGGACTCATTGACATGGACTGGCCATTGGCCTTGTTTATTTGCGAGAATCGTGATTGCACATTTAAATGCTGAATAAAGCAAATTTTTGTTATTTTGGCTAATTTTTTGGGTGTACATAATGCTGCTTATTATTGTACAGCAAATGCTGTTGTAACATTGTTTTAGGCCAACTCATGATGGAGTGATGTGATGGACTGCCTGAGGTCCATGTGATATGTGTCCTAATACAGTATGTTGTGGAGTTGTTGTAGGCTGAAATGGCTTGTTGTCACGAGCAACATTGTATTTGACAAGGAGTGTGACATTCTTTTCACAACCTCTCCCATCTTTGGCGTACACTTTAGCACATATGTTGGTCTTGACATTTATACTCATTTTTACTGTTTCCAATGGTATGCACCACTCCAATGGGCATGCATATTAGCGCATTGATGATGAACAAGTCATCTGTGTACTTGGCGCCACTTGGGATACATGGATTCTGAGTACGTGTAGCCAACTTGGGAAACACACCTGTACACCGGATGATTGGGCCAAAGTATTCAGTGTGTTGTAATAGATTAGTCAATGTCCGAGTCTCATTCTGACAAGGCAGACACATGCCAAGACCAAGCTTGACACAGTGGAACTTCAACAGTAGTGAAATCACCTCTTGGCAGTGTGTTACTCTGTGACCTTTCCTAAGCCCATGGTATGTGTTCTGTGAGCATTAATTTCTGGTGTCGACAGCCCTTTTTCTACCAAGACTGTAGTCCCTGCAGATGTTCCTGTCAGCGAGGCTTGCAACATTGTCCATTGATTTGACAGCCAATTTGACTGTGAGTGTCCGTGCTGTGGGTGCATGGGACAAAATGAGTCAATCTGGTGACCGCCATAGTTTTGTTGCTATAAGTGCCTGCGCTGTGTGTAAACTCACATTAGACATAATTGGGATTCCACAACTCACATCTGTGCTACCAACATTGGCGAGTTTTTTATCTTTTTTCTGTTTTCATGCATTTGCCATTTGTATGTGTGTATGACTGCTCACACTCAGCAGATTCTTCCCTTCCCTGTCACCTGATGTCAACGTGTCTTGTTTTTAGGTCTCCTTGGGTGTATCATTGCTACAGGACAGTGTTGGGTTTCGCTATGTGTCTGTTACATTTCACGTTATGCACATGTCATTGGTCCTAAGTGGAGTGACAAATTCAAGTATGTGTTATGCCTAGCTATGTGTCTTGTGTTTGTGAAACACAGATCCAACCACCACCCCTGGGATTGTCATAGGTGCATGTGCAATGTCACCATTCAATGGAGGCTTAGCTGCTGCACATTGTGTGTGATCAAGGTGTGTGGTATTTCGACTGGTCAAATGTGACTCGCATCTTGGCATGGCCCCTAGCTCCATTGTGGCATTACATTACAGGCCATGCGTAGTGAGTGATGTTTGGGTATGTGTAAGGGAAGGTGTTCTGACAAGACACGTGACACAGTGCACAAGAGTGAGTGTGCTCAAGAGTATGATTTGGCAACACAGTGGATCATCATACAGGATACTGTCACCACAGTGTACTGGCCTTGAGGTTACCAGGGATGGTGAGTCAGTCTCCTGATGTGTTGTTTGGAGTTCCACCAAGATTGTTCCACAGGTGACTGTTGTTGACCTGCACATCAAACAATGCCAAATTGCCAATGGTCTGTGACACAATGGTGGAGATGCATCTGGGTTATACTCATGACGCATTTGTCTCAGTGGAGTTTAGCCTACCATCGTGTGGGGGGGAGCCTAGGGACGCTTACACACACACATGTTGTGTTTGTTCTGCAGTGTGTGGTTGGCTGGTTGTATTGGCACATCTTGACCTGCGTATTTCTACTGGCTTTGTGAGCAGTGATTCGATGTATGGTTTTGTTTGTTTAGCTACTGTCCCTGGGAGTCCAACATCTTCAATTTGGCCATTCATCATGCTCTTGATTTGCCATTGCTGCCACAGTGTGGACCCGGATCTTGTCTACACTTTGGTTTCATGCAGAATTCCTTTGTATGTGTGTCTGTATGTGAACAAATGCGTGTTTATGCATTTAGATGGTCACTTCTTCCTTTGTCAAAATGAGCATTGGTTGCAGTGTTAGCCCACAATGGCAATGCTTGTCTCCACATGGCATGTTTTTCTTTGTAAGGCCAAACTATGTCTGCCTCAACAGATATGTGTTTGTTTGGCACACAACCACTACTTTGTCACTACATTGCTAGTGGTTTTAGGCCTCAGAGAGTCATTCCTGATTGTCTGCACATGCTGGGAGTCTGAACCCCACACTCACCTTTTTGTCACTACACTGATGGGGGTGTAACAGCCCATGTCTCCTATGTGGTTGCAGAAGAAGGGGGTTTGAACCCCATGCTCATCTTTTGGGCACCACACTGATGGGGGGTGATACCCCATCTCCCCTATGTGCTTGTCAATGCTCGGCGTTTGTACCCCACAATCGGCCTTTGTTCACTAGAGTGATGGATGTAACAGCATTTGTTTGCATAATGTGTCACTGACTCTAGATGTTTGTGCACAATACACAAATCTGGCATGGGAGTAGTGGGGGAGTGTTTGCCCTCCACCTCCTCTGGGGTGGACTGTGCTGGGGGATGTGCATCCACCCCTTCTGGGGTGGACTGTACTGGGGGCTATGCATTCACCCCTTCTGGGGTGGACTGTCCTGGGGGGATGGTCATCCACCCCTTCTGGGGTAGACTATGCTGGGGGATGGTCATCCACCTCTTCTGGGGTGGACTGTGCCGGGGGGCTGTGCATCCACCACTTCTGGGGTGGACTGTGCTGGGGGATGGTCATCCACCCCTTCTGGGGTGGACTGTGCTGGGGGATGGTCATCCACCTCTTCTGGGGTGGACTGTGCTGGGGGGATGGTCATCTACCCCTTCTGAGGTGAACTGTACTGGGGGATGGTCATCCACCCCTTCTGGGGTGGACTGTGCTGGGGGATGTGCATCCACCCCTTCTTGGGTGGACTGTGCCCTTCTGGGGTGGACTGTGCTGGGGGGCTGTTCATCCACCCCTTCTGGGGTGGACTGTGCTGGGGGGATGGTCATCCCCCCTTTCTGGGGTGGACTGTGCTGGGGGATGGTCATCCACCCCTTCTGGGGTGGACTGTGCTGGGGGGATGTGCATCCACCCCTTCTGGGGTGGACTGTGCCCTTCTGGGGTGAACTGTGCTGGGGGGATGTGCATCCACCCCTTCTGGGGTAGACTGTGCTGGGGGATGGTCATCCACCCCTTCTGGGGTGGACTGTGCTGGGGGGATGTACATCTGCCCCTTCTGGGATGGACTGTGCTGGGGGGATGGTCATCCACCCCTTCTGGGGTGGACTGTGCTGGGGGGATGTGCATCTACCCCTTCTGGGGTGGACTGTGCCCTTCTGGGGTGGACTGTGCTGGGGTGTGGGCATCCCCCCCCTATGTGTGTTTAGGCTTTCACAGGATCGTCACGTATTAGTGGGTGGTAGGTGTCTGACTTACCGTATGCGATGTACGCGTCGGTTCTGGTTGTTGATTCGGTCATAGGCGTACAGTACAGGGATGACATGCGCGATCGGATACATGGCAGCTTCATCTCACACGTGGTGTTTGTGTTGTGGCGCGAATCCGACCTGATGTACTGCTCTTCCGGATGCTGTGACGTGCTGGAGGTGGCGACCTGTTCGGCGAGAAGGAAGTACGCATCTTACTTGCCCGGCCGGAAACTGCTACGGTAATGGTTCCGGGCGAGGCCATTCAGCGTTTACGGAGCCGGCTCGTACGGGAAATGTTGCTCAATTCGGAGTGTGCATGTCGCTCGGGAAATGCACACATTTGCGCATCGTACTTCCTCGTTTGGACGGACCGGCTCCGGGAACTAGTTGGTCGGAAGGTAAGGCTACGGATGGCTTTGAGAGGGCCATCCGACCGAGATCGGAATCGACCCCTTAGTGTTAGATTCTGGTGTTGTGAGTGAGGCATTGGGAATGTGCTCCAGGCATTTATAACAGCATCTAGCAGCACTTTCCACATAGAATGAAAACTGAAGGAACTATGAGGGATAGCTTTGCAGGCAGTGTGCACTAACCAGTATGGTTTGATGGAAGTTGGTTACATTTTGAGAGCATTCAATTCTTCATTGAAATTCTGGATTCGGGTGGCTTTAGATTTTCATTATTTCCTCTTCAACCATGTTTGAGGCTTGCATGTGGAGACAGAGAAAATGCTCCCCGGCAAGGTAGTGACAGGAGTCCATCTAGTTTCAATTGGAGTTCAAGCCCCTAGAGGCACTTTTGCGCAAACCGGATATGACACTGTTTGGAGTCTACCGTTGAGCAATAGAGCCCGAGCCGCTGTAGGCACAGTGAGGGCAGAAGCAATAGTTCTAATTAGTTCTGGATACCCTCACGGGTGACAAAGAGTGCTCTACAAATCTACTGATAAATGGAACCAGCCGGCGCACCAGAGAGCGCAGCTTATTGAGTTGATTTTGCTGCCGCTCGAGTAGATTTTCTACTCGAGCTGCAGGATTCTGACCTTGTACAGCCGCAACTGCCTGCAAGCACCTGCGTTGGAGAAATCTCTCCTGGTGCTTTCCTAGTGACCGAACATCTCACTAGGGGATGGCAAATCAAACTCACACTCGCCAACACACCAGCGTGTGAGAAAAAACTCTGTCACGCGGTGGTTGGTGAAATTTTCCGGACCTCTGTGTTATAAGCATAAAGTGGAGTGGCCAAAACTCCGCCAATTCCACTGGCAGAGCAGAATATATCGCCCACCTCTAGTTTTAATGCATTCTACAGGGTGGTGTTAGTATAGTTAACCATGCATCTGCTTATTTGCAAGCACGATCTCCCTTTGTGGTTTGGCTGAGTATACTTGTAGGAGGAGGGGATTAGTGCAATGTGCAAAGGGGGAGAGATGACAGCAGTGATCTTCGTGAAGTGGCAATCTTTTGGTCTAAGATCCTTTCCAGGCCCTAACTGTCTCAAACAGGGAAGACACCATAGGAAAATACCCTTACTTTTCATCCTTCACCAAGTAACCTTAGGAAGGTAGGCTAAGAGCATCAGTTGTGGGAGGTGCACTGACCAAAGATGGTGCTGCTGCAATGGGAGAGCAAAGGGTTGGTGAGTATGGAGGAGCCGGGACCAGATTTAGGGGCTCATTAGGATGGCGGAAGGCCTGCCACTGCCAGCCGTGCGGTGGCGGGCCCTCCGGCTTCTGATTGCCTATTTCCCCACGCCACATTAGGATGGTGGGGGGAATCGTTCCCCAAGCGTGGCAGGCGCAAAGACCGCCCGCCACGCTTCCGTCACAGGCAATCGTTACGATTGCCTGGTGGAGCAGATAGGACCGGGGAAATGGTGGCGGTGCCTAGCAGGCACCGCCCGCCAGATTACAATGCTGGTGTCAGCCAGCCTTTCCATGGTGGGGAAACCGCCATGGAAAGGCTGGCGGAGGCTGGATTCGGGGGCCTGTTGCAGGCCCCCTCTGCATTGGGGGAGGTGTTGCTGCACTGGGGGGGGGTACCATTTCCCTGCACTGCATGGCAGGCACTGCGTGGTGCCTGCCACGTAGTGCAGGGAAAGGCACAGCATGACATTTTGACATTGCGTACGGTGCTGCAGCCAGCAGAACCGTCCGCAATGTTAAATACCCTGGATGCGCCCGTCATACTGGCGGGCGCATCGTAATTGCAGTGGTGGGACCGCCGCATGACTGGCGGGTGGTCCCAAACAATGCAAACGATGGCGGGCGAACTCAGGTCCGCCTGCCATCGTAATGAGCCCCTTAGATCAAGTGGGATAGCTTAAAATCAATGGAAATTGGTGTGGCTCAGTGCTCAAGGAAAACTGTTACAATAGTGGTTGTAGAGTGAGATTATCTAGACTAACCAGATAGTATTGCTGCATAGGTATGCCTCGTCCAAAATGGGTATTGAGTAATGTAACTCCGCCCACGTGGAGGAGCCACCCCTGTTCTACATAGATCAGGAGTATCCCTTTTAAATCTAAAATGACGGGCCTAATGCCATATTTTCAAGGTACCCGATATGTAAATTAGCTTTCTTCAGAAACATTCTATGTACATTAGTCTGATGGGAATTGTCTAAGAATGCTCTCCTGGACTGACTTTGGACACTGATCTTACTAATTGCAAAACTGAGAGCCAGGTGGCATTTATTTTCAGTGGTGTTGGAACAATTTTCAGAGTAGGGATGCTGCCATCAATGTGACATCACTGAGTCATAGGTTACACAAGTGTTGCACAAAGAACAAGTGTAGTAAATGAGCGACGTCCATTCAGAAGCAGACTGCTATCATCGTAGTATGTGTCCGGTGGTGCCTTTTGGAGCACACTGTCGCAAATATATTGCTAAAGCATGGTGTGATAGCACGTTCTCATTTACAGACAACACATTTTCCATTGAAATGCCCACTAAATGTGCACTGACATACAGTTTTACTGATAAAACTATATAGCGCACAAATGATAATATGTGGAAAATGGGGTTCAGTGATTATTTATCATTTGTGAATCTTCGATTAAAGTGTCTTGATCTATTTTGATACTATCAAAATCCACCACACTTCAGAATTAAAATTGTGCCTCATCTATTCTTCCTTTTCTGCTGATGTATTTTGAAATATTTGTACAGCTCATTTATGTAATGGTAAAATGCACCTGCGGTGTCAGGCCTAAGATGATGTTGCTAAAACTGTCATTATTATGATTGCACATATAGGGACCACATATATGAAACCATTTTGAATTTTCAAAAGGTGTGAATTGCTAAATTTGACTGTTTGCGAATGCAAAATAGCCTTTCAAGATGTATGAAAGGCTTTGTAGTTGCGATTTTAGGTAATTGTGATTTTTTGCTTCAGGGGGGCCTTGGGCCCCTGGGCACCCTTGGTTGTGCATTATTTAATCTGCGATTACCAATTAGGTAATCACACATGTGCTAATGCAAAACCATTTACACCTATGGGCCTTAGGAATGAATGGAGTATTATTACCTAATAGCGATTACCTAATTGCAATTGTGAATTTTTAGGAATTGCTATTAGGTAATCTCTATTTTCTTACATACCATTTTGCATTCCTTAAATAGCAATTACCTAAAATTCGAATAGGAATGCAAAATTGATTTGTAATACATGTAGCCCATAGCTTTTATCCCTTTGAATGCACTTTACTCTGTATGGTTTCAATGAGTCAAATAATGTTAAATTGTACCTGTGATACCAGGCTAAAGACAATGCTGTTAAAACTGTCTCTATTATTATGATTGCACATTTAGGCCCTCATTATGAAGTTGGGCGGACTTGCGTCTGCCCAACACAGTTGCGGAATCGGGACCGACCAACCTCCGGTTGACGGTCCCGACCGCATTATTAGAATGTAACCGCACCTGGTACGGTCGCACATTCCCATTTCTCTATGGGAGCTTGTGCTGCAGACGTAAACCGGCAGTAGCCCAAGCTCCCATAGAGAAATGGGTGTTTTTGTTAATCCCTGCACTGCGTGCCAGGCACCTGACTGTGCCTGCTACTCGGTGCAGTGATTAACAGAGGCCTCCAACCGGAGGCCGCTGTGGCAAGGCTGCTCTGCTAGGGGCCCCCAAAGTCGCTTTCCGACAGGCTTTTCATGTCGGAAAGCCCGGCATGGAAAGTCTGTCAGAAACCGACATCAAAATCCCCATGGCGTAAGCGCCGTACATAGGGGATTATGAGTGGCCTCTGACTGGCCGACAGGCTGCTTGAGCCCATCGGAAGCCAGTCAGTCCGACCAGCCGGTTTCAAATCGGACAGCCTTCATCGTAATAAGGCTGTCGGATTTGAAACCAATCGGGCCCATAGACTCTACCCCTACAAATACATTTGAGCCTGCATGGTTTTTAATTAGTTGTAATAATGCAAAATTGCATCTGCTAAGTTTGCCTGTGGCAGGATTGCAAACATAGCTCAAATTCCCTTGAACGCATTTCAACTTTAATTTTTCTTTTGTTAAGTCCCATTGTATTAAACAAAACCTGTGTGGTCAGTTCACGGATGATGTAGCTAAGATTCTCTGTAGTATGAGGTTAGACTAAAAGACCTAGGGGCCGATTCCGATTCGGGCCGGAAATCTCCCCGACCGAGCCGGACCCGGAGAGATTTCCGACCGAATCGGACCCTAGCAGTCCGACCGAACGAGTACGATGCGCACGTATGACATCGGACTCGATTCGGTCGGACTCCCATTGAAGTCAATGGGAGCCAGTCGTATGACTCGTACACGGGCTCCCATTGACTCAATGGGCACGACGCGAACAAGGGCGCCCCCTACAGCGTGTTCGCATCGATGCGGGTCGCGCCGTACATGCACGTGTAGGGGGACCCATGGGTCCCCCCTGTGTGCGACTTGCACGCCTATGCTTCCAGGGGGGTCCGACACGGACCCCCAAAGTGCGGCTCCGACAGCTCCTTGGAGCCGGGCTGCGCGAGTCGGTCGGAGCGGTCGAGGTGCGCATCGTACTTACCCGGCCGGGGAACGTCTCCATTGCGAGGTGCGCGTCGTCCCCGTGCGAGTCGGTCGGAGCGGTCGGGTCCTGCGAACGAGTCGGTCGGAGATTTCATGAGCGCACGCATCGTACTCGCTCGCCCGGACGCACGTTCGACTCGGTCGGGAAATAGGGTTCCGAATCGGATCCGGTTAAGCCGAATCCGATTCGGTGCCCTACTGGCCGAGATCGGAATCGGCCCCGAAGTTGTTAAAAGCTGCCATCATCATGTTTGTACACAATGCTTTTAGTCCTTTGAATGCACATTAGTTCACATGGTTTTACTGATATAATAATGTTAACTTGCACTTATGATGCCAGTGTTAAGACAAAACTGTGGATATCGCCTGCACGGTGTTTGTTTTTATGATTTAATTCTTTCTGAATGTAGCTTAGCCTGAAAGCCTTGGGGAGTATGACAAGTTTTAACAATCTAATTCCTTTGAATTTTTTTATCTATATCTGCTGTGAATATATTGTGAAGATTTTAATTAATCAGACAATAAAGTTTAAACTTAAAATTTTACACTTTAACAGTTCATATGCAGGAATTTAACACAAAAAAATTATAGCCTACTGCCTTTCCATTAAAACTCCAGCAAGATTGTCACATAGGGGCTCATTATGATGGCGGAAGGACCGCCACCGCTGGGCCGGCGGTGGCGGTCCTTCCGCCATCACAATGAAGATCCCACCGCCAAATTAGGATGGCGGTGGGAATCATGAAGGTACCGCGGCGGACAGAAAGTCCGTCCGCCATGGTCCCGCAAGGCGGTCCTTTTCCGCCCGCGTTGCAGAACCCGGAACCAGGGCAACATTGCGGAGGTGCTGTGCAGGCACCGCCGTAATGATTATGATGTGCCCTTCCGCCTGTCTTTTTACGGCGGGATGACAGGCGGAGACTGCCCCTCTGTGTGTGGGGGGTGCACTGGGGGGGTACCCATGGTACCCCCCTGCATTCCCATGCACAAGGTGGCAGGCACCACGTGGTGCCTGCCACGTTGTGCATGGGAATGCACATCGTGGCATTTTGGCATTGCGAGCGGTGCTGCAGCCAGCAGCAGTGGCCGCAATGTTAAAAGGCCAGGATGTGCCCGCCATACTGGCGGGCGATCCTAATTGGGCTGGTGGGACTGCCGCACGTCTGGCGTGCGGTCCCATCACCATTATGATGGCGGGCGGACTGATGTCCGCCCGCCATCATAATGAGCCCCATAGATCTCTATACAAAATTTCTCACTTTGCAGAGAAAGAGAAGTAAACCCCGGTATCCCCTTTAAAGGGATACGCAGCTGTTTGTCAGACATAGCCTATCATTTAACCCCTGACTTTGAACTAATTGCAAATGCTACAAGGTAATATCAAAATTTAAAGGCTTCTTTATCACTCATTCACGTTCTGAACTCAACATGGTAATTTTTGGGGTGCTGCAATCACCCTCAGCACCCCTACTTCCAGCGCCTATGTTTTGTTTACCCTGGTGTAATCTCACATAATTTTCGGCATTTAATGCTACCATTGTTCCGCAAAGTGCTACGCAAAGTGCCTGAGATTACATTATTGCACCAGTAAGTAGACATAGGGGTCGATTCCGATTCGGGCCGGAAAAAGCACCGACCGACTCGGAGCCGGAATTATTCCGACCGACACGTACCTGTGGCGCCCGACATGCCAAGTACGATGCAAAGCGTGCAAAATCCGACCGACACGTACGGAACCCAAGCCGAACGACCGAGCCGCACGGAAAACAGCAATCCGGCCGGAAAAACACGCGAATCGAACCGACCGACACGCACCCGGAACAAATCCGACCGAAACGTACACGCGAACTCCAAACCGCAAAGTACGATGCAAGGCGCGAAAACCACGACCGAGTCGGACGGAGGACAAGCCGTACGACCGACACGCATACAAAACCGAGCCGAAGTAACACAAAACACCGCGACCGACGCGTACGCAGCATAGAAAACTGCACAAACACAGCGTGAACGAAACGGAGAACACCGTACGAGACAAATGCAGGGTCCGACTCGGTCACAAGAACGTTTCCAACATGCACAGACAGTACAAAGGAAAATTAACACAAAAAAAGGCCAAACAAGCAATTACAAACCCAATAAATACTGGGGGGTGGGGACAGAGAACAAAGACACACCCACAACTCCACCCATATAAAGGACACAAATCCCAACCATGATCCTTTGCAAATGCCATTCCACTGCCAGCACCCAACAGACAGCAACCACACACCCACAGCTCATCCCTCACACAAGCCACACACCATCAGCACACCAACAAATACCTACCTCACATACACCCAGCAAACACACACCCACACACCCTCACCTGCACACCAACACACACATCACTCACCATCACCACCCATCACCATGCCCCCAAGAAGAATCACAAGTTTCTAGATTGTGAATTGGAAGTCCTGGTAGACGAGATCCTCAGGGTAGAGCCACAGCTGTTTGGCACACTGGTCCAACAGACCCCCATCTCCCAGAAAACCAAGATGTGGGAGAGGATCATCAACAGGGTGAACGCACAATCACCATGTCTGCGCACAAAGACCGACATCCAGAACAGGTGGTATGACGTGCGCAGGAGGGTCCGGGAGCTGCTCAAGAAAGACTACCTCCTGAGCCAATACACCGGCAGTGGCCCTCCTGCCAAGCCAGTATACCTCAGGCCCTGGGAGGAGAAGGTGCGGGCCATCCTTCCGCCAGTGAGCGTATATGGACTAGAGAACATCCCAGAGCCTGGTGAGTACACAACAAATGTACACAATATTCTGCCACAATACACACACACATCACTGTCAAGGGGAGAGTCAAACCATGCACTCATAGCAATTACACAGCAACCAGAACAGAATCATCCCAAAATGTGTATGTCAGTCAAATAAACACAACACATGCCATCTCAAAGTTACATTTAACCGTGCCATCACATGTACAAACACAACTACAACTACAGCTAGGCAGTGGCACAAATAGAACTAACAAACACATCCAGACATGTAGCCACAACTACAACACCAACACACAGTGAAGACCACTGAAAGGAAGGAATTCTGTGTATGCTGGCCAAGTCAGTGTAGCCAATAGCATCATGGGAGTCGTAGTCACACATATTGCCCCCCCCCACAACTGTCCCATCAACACCACCATGAACCATGCGCACATCACAGGGAGTGGAGAAGGACTCACAAGATGGCTGACACTGGCTACTGCTGTGGGGAGCACAAGGCCCTGCTGGCAACTGTGCACCAACAAACAGCAGGACACCACTGACTGACATCCTGAGAGACAACTTCCACTCCCTGCAATGGAAGCACGTTCCATGGTGGGATATCTGGCTCGCTGGGTGGGAAGGAGGACTCGCACCACTGACCATAGTCACAAGCACCTCCCCTCACACACACCCTCAACACATACTCCACATAACCCACCTGGGAGAATGCAATGCCACACATCCTAACTCAAGATCCCACAAAGAACCTCCACCCTGGGTTATGTCGTGTGAAGCACAGGGACACTCTTGGGACTTTCAGCCAAACAACTGCCAGGACAACACTCCCAGCCATCCTGTCAGCACAGGCAGCCCACCCCACAGGGAAGCAGAGTCAAAAGGAAGGAAGGATGGGCATGCTGGGAAGGGGGGTGGAGGCAATAGCATGATGGGAGTCGTAGTCACAGCTCTACATCCCCCACCACATGGCCCAGCAAGCTCACACTCACGCATGCACATCCCACAGAGAGTGGAAAGGCCCATCAAAGATGTCTGACACTGTTGCTGTGTCGTGGGGAGCACAAGGGCATGCTGGGAACTGCACACCAACCAACAGCAGGACACCACTGTCAGCCATCTTGCCATTGCTCTCACACCCACACACACTGAACTCCCCACAAAAGCAAGTAAGTATGGGAATGCTGGGAAGTGGGGTGGAGGCAATAGCATGATGGGAGTGGTAGTCACAGATATTGGTCACCCCCACAACTGTCCCATCAACACCACCCTGAACCATGCGCACATCACAGGGAGTGGAAAACAACTGACAAGATGGCTGACACTGTGCACTGCTGTGGGGAGCACAAGGCCCTGCTGGCAACTGTGCAACAACCAACAGCAGGACACCACTGCCAGCCACCTTGCCATTGCTCTCACACTCACACACACTGAAGTCCACCCAAAAGCAAGTAAGTATGGGCATGCTGGGAAGTGGGGTGGAGGCAATAGCATGATGGGAGTGGTAGTCACAGATATTGGTCACCCCCACAACTGTCCCATCAAAACCACCCTGAACCATGCGCACATCACAGGGAGTGGAGAAGGACTCACAAGATGGCTGACACTGGCTACTGCTGTGGGGAGCACAAGGCCCTGCTGGCAACTGTGCACCAACAAACAGCAGGACACCACTGACTGACATCCTGAGAGACAACTTCCACTCCCTGCAATGGAAGCACGTTCCATGGTGGGATATCTGGCTGGCTGGGTGGGAAGGAGGACTTGCAGCACTGACCATAGTCACAAGCACTTCCCCTCACACCCCCTCAACACAAACTCCACAGAACCCACCTGGTAGAATGCAATGCCTCCCATCCTAACTCAAGATCCCACAAAGAACCACCACCCTGGGTTATGTTGTGTGAAGCACAGGGACACTCTTGGGACTTTTAGCCAAACAACTGCCAGGACAACACTCCCAGCCATCCTGTCAGCACAGCCAGCCCACCCCACAGGGAAGCAGAGTCAAAGGAAGGAAGCATGGGCATGCTGGGAAGGGGGGTGGAGGCAAAAGCATGATGGGAGTAGTAGGCACAGATATTGCTCAGCCTCACAACTGGCCCATCAACACCACCCTGAACCATGCTCACATCACAGGGAGTGGATAAGGACACACAAGATGGCTGACACTGGCTACTGCTGTGGGGAGCACAAGGGCATGCTGGGAACTGCACACCAACCAACAGCAGGACACCACTGTCAGCCATCTTGCCATTGCCCTCACACCCACACACACTGAACTCCCCACAAAAGCAAGTAAGTATGGGAATGCTGGGAAGTGGGGTGGAGGCAATAGCATGATGGGAGTCACAGTCACAGACATAGCTCACCCCCACAACTGTCCCATCAACACCACCCTGAACCATGCTCACATCACAGGGAGTGGAGAAGGACTCACAAGATGGCTGACACTGGCTACTGCTGTGGGGAGCACAAGGCCCTGCTGGCAACTGTGCACCAACAAACAGCAGGACACCACTGACTGACATCCTGAGAGACAACTTCCACTCCCTGCAATGCAAGCACAGTCCATGGTGGGATAACTGACTGGCTGGGTGGGAAGGAGGGCCGGCTGTCAACCAAATACAACCAATGCAGACCATGTTCACACCCCAACAAATACATAGAAATGCCCAAATAATGCAGGACAATGTGCCACACCAATATCAACCCCTGACTGTGACGACTTAGGACAATGCAATGTACAGGCCCGCACCCAGAGGCACAGTCACAACTGTCAGGTGTGTCAACCATTGATGCCTGCAGAAACCTAACATACATTGTGTGTGTCTCCCAAAAACAGGTGATGATGGGGACACAGCAGCAGACGCTGAGGAGTCCCAGTCCCAGGCTCAAGAGGATGCGGAGCTCACTGGTGTCGTACAGCCTCTGCACTCCTCGGACGAAGAAGACCAACCTGGCACATCCGGTGCAAGTCTACATGCAGCACCAGCAGGACCATCAGCTGCAGCACCAGCAGGACCACCAGCTGCACCTCCTGCACCCACCCCTCCAACGACTGTCACCACAAATACCATCCCTGCCGACATGGACAGAACAAGGAGCAACACCAGCACAGGGACCCTGGACCAACCTTGGCCATGGACACCACCACCACCACCAACCCCCAAGGTGGACCAGGGTCATCTGTGCGTGCCAGTGCACGCACTGCACATGTCGGCAGGGGTGGTGGGAGGGGTGGGAGACAGAGGTCGCTGCTTGCAGAGGTTGCTGGTGTGCATGATGACCCACAACTGGTACGCATAGCTGATGCGTACCAGTCCAGCACCGGAGATCTCAGCCAGGTAGTGGGGCTCCTCAGAGACATGAAACAGCAGCAGGCTGCCCATCATGCCCGCTTGGACTCTCACATGTCCCGCGTGGAGTCACACATGTCCCGCGTGGACTCACACATGTCCCGCGTGGAGTCCAAGTGGGATGCACTGCATGAGATGACGGCGGTGCACAGGGACATTTTACAATGCCTCCGCCAGATGAACAGCAACCAGTCCACACCTCCCTGTGTGCCAACAACATCTGGTGCTGAACAAACTGCAACTGCCACAGGGAGGGAGGATGACTCTGGCAGAGAGTCCCCTGCACCGCAGCAGCCTGTACTTGAGGGGCTCCCCCAAAGAAGAGGGGTCGTCCGAGGAGGGGCAAGTGAGAGGCCGATGGCCAAGCACAACTCCCAGGAAGCCTGAACCTGTTCTGGATGTTCACCTTTGTGCACAGACTGTTCACCCTGTTGACGGCAACACTACTCCCACACATTGCATGGGGAGTACAAGTTGGACCAATGTCTCAGACAACTGTGGCCCCGATACTGGGGATTTTGTCTACCAGGACTTTCAATTCACCTAGGAACTTCTGATTGCAAGATTTATGTACAGCACTACCCATCCTATGCACTATTCACACAAATGTATCACAATAAACACACTAATACACCATACTTGCCTCTGTTGTGATTCCAACGTGGGTGCTGTTATGGGGATGATGAACTGCAAAATTACACTGTGTATGCGAACTGCAACAGCAAGTACAACACAGGCATGTGAGTAAAGGCAACGTGACACATATGAGGGAGACACACCACCAGGGCTACACAACACATACACACCTAGGCCATCTGACTCATTGCCTACACTGATGTTGCCAGGGAAGACGGTGCAATGCACAGACACCACACCCATTCCCAGTTGTAGTCAAGTAGCCCACAGGTGCAGTAAGCAAATGGCAGTCAAATGTGTGACCACAGACAACGCACATCACAAAGTGAAGCACAGGTTTATTACACAGTTGCAACATGTCGTAACCACTACAGATGCAAGGTAATCCCACCTGGCAGCGGGCACACAGTCAACAACTGTAGACGGAAGGAAGTCCATGGGTGTGGCGCACATCACCTGTAGGGACACAACAGCTACCACCCTGGAAGTGCAATCACGTCGTCGGTGGACACAGTTGACCAAACGAATCTGAAAGTACCCTGTGAAGGACAGAAATGACACACAGTCAAAAGCAATGGAGAACAGGACAGAACAGCAAAACTCATGCACAATACATGTTACAAGATACCCACCCAGAACCAAGTTAGCATGTCAACACTGTTGGGGAGTACAGCCCACCTGTAAGCACACATCGCTACACACATCCAGTCAAGTAGCCCATGGACACACTCCAACAGCACCAGAGCACCACCTACACATATCATGCCAACTCACATCATTGACATGACACCTCAGGATACTCACATTCAGCTAAAGAAGTTGGTGATGAGCTGTGTGCGGACATCACCCTCATCATCATCATCATCATCACTGGCATCGTGGTCCAGGCCAGGATCCTCCACAGGTGGCGGATGTTGGTCATTGTCATCCTGGATGAGAGGCAACTCCTTCCGCACTGCCAGGTTGTGGAGCATGCAGCAGACGATGATAATCTTGCACACTTTCGCAGGGGCATATGGGAGGGACCCTCCGGTCTTGTCCAGGCAGCGGAAGCGGCTCTTCAGGAGACCAAATGTCCGCTCAATCACTCTCCTGGTCCGACCATGTGCCTCATTGTAGCGCATCTGGGCTGGTGTCACAGGGTTCCTGAGGGGTGTCAGCAACCACGGCATGTTGGGGTATCCCGAGTCACCTACGGACAGACAAGTGCACATTAGCTGACTTGGAAAAGTGGGCGGAATACTACAGATCAGATCACACACAATGGCACAAAGTCAGTACACACCGACAAGCCAGGCACGCTGGTTCTGCATCTGTGCCATCGTCCTGGGGATGCGACTACTCCTCATCACAAAGGATCGTGTGCTGAACCAGGGAAACGGGCACACACGTGTGTGATGGTCATATCTGCAAGACACACCACCAGTGCATTGACCGA